>JARFJB010001550.1:1045000-1297500 GCA_036346205.1 Vesta saturnalis
ATCATAGTTTCTAGTCTTAAGAATCCCGTTCAGCAGCCACGTGAGCATTCTTACACCGATTCCTTACCTTTTATATTTTAGCTCTAATTTAAATTTTTAGATATATTTTAATTTACAATACATGTAAAACTCATTGGTTTTAGGTCTGTTTACTATTGTACCTGTTTTTATGATTACCCCTTAATTTTAAACCAAGTGATTTATTTTAGATTTATTTAAGTTTATAATACATGATAGCGGTAGTTATAGGTCCTTTTAATAGTTTAACTGTTTTATCATTATCTTTTGTATTTTAAACCCGTGATTTTAATTTTAGATTATAATATACACCTTTTGTTATAGGCCTTTTTACTAATTTAATTGTTTTTATCAGTGTATGCCAAACTCTGCAATAACGCCGCACGTTAATTTGAGTTGTAGCACAAATGAGTTGTGTGTGTGTGAGTGTGTGTGTGTGTGTGTGTGTGTGTGTGTGTGTGTGTGTGTGTGTGTGTGTGTGTGTGTGTGTGTGTGTGTGCGCTCGCGTGCGTGAGTGTGTGTGTATTAAAATTTACCGTCATAACCTGTAGAGCCTTAATTCCAAAGTCAGAGACAAGGGAAACCAAAATATATTGTGCGTAACAGTGGGTTGAGGCCCAGATGCATACGCCGTACCTTAAAAGTTAGTGTTAGACCCCTCATTTCAAATTTCCCACCATAACCATTATAGGGTCCTATATGTACTTTTAAAATATACCGCTAGATGGTACCACCAACAAATTCAGTTTTGGACAAGGGGGCGAATCCCTGAGATCAAGTTCCGAAGACCTATACCTGTCTTACAAGTTAGAATCAGTACCCCTTATTAGAATACATATTCAAATCCCCCGCCATAACCAAGCAGAATGCAGAAACTTAAATACAATTTCAAATTTTCCGCCAAGGGGCTATGGCATGGGGGCGAAGGCCCGAGAGCAAGTTGTGGCCCCCTACACTTATCTTATAAGTGCCCCGAGAGCAAGTTGCGTAGCTTACACCTGTCTTACAAGTTAGCATTAAGGCCCCCTTATTACAATACAATTTCAAATTTCCCGCCAAACAAAATGGCGGAGGCTCATGATTAAAAAGGTAATGATGACACAAGATCTATAAGATTCAGGATACACGTGAACCTTTAAATAAACAGCACCCGCTCCCTCAAAAAGGTTCAGCCGTTTTCAAACCAGATTTATGCATGACTATGAAGGATACAGTTGCGTACCATCTTCTGAAAAAAACTACTGTTGATAAACCAGTTTATGTAGTACAAAATAAAATGCTTTAATTGCAGCTTACTAGATCATGCCTTAGGAATTGCACCCTATCTCTCACAGTATTTTGTTATAGCTCTGGAATGAAGAATGATTTTAAGAATACTTTTCTTCTTGTGTAAAAAAGCGGATGCGGTGTTGGTTCACTTTCTCTCGACACCGAAAACTGAAAACGTATCGCAAGCGATATTGACTCCATCAACTTTACGAGACGTGAAATCGACTCATGGCAAGCATGCCAATGGCGCCAAATATTGAATGGAACTATTAGTTATTGGAAGTTAACACTTTTATGGCCACTAAAAACATTTCACCGTTGTTTGTTTCACTCCTATACGATAATCGCCTTCATTTAAAGGTTCAAGTTTACGGTAATTCCCTAACCCCGACACGATCCCCTCCACTTTTTTTACAATCCCCCCCCTGGGCCACCTCACCTTTCACTTTTTTATACGCCCACGTGGGAGACTGTATTTTCCACCCCTATGGTTTCTTTTCAGAGGTCTTTTTCAACCAACCGTTGATGGGATTTTCATCCCTAATTATTTTTGTGTTTACTCGCTTACTTGAGGGGGCGTATTTTCAACCCCTATGGCTTATTTCCAGTGTCCTTTTTCAGCCCCTTGATTTTACCCCTATGGTTCTTTTCGAAGGCCTTTTTTCAACCCTTGATGGAATTTTCTATGTTGTACTAAAAGCCTTTTTTGACAGCCATGCTTTTTTTGTACTTGCTCGTGTGAGGGGTGTATTTAGGGTTAGGTCTTGGCCTTGGACTTGGTCTTGGACTTGGACTTGGTCCAGTCGTTGGTCTTGGATTGGGCACTGGGGCTGTGTGACGACTTCGTTTCGATGGCCTTTTTCAACCCTTGATGGGAATTTCAACCCTGATTAAATCCATTTTGATTTTTTCATACATACGTGTAGGAGTCGTTTTTTGTTGATCATTTTTTATTAACTAATTAATTATTTTTTAACCCGGGGAAATTCTCGATCCTAATCTGTTGCTTATATGATGATCTTAAATCTGTATTCTGATAAGGGTGCGCAAATGATCATTACATGTAAAAGATAGTTTATTTAATCTGTCTACTATTAACATTTATTAGAGCTTGTTTATCAGATATTTGAATGATATAAAACTCATTTAAAGGATAATAATTACGTGCGGGAAAAATTGACTGTATTTCCCTATATTACTATATTTGCGTATTTTTATCAAATGAGATTGTTATTAAAATGATTATATTTATTTTAACTCCTATCTACAGATTGTTTAACATACGAAATTTATTTATGCATTGATTACGTGTTAACTTGTATCATAATCTGCTAGCTTATAAGATGATCCTGTCTTAAAAATACATTACAAGTTTTCATAATAAAATATTATTAGAGTCGGTTTACCGGTTATTTCAAGTAATTGTTTCAATATATATAAAATGCATGAGAGAGGACCTTGTATTATTTGTTGTAATATGTGTTATTACACTTTTTTTTTAATTGCAGTTTGTAACCTTCTACCTACACAACCTTCAACTTATACACGAATTAATAACGACCTCAATAGTTAATAACAGTATTGAATGGGGCCGTTTATGTATTTAATGGCTAAAACATATAAAATTATTCACACTTCGTTTTAATAGGGTTATCAGCTGTTCCTAATTGCAAGATTGTTAAAACACGTCCTTGTCATGTACAGGTGGTATTTAGAAATGTTTATCTAGTGGACGTCTGTAAATGCATCATGCAATTAAAAGAAGAACAATGACGCCCTTTGATATTAAAAAGATGATTAATACTTTTGTATTTCAATTTAAAAAAATCAAGCGCTGTATTATGAGGGTCAATCATCCCGGGCATGTAAAATATACTTTTTTAATTATGTCAATATAAATTGTTAAAATAATATAAAATAAAAAGTGCCGATGTATTTAAAGATTATTATCGAAGACTGTACTGTAATAAAATGATAAAAGGGTTCTTTTAAACAAAGGTCTTAGATTTTAAGTTGGCGTGTACAGGTCGCACAACTAAAGATGATTTGGAGGTCAGATGCGCATTCGTCCGTTTTCAAATATTCGAGTCGCGGCAATTCGAGAAGTTCGGTAGCGTCGCAGGTAAATTGTTTCAAGTGTATATTACGTCATTGTACGTATACAAACATAATTATTAACACATTTTCTTAATACTTATGGAAATTTTACATTTAAGTTAATGAAATTAGAATGTTTTTAAACAGATTGTATATAAAGTATTAAATTAATAAAATAACATAACACTTTAAATGTGATTTTGTACCAACGATTAATTACGCCGCCCCTGGTAAGTGATTTTAAGCTGTTACACTTGACGATTGTTCCCGAACGCAATGACGTACCTGCGCGACCTGAACCATCTTTAATTGTGCGACCTGTATTTTACATTTTAGTTAATTAAAATTATTTTTCAATGAAGTTAAACGTCTGTTTAACATTGTTTTACAACGAGTGTTTTATACCGTAATGAATATGTTATAAAAACGCTTAATTAAAATAAAAACGTTACTATAACTATTACATTTCTCTTAATGCCCATTTTGACTTCGTATGTACAAATTATGTTATTATCACCTAACTTCACCTTCAGCAATAAGGTCATTTGGTATTAAAAGATAAATATCATACTTATTTTACTTTGAGAATGTCATCGGCTTGAAGCTAGCCATAGACGAAATCGGCCTTGAAGTTAGCCTTGTGAATTTCAAAACAACTTAATTTGACCTTTGACCCTGTAAAATACTATAAAAGCGTACGCTTAGTTTAGCTAATTTAGTTCTGTTCCGGAGAGCATAACGTTATCTTAGCTATGGAGTCATTAAACGTTAACCAAATTGAGTTGTTCAGTGCTGGCGCGTTAACCGAAGAGGGGTTAAAAATGCTTATAATATTGTTACTTATAAGATGTTGTATGAAAATTACAGTATCGATTCGATAAAGGTTTATAATGATTTTGTGGAGGCTGCACAACGGGTTGGCGAAATGTAAGTATATGCTTGTTTTTTATTTTTAAGTTTTAATTTTTTTTTAAAGCCCTGCTCAGGTAAACATGGAGGTTTGACGATGATGAGATGATGGGAACTACAACTGCGGAGGATTTGATAACGGTATGTCTTTTCTAATTTTTATTGTTTCGCTTACTGAATGAGTACATTACAGGCGCAAGACCAATCGGGGGTTCAGGTTTCCAGCAACAGGCCGGACCATCCTCTACCCAAATGAATCATATAAATGTAATAGGAGAGTCAGACAGTAAATTTATTAAAAAATTCAACACTACGTGTAAATCGCTGAAATTTAGTTTTAATGACGATATGTGCAAGGATAATCCCTTAACCTGGTCACAGGTAAAATATACCATTTACTAACAATGTTATTTATTTAATACATATCTTTTTGTAGAGTGCATTCGAGGAGTTGTATGCATACACGATCAAGGATGTAGCTCCGTCAGACCGTGTAGGGATTACGTTAAGAAGTCCAAATTACCCAGACAAACCAATCGGCCTTTCATTTAGAAGAGTGGACCAGTTGTCGGTGAAAGTGATAATGTCGCTACTTGAAAAGGTAATGCAGAACAACGCTATGGACGCAAAAACTTGACAGATTTAAAATTTGAAGACTTCTGTAAAGCTAAAAAAACATGGTCTTATTTTTGTCCCCGCAGCTATCAACGATAATAATTGTTTAGCTCGTGCCCTAGTCCTAGCGATTGCATTTAGAACTAACGATGCATTGCGTCACTGTATGGAGATGGGTTGTCCTTTATTCCAATCACGAGCTGTACAACTTTGCCAAAACAGTGGGGTAGATCTTAGTCAGGGTGGTAGTTACGAACACATCCAGGCATTTTAAAATCATTTAGCTTCATACACCATTGTAGTTTATAATTCGCGCGTAGGTGATTCGGTTTACTTTGAGGGTCCTAGGGAACCGGGTAGAGTAGTTTTAAATTTAATATTAGAAGACGAACACTATAACGTCATCACCAGTCTCACTTCAGCATTTACCTGCGGTTATTACTGCGAGCAGTGTAGAAAACGTTTTAATAACAAAAAGATCATATGAAATTGTACCAGTGACCCGCGTGTCATCAAAACCCGCCATGTTCTATTGAAAATCCTAAAATTACTTGTAATGATTGCAGGAGATTTTTTTATGGGGAGGAATGCCTTAGAAACCATAAGGACGCTACATTATGTGAAAAATTACGTAGATGTGTCTTAAAACAACTGAAGTAATAGGTAAACATAGATGCGGATACAATCGTTGTCACACGTGCATGAGCGAAAAACGTATCGGTCATCTCTGCTACATGGCTCGACGTGTCAGTAGTAATGGTAAACCATCTATGTTTATCTTTTGCGATTTGGAGTGCATGCAGGAGAAGGTGTGTGAGGGAACGAATGATAGATTTCTGCATTAGCCCAATCTATGTGTGGCCGCGAATGTTTGTTCCACTTGTATTCAGCACATCGACAATTTGGGTGAGCAATGTCCGGCGTGTAGCAAAAGAGTGCACATATGTTGCCGAGAGAGCACGAAAAATTAAAGTTAAATGCAACGCACATAACATGAAGGGGTACGACGGGTGCTTTGTGCTCAGGTGCATGCTAGCTAAGAATAATCAATGGATTCCCAGAGTCATCACCAACGGTCTAAAACTAATTTCAATTCAATGTGGTGATATTAGGTTTATCGCCTCCCTTAATTTCATTCCGTCGCCACTCTCGGCATTCCCGATAACTTTCAATTTCCCTGAGTCCAAAGGTTTTACCTCTAAAAATGCACAGCAAGCTGATGTTTGTGTTGTGTAGGACGTGCGGTGCTGAGTTAAATCAAGGGGAGTGTGGGCATAGTGAAACCGAGCGCAGTTTCGTTGGAACGTTTGTAGCTGACGAGTTGCGTAAGGCTATCACTAAAAATTATAAAGTTTTGGACGTTTTTGAGATTTGGAAGTATGAGGTAGCCACTTATAATAAAGCCACGAAACAGGGTGGATTATTTAGCGGATATATCGATAATTTTCTGAAACTCAAGCAGGAATGTTCAGGGTGGCCTAGCCATTGCACGTCAGAGGCCGAGAAGGCTCAGTACATAACAGAATATTATGAGAAGGAGGGAATTTGACTAGACGCTAATAATATTAAGAAAAATCCAGGTTTAAGGTACTTGGCCAAACTGATGCTGAATTCTTTTTGGGGTAAGTTTGGTCAACGCGAAAATTTAACTCAGTGTAGTGTTGTATCTGAGCCAAAGGACTTTTTCAAACTGTTTACGGATCCTCTGGTTCAAGTACAATCCATAATACCTATTAATGATAATGTGGTAATGGTAAATTGGGATAGACCGGAGGGTGAAGGTGAATCACAAAAAACTATTAATGTGTCCATAGCCGCTTACACGACAGCTCATGCGCATTTAGAATTATATAGTTACCTGGAGAAACTAGACCGTCGCGTTCTGTATTATGATACAGACAGTGTCATATTTGTCGCAAAACCCGAAGACTGGAATCCAGCTTGTGGAGATTTTCTTGGCCAGATGACCGACGTTGTTAGTGCAGGACCGAAAAACTACAGTTATAATGTATTTTCAACCGATGATCAAACAATTAAATCCGTGTGTAAAGTGAAGGGTATTACCTTAAACTATAAGAACTCACGTGTTATAAACTTTGAAGTGATGAAAGATATGGTGCTTAGCAATAGTAAAGACTCTCTTTTTGTGTATAATGATAGAAAAATAGTTCGAGACAGGTGCTACAATGTGTTAAGTAAGTCTGAATCTAAACAGTATAGAATAAGTTACTCTAAACGACGTAAATAGAAAACTTTGATACTCTTCCATTTAGGTATAAGGAATGAATAATAAAACAGATAAACAGAAAGAATTATTTTGTTTATTAATATATGTTAATTGGGATTAGGATGCTGTCCAGATCATCTGCACCGTAGTTAAAGGTTTGGTAAGGTGTGGGAAGAGGTTGGAGCGGTTCCCTGAGGAGTGCCTCTACTATAGAGTCACTACCCGAGCGTAACTGTACACCCTTATCCGTCGATCCTCCCGAGCTACAGGTGGATGATGTACTTCCACTATGTTGGCTGAGGGTGGTTGGACATCTTGCGCTCTGAGGCCTGGTTGTGATGCTGGTGACACATCCTCGTATAAATTTACAGGATGTAGCGTGTTCCATCTGAGGACCTGCTTCTGCGTGCCTCTTCCTCTACTAACATTGGTCGATTCAAGTCCCGACGTTGACGATTGTGAGGTCAACTCCTCCACGCTAGGTCCACTAGTTCGCCTCTTTTTCTTCATGGAACGACTGATGGTGGTGGTTGCGGTTGTGATTGTGCTGGTAGCAGTCGCGGCAGTACTGATGATTGCAGAATTAGTTCAATTGCTATCGATATTCGGCTTTCTTTTGCGTCCTGAAAGCTGACGCACAACCATTTCACGCTGCTCAAGCGCTACATCTCCTTCGATGAAAACTCTGTAGCCTTTCTATCCGGGTTTGTAGCGCACCCCTGAGATTTCTGTATACGTCGAGGACGAGCTCGTATTCATCATCAAAGTCTGTCATCTTCGTGAAGCTATCCATTTTTGACAATGTAGTTGCGGTAAGTATATAACTACATTAAAGTTGTTAATTGTATATTATTTATATATATATATATATATATATATATATATATATATATATATATATATATATATATATAATATATATACTAAATATACATACACACCTAAAAGTCATTATCATTATCAGCGTCATAGAAAGAAGGTATGTAACGACTAGAAATTGAATCGGAAATTACTCTACAACTAATCAGTTAGAGCTTAACGTAATCGTTTGCAGTTTTAGAAATTTTCAAGCTATAAATAATAGCTAGAAATTGCATTCCAGGTATCGAGAAACCTTCTAACACTATCAATTAGTAAAAAGGTCTTTTGTCAGGTAAATTGCTCAATATGAAAATAATGACTAAAAAATGCATTCCGCTCGTAAGGATTTACCTTATCATTATCATTGTAAAATAGCGTCACATCCTTATCCCCAATGTTTATTAAAATCTCTCAGCTACAGATTCATATAGACATCAATGTCGTGCTTCATGGAGAAGAAGAAGTTTATCTCTTTTCTTATAATACCTAGTATGTAGCTGCGTTCACTACTATGATACTCAAAATAACATATCACCAAATCAGCCCACCATAACTCAAAACGGTGAATATGTTTCGAATAAAATTCTGTAGAATTATGATTCCGTAACAGTGCCCTAATATATGCTTTAGGGATACGTTTCATAAATCTAAAATCTTTTGGAATGCTGTATTTCAGAGTTGTAGAAGCTGCATGTATGTCTGTAAAACTGTCTTATGTAATGGCATGATTAATTAATAGGTATAAATTATACGTCAACTTAAAATCTAATGGGTGGCAAGGCATTAGCACACTATCTGCTAGGTATCATGCACACCTTATCGGGAAAAACCGAGTCTATGGTCTAGAATACGCAGCACTTCGTAGAAACCATCAGAAAATTCCAACCAAACCACGAAGAAATACTGGTAAGCTTCGACATTGTGAGTCTATTCATAAATGTGCCTACCGATAAGGCACTAACTGTCATAAGATACAAGCTGGAAAAGGATGAAACGTTAGACGAACGCACGCAACTCTCGGTAAACACAATAATGGAACTTCTGAAAATATGCATTAGAACTACATATTTCCAGGTAGAAGACAAATTCTACCAACAAGAGTTTGGGATGGCGATGGGTTCCCCACTATCACCCATAGTGAGCAATATATATATGGAAGGCTTTGAAGACCAAGCGATATCCGAATTCACATAAAAACCAAGGATGTGGCTTAGATACGTGGACGATACCTTTGTAGTTTGGCAACACGGCAAGCATAAGCTAGATGAATTCCTAGATCATCTAAATAGCCGCGCACCCTCCATAAAATTCACAATGGAATTGAGTCGGAAAAAACTGCCATTCCTGATGTACTTGTACACAGGAATGACAACACTTTCACGACAAGTGTATACAGGAAACCTACGCACACGGGGAGGTACCTGCACTACAACTCCAATCACCACAAAAACGTAAAGTTAGTTGTGGCAAAATGCTTGTACATAGAGCAAAACGATATGCTCAAAACACGAGGACCTGAACAAAGAAAAGAAAATATCGCTAGGACACTCTAAGAAAATGGCTACCCCGATCTAACAGCTAACCTAAACAGGAAAAGGGTAACCGAAAAAGAAGAACCTAAATATACAGCGATAATACCATATATACAAGGTACCTCAGACAAAATACGAAGGATAGGCAGCAAATACGCACTGCCTTCAAATCGACCAGAACGCTCAGGTGAATACTAACCAAAACCAAACCATACAATAAAGATCAGACTTCCAAGAATTGTGAATATAACCTACCATGCGAATGCGGCAGAGCATACATAGGAGAGAGCAGTAGACCACTCAAAGTGAGAACACTGGAACACAAAAACAACGTCCGTAAGGGCGAAATAGAAAGATCAAGAATTGCCGAACATGTCTGGAACGAAGACCACCGCATCCAATGGGATAACATACAGATAGTGTCAAGTGCTTGGGAAAAAATTATATATAACATATGAATTCGACTCAAGTGCGAAAGCAGTCCTTCTCAGGACTAAGCCTGATGACGAAAGCAGAGTCCGCTTCCGAAACGTCACGCTCAAAAAGCATAAACTATGGAAATAGGCCGATCAACTCCACTAATAGGAAACCACAGTTACGAAACACTTATAATACAGAATAAAATTGAATGATCTTGAAAGTACTGCACGAATAGATAACATTTTTCAGCATGCCGTACATTTTTATGGAGCACATATGTGTCTGGGGAATATTACTTCCCTCCGAAAAGAGTGACGTTCCGGTGACTTTTATTTGTACGGCATTAACTTAGGTTATTAATACTTTAGACAATCATCAATAAAAGGTAAATAAATTTCATAGGTGGTAGGCATGTTTCATAGGTGGTAGGCATGTATACTCCATGCCAGCCGGGGAGGTACCACCACCCTTACCATGGGCTCCTTAATATTGGGTCTCCGATTTTCTGAGCTCGGTAAGGGCTGCCGGTTACCTTTTCCATCATCCTTAATCTATTCTCATCCTTATTCTTCCTTTTCACCCTCACTGTCTTCCTATCGGATTAAAAGTCCCAAATTAAAAAATAAGATGGCTGTGGTTTCTAGGGTTATAAATTCCGGACGTAAAATCCTGCCCCATTCGGATGTCCGGGAGGGCAGGGCCCAAGCGACCTCGGTCATCGAAAGTATCAACTTTCTGATTCACTACTGCAACGTCCGCGGTATCAGGTCTAATCTTAATGCTATTCACCAACACCTTGAACAATTACAACCTGATATATTGTTTCTATCTGAAACACAAGTCTCCTCTGAAAGCTCCGAGTCACCCGACTTGCAATTTCCTCAATACCATCTTCACTTTAACTTTCGATATAAAGGAGGCGTATGTGCGTACATCAAGGACAGAATTGCTTGCAAGAGGGTTTCTTCCTTAGAAAATAAAAATTTTGACGTGATTTGGTTTAAACATTCTGGTCCTAATTTTGTGAAATTCTACTGTTGCATTTATAGGTCTCCTAATGACAGCAACTTTCAAGACTTCTTCGATTACCTTAGTACGAAAGTTGACTATCTCCTGTCTCAGTTTCCATCTTGCGATATCTCATTTGTCGGCGATTTGAATGTTCATAACTCTAGTTGGCTTCAATTTTCATCTACTACAAATCCCGCTGGTCATAGTGCAGAAACATTTGCTATTTCATGTGATCTCACACAAATGATTTCAGAACCCACAAGAATCCCTGATAACCCTAACCATACTCCACATCTTCTAGATCTTTTTCTTACATCAAACCCTCTTGTTTATAAAACTTCCGTTCTTTCGCCTTTAGGTCTTTCCGACCATTGTCTAATAAAAATCATTTCTACTGTACCTAATTCCACTGTTGTTCGCAAAACCGATAGAACTTTGCGGTGCTTTAAGTCAGCTAGATGGAGTGATTTACGGGATTTCTTTGCAACCTTTCCATGGCGTGAATATTGTTTTAAGTCGTCCTCTTCTTCGGACATCGCTCTTTCAGTATCTGAAGTCATCCTCGTGAGAATGGAGTTGTACATTCCGAAAAAACAGTACCGTGTAGGTCATTCACGTTCCCAACCCTGGTTCAATAAGGCTTGTTCTGATGCAATATCTTTAAAAATAAATGTTACATTAAATGGAAATCTAATAAATCGGTTGACAGTCATGTAGAATACGTTGGTGCTAGAAATATCTGCAAAGTGTCATCACTAAAACTAAAAAGTTGTTCGAACAACGAAAATGCAATGAACTAGCTACATCTCCTTTAGGCAGTCGTAAATTTTGGTCTTTAGCAAAAGCCATTAGTAAAAACTTTGAACATCTTCATTTCCCCTGACATCTATTGACGGATCGGTAGTTGCTGATTCTGTAGACAAAGCCAACGTTTTTGTGGATTTGTTTGCATCAAACTCGTGTCTCAATGATTCTGGAAAAGATGTGCCCCTAGTCAACTCTTCTTCATACGTTATGAAACCAATTCATTTTCGGTACAAGCTCTTGGAATCGATCATCAGTAGGCTTGATCTCAATAAGGCGACTGGCCCAGACGGTATCCCAGCTATTGTCTTAAAGAAATGTTCCCCCGAACTAGTACCAGTCCTATCTAAGCTCTATACGATCTCTATATCTTCTGGGAATTCCTTCATCATGGAAGTTAGCAAATGTTCAACCTATTCCCAAAAAAGGTGATAAGACCGATCCCTCAAATTACAGACCAATTGCCATCACTTCCATTTTGTCTAAAATCATGGAAAAAGCCATCAATCAGCAACTGCTCACTTTCCTTGAAACTAACAAACTCCTTAGTGACCACCAATATGGGTTTAGGCAAAGTCGTTCAACAGGTGATCTTCTTTCATATGTGACCCAAGTTTGGAACAATACAGTAGAGCAGTCCGGTGAAACAGTTGTAGTCGCTTTAGATATCTCAAAGGCATTTGACCAAGTTTGGCATAAGTGTTTACTTGCCAAACTAACCTCGTTTGGGTTAAATGATACGCTCATCAACTGGGTTTCTAGTTTCCTTGATAAAAGACGAATACGTGTCGTAGTTGATGGCTTTTTTTCAAAAGAAGTTAGCATTAACGCGGGCGTACCACAGGGATCCGTTATAGCGCCTACACTTTTTCTGCTGTACATAAACGACCTTATTTCTTCAACAACTAACCCCATCCATTGCTTTGCTGACTATAGCACTCTTCACTGTAGTTGATCTCAGTCTACTCATAGTGATAATCCACCTTCTATGTCAAATCAAGAAATTAAAGCTGAAATGGCAAATTTAATCAACAAAGACATTTAACGTATTCTCGAATGGGGAAGCAATAATCTAGTTAAATTTAATGCTAACAAAACTCAGTGTTGCCTGATGTCCGCCAAAAAAGATCGATCATTTCCTGTTGTAAGTATGAATGGCTCAGTTCTTAAGTTTTCAGACTCTATTACTCTGTTGGGTATGACTGTATGTTCAAATCTCTCATGGGTTGACCATCTTCTGTCAGCTACCAAAACAGCTGCTCGTAAAATAGGCTTTTTGTACAGATCTAAGCAGTACTTTACCTCTCGACAACTCCTTCTGCTGTATAAGGCCCAAATTCGGCCTCATCTGGAATATAATTCTCACCTTTGGGTTAGTGCTCCCCAATACGCTCTCGATATCGTTGATCGTATTCAAAAGAGAGCGATTAGGCTTATAAATGACCCGTCCTTAACTTCTCACATACAGTCCCTTGAGCATAGAAGGATGGTTTCAGTTCTTTCTTTGTATTATCGTTATTACAACGCCTATTGTGCTGGTGAATTACATTCTTTGATACCATCTCCGGCTATCTTTGCGAGAAACACTCGGTTCGCTCATTCACATCATCAGTATGCAGTACAAATCTCCACTTGTCGTACCAAACGGGCGCAATCCACATTTTTCTACACGGCTTCTAAACTCTGGAATGATCTCCCTAGTTCCTGTTTTCCTCTCACTTATGATATGAGAAAATTTAAGGTAGCTGTTCATAGGCATCTATTGGCAATTCATTATCCCTCTATCCATCCTCCTAAGTGTTCCTGGGTGCTTTAGCACTATAGGCCTTATTTAGCCTGTTCAGGTCCAAAATCATTAAAAAAAAAAACTTTCGTTCCACCACTGTTAGAAGATGTCTCCTTGGAAACAAGAAGAATTATGTGGTTTCAGCTTGATGGTTGTCCGGCACATTATACCCAAATCGTACGTCAGCATTTAGAGGAACAATATACGAATCGGGTTATTGGGAGAGGGAGTTTGTTTCCCTGACCGCCGCGTTCGCCGGATTTAACTTGTTTATATTTTTATCTATGGGGTAGACTAAAAAACCTGGTTTTTCAAAAGAAACCAACAACCAGAGAAGATATCATGAACAAATTCGAAATGCTATTGGAAGCTTGTCCAGGGCTAAAATTCAAGCAGCGGTTTTCTCTACCGACAATAGATTAAATAAATGCATTGATAATGACGGAAAACATTTTGTGCACTTGTGAGCTTTTTGTGACTAATTTAAGTAATTGTAAAGGTTTTGTGCTTTTTCATTTGTTCTGTTGTTAAGTTGGCTCGTTGGCCTTTAAACACGCTTCAAAACTAATTTTGAACCAGTCCTAAGCATGGATAAAGTGTGAAGGAAGGCTTGACGTGATTTTGGGCTAAATGGGAAGAAAGTTTAATCAAAGCCTAAATTACGTCAGCTACCATGGCTACGGCATTTGTTTTTCTTGATAAGGCAACTTACTCTTTCTGAAGCACTCCAATTTCTGAGACCAAAAATATTCAAATCGGTTGAACGGTTCAGGCGATATTAAAATGCAAATATTGATAAATCCTTTGACTCTCCCCTCTCTTATTATGATATGTACGATAAAATGTCGTAAAGCAAAATGTTGCGGTATTACCCAAGCTGTCAAATGATGTTTTGAAAGTTATAATCGTCTAACTTTCCAAGATAGCGTGAATTTTATGTTTCTTCACAGTAGTTACGCCCCCTACCGGTCAAATTACGAACTTCAAAATAATTTCCAGCTATCTCTCTTGCCCATTTTACTTATAAGAATTTTTTCCCAAACCTCTAGGCTCTGCCATTGTCGAGATAGCTCCGTACCCTCATCCGCACACCCTGTATAAGTGTAGAAACGAAATTACACAAATTCCGTACAGTAATAAATTACCTATATTGCTTTTACAATTATCGGCGAATTAAAAATTTGTACGGACTTCCGGTACCACTGCTTTTGTACGGCAGTAGTTTCTCGTCATTTTTTTTATGATGTATCAACTAGAAGAAAGCCGTACAAAAATAATTAGCTGTAGTTCCTCATTTGAACTTGGAAAATTCAATTTTCCCATGTACTCACCTGTACCGCTCAAAAGTGACGGCATAGGGCTGAGAGCTATTTTCTGATATAGTAACAGCCTTCTAAGTGTAATTCACGGTGCGTCATTTCACAGGGTAATTTTTGCCATGGACCTGTAGTCTATTAGGGACTTTTTGAATTTGTAGCAATGCCGTTTGGATTCTCAAACAGCTCAAATGAAGCAAAAATGTCAGGAGAACTGATTAAATGTAGTATTGTCAGTATGGACATGTTTAAAGTAACCCTATGTGTGTGTGTGTGTGTGTGTGTGTGTGTGTGCGTGTGTCGTGTGTGTCGTGTGTGTCGTGTGTCGTGTGTGTGTGTGTGTGCTGTGTGTGTGTGTGTGTGTGTGTGTGTGTGTGGTGGTGTGTGCGTGCGTGCGTGCGTGTCGTGCGTGCGTGCGTGCGTGCGTGTCGTCGCGTGTGGTGTGTGTGCGACTGCAAGCGCGCGCGTGTGTGTGTATGTGTGTGCAAGTCTATGTGAGTGTGTGTGTGTGTGTGTGTGTGTGTGTGTGTGTGTGTGTGTGTGTGTGAGCGATCCATCTTATTTCGACGCGGCAACTTTGACGCTCCCACTTCGACACCGCCGCTTCGACGCGAGATTGTTTCGACGCGACATAATTTTGACGCGAGATCATCTAGAAACAACTTCATCCCGACCCGACCTCATCTCGATAATCACGTTTTGTATTATTGATTCATTCAATGGTATTATGTAAATATATTATGTAATTTCTTTAATGTAAGTATCGACTTGAATTTAGGGCTACTTATTTTGTATATTCTGTTATAAAAAGGAAATTGAATAGGTCAAATACCGAGCAAAATGAAATAAGTCAAATATCAATTAACATTTTCTAGACAGTGGCAGGGATAGTCGCCTAAATCGTACCACTTTGCAGAAAAGTTTCAAAATTTGCGACATTTTTCAGACTGAGTGGTCGTTATTAATGTAGATATTTAGTTTGTACATGTTTACATCTTATGCATTTTTTCAGATTCTAATCGATATGATTACAAAAGAAAAGTTAATTTCTAAAAAGCCTTGCGAATGGTACGATTCAGAAAAAAGTCGTACCACTATGTTTCTTAAATCGTACCTATGTATACTTAACCATAATTTTTGAGTGGTTTGGAAAAATAGTGTTAAGGGTATTGTATGAAACAAATTTATTTGTGATATTTACATAAAAATATTCAGAATAGTAGATAAACAAATGAAACATTCTTATTATCCCATACCAAAATAAAATAGTTAGCTTAACAAGGCTTAAACAAAAAATCTGAAACGATTTATGCACATTTATCACAAATGTAGCAAGTCCTATCATTTTAAATATAGGCACAAAGTTCATGTTGCCAAACATGACAGACATCACACTTAATCATATTTTCTATTCTGCACTCTCCACAGAGGAAACATAACCATTTCTTGTTTCTTGTTCTTCATGTTCATCTCTTCTGTTTGCCCTATTTTTTTTTTGACTTGGCGTCTCCGGATCTCGTCAACCCCAGATTTCTTTTTTCCAACTCTTCTTTATAAGGCGCTGTAATTAACACTTTTGCAGTTTGGGGTTGCTTTCCAGCTCTAGAATGTTTGTTGCCGCTATGGTCAGGAAATGGCAAAATATCATTAAAAAAACGTCCTGTGAGGTCGAGGATGTGAACTTTGTATTTTGTTGCCGTATATAAGCAGCCAGTCCTCATCTTCCGAACCATTATTTTGATCTCCTTTTTCGAGTACTACTGTCAGTTCAGTTTGTAGGTCAGTTTGTCCCAGGCAATCATCATCTGTCTAAACATTTCTGTCTACGGGCCAAATGCCACATCTCCGAAATCCATTTGTGACATTTGCTATACTTGCCGCCCACCATAAGCTTCCCCTATTAAGCTCTTCCAGAGTGTTCCCTCAACCATTTTTCAACCGCCTGATCATAATAAACTTGCAACGGTTTAAATATCTACACATGTAGTGGTTGCAAACGATAAGTGGTGTGACCTGGTAACTGTAAAAGGATAATTCCATTGTCTCGGACAAGTTCTATGGATGTTAAATTTCTTGAATGGGTTGTGTGGCCATCTAGAATTAAGAGCACTTTATTTTCTGTCGTCTTCACTGCAGCAATAAAGTGCTTTACCCAGGTTACAAATAAGTCAGCCTTTATGTATCCAATATCTGATATTTCAACAATAGAACCAGGAGGAGCCCCTTCGGATAGATACGGGGACATTCTCTTCCTTTTGAGAATTAGCATCGGTGCCATATATTGATCTGACGCGCTTGTACAGCATACGAACGTTGTGTTAACTCCTCTTTCGCCGCTAGCCACAACGCGAACTTGATATTTTCCTTTCTTTACTAACACTTTCTGACATCTTTTGTGTACAGTTGAGACCCCTATTTCGTCAACGTTGAATATCTTGAGAGCCGTCAAATCATTTTCATCCACTACTTTCTCCAAAATGTCAAAAAGATTATCGACATTGGCTCTATTAAAGCCTCTGCATCGTGCGATTGAAGTTGACTATGGTTGTCTGAGTGCGAGTTAGGGGTGGCGTCCCATAAATCCGTAGAACCATTTTTACCAGCCATTTTCTTATTGGTATTAAAGTTGTGCTTTAATCCTTTACGTTCGGCAAACTCGAAGGCAGTTTTCGTACCTCTGTGACAGTTATACCAAAGAAAATTGATTCCAATTTCAGAATATGTTTTCCTAATTCTGTCTTCATTTTTTCACTAAATATACAAGATCGCACAATTAATTTTTTTTCTTCATTGGCATGAACATTGAAAGATTTTAAATGTATGCTGAAAGTTGGTTTTGGATCGATACTGGCGACAAACCTCATTATAACCTATTTTTCCGCTCGAAAGGCTTTTAGTGTTGTTTGCATGTCTGCTTCACTCCACTGACCATATTTTCGTTTTTCATTTCCAGTATTCATTTTCTGTAAAAGAAAAATTAATAGTTTACACATTAAAGAGCATCGAGTTTCCTGAATCGTACCGGTAAGAATTAAGCAACCATATATAGGTACGATCTAGGCAACTAGATTCATAATAATAAAGTAAACGATTTAACGAGATTTTTAAAAGTGAGCTTATATTTAACCATGTGGAATGTACGGTAACATCTCTAAATTCAGAAACAAATACACAGTTTCAATTAGATTCTCTCAAACCGTCCACATTACTTACCTTAAGTTAACGAAATATTACAGCACAGGTATAGAAAATCTTTGATATGTATTGTTTCTCCAAGCACACCTACTACTTGAAAACGACTTTAAATATTACTGGCTGTCTAGTTAAACTTACTAAATATACCTCAAGGTATCTCGCCAATACAATGGTGAGACAGATATTGAAGAGGTACGATTAAGGAACCGGTACGATATAGGCAACTTTCCCCTAATTGAAGTACCACACGGTTTAAGGGTTATAAATGGGAATGGGGGTTTTCTATTTAACAGTCTTTCCCGTACCTTATTAATGTTTACATTGTATTCAAAATGATACGTTCAATTCGCAACATAGAAAAATATGAGCATAATGGATACTTGTATTGTTTAGGCGAGTTCATTGCTGATGGATCTAAAAAATCGTGGCGATGTGATGTTTAAATGGAAAAAATAAGCCATGTAACGGTCGTATTTATACAAACGCTCTAAGTGGTGAATTTATTCGGGTTGTTAGTGTACACTGCCATGGAAGTGATGCTGCGCGAGTCGAGTGGTTCGCACGATTAACGTAATTATACGAAGAGCTATTGAAAGTCTAGAAATCCCAAGCCAAATTTGTACAAATACCACCCAAACAATGACGATTGCCGCTGTGGGTTGTTTTCCAAATCAAAACGCTGTTCAACAAATAATTCAGCGTTCAAGACGAACAATTAGTGTAGCTCCAGCACAACCTCCTGATCGTGCCTTTATTGAAATTTCAAACAATTACAGAAATTATGGAGAAGAGAATTTTGTGTTGGCCGATTCTAGAGTTGTTTACGAAAGGAGAATTCTGACTTTTGGCAAGGCCAGTATTCAAACTTGGATTATGCACAGAAAGAAAATTTACGTTGATGGGACCTTTAGACTCGCCCCTAATTTATTTCAACAGGTAATTAGGTATCCCTAATTAATGAGAACTACTACGTTTATTCATTTTGATATTTAAGTGTAATATTATGCGATAAGCAGTTTTTCTTGGGCATAATAAATTCAAAATTTTCGTCTGATTAATTTACGTAACTATTTTAACATTGATTGCTGAGTTTTCTAATTAATTGTTTTTTAGATCTTCGTCATTATGAACATAATGTAATTATTGCTTTTACATCAAATTTTCCTTAGCTTTAGGGTTTAAATGATGTATTTTTTATTTATGTTTTATATAAATTTAGACGTTTCGATAACAGTTACATATATCTTCGTCAGTAAATGGTAAAATCTTTAAGATATTACTTGAGATGTTATAACAAATTAAACGTTCATCAAACTGTTATATTAATAGCAGGAATGTGTTTGCGTTTTCATATTTCTTATATTTCATAAAGTTGTTATAACATCTCTAGCAATTTCTTAAAGATTTTACCATTTACTGAAGAAGATAATTGTAATTGCTATCGAAAGGTTTAAATTCATATAAAATATAAACAAAAAATACACCATTTAAACCCTAAAGCTAAGTATATTTAAGATGTGTAATAATGGTGAAAGTTTACAATTTTAAAGTGCGTGAGTGTGTGCGATATATATATATATATATATATATATATATATATATATATATATATATATATATATATATATATATATTATATATATTTTAAAGATATAGGTGTTGAAGTTTAATTATTTTTTTGGTTTTTTAAATATCTTTTTACAATGATATAATAAGCGGGCGAAATTTTGTATACAGAGGCTTTTTATCACGCAGAATTCAAATATGACCTTAGTTCTTTTATTACTGATAGAGGGCGCCACATACAGGTTTCCATCTTGTTTGAATCGCTCCTAACTTTTTTGCCTTACACTGTATGTCATTTTCGACTGGAAAATTTGTTTTCCAATCTTTTCCGCTTCAGAAAGGTATACTTTATTGAAGTGCTAGGACCAACGGTTTACGAGAAAAATGCATCCGATGCATACAAATTATCCAAAAGCGCCAAAGTAACTTATTTCCAAAAACAATGACATAACACTTTAACAGTTAAATTTTAGTAGCAACAATGAAGGGCAGCGGTTAAAAACATTAAATTTTTAGAAGATGTTCAAATTGTTGGCCTTGTCCTTTCAATTCTTCTTCCTAAGGATTGACGGCATCTTTAAAATATTCCTGGGTTATTACGGAATCTATCTGCGGATTCCATAATTATTATCCATAGTTGCTCTTCATTATGTATTTCTACAGAATAAACATCATTTTTCATGAATCCCCAAAATGAAAAATCGAGGGCATTAAGGTCGGGACTACAAGCTGGCCAGGGTACAGGTCCCCCTCGACAAAACCACGTATTTCCAAATCTCCTATCCAAAAATTCCCTTGCCAATCGAGAAAAGTAAGCTGTCGCGCCATCATGCATGTAACGCATTCTACCAATAATAGCCAATGGCACATCCTTTAATAACGTATTTAGTTCATTCTCCAAGAAATTTCGATACAGTTCACCTGTCAATCAATTGGGCAATTGAAATGGGCCATTTAAGTAATTGTCAATTATACCTGCCACACATTAATAGAAAACCCATATTCGTGACAGTAGTAATACAAGGCTGATCCTAACCCAAAAAGTCACTAGAAAAGTTACTAGATTTGAAAAAAGTCACTAGAAAAGTCACTAGATTTGCAAGGTCACCTTGAGGATCAGATGATAGCTGGTTCGCATCCTCGCTAAAATGTGTATCATAGCTAAAAATAGTCGGTGTATGTCTGCAGTAAAAGGTGGTCGCGTCATAGCTAAAAATAGTCGGTTCGCGTCTTAGCTAAAAATTATAGTGACAGCACCATCATTAAAAATAGCTGGTGCTAGTCATTATTAAAAAATAGTAGGTGACCAAATACGTGTGTGGTTTGAATCCCTGCTATGCAAATATGTCACAAGAGGAAATAACCAGATATGTGTGGTTCGTGTCTGCGCTAGAGACACGCCTGGTTCGCGTCCTCGCTAAAATGTGGTGTATCATAGCTAAAAATAGGCGTTGCATGTCTGCAGTAAAAGGTGGTCGCGTCATAGCAAAAAATAGTCGGTTCGCGTCTTATCTAAAAAATATAGTGACAGCACCATCATTAAAAATAACTGATGTGCGTCATCATTAAAAAATAGTAGGTGACCAAACACATGTGTGGTTTGAATCTCTGATATGCAAATATGTCACAAAGGAAATAACCAGATATGTTTGGTTCGTCTCTGTGCTAAACACACGTAACTAGAAAAGTAACTAGATGTGAGGTTTATAACAAGTGGGTATATAAACGGCCTTTAGACAGATGTAGGTTTCATTGAAGTTAATAAGTATGCAGAAATACAATATAATAATGAAGTATTCAATGCAAAGGTTAGCATCAGGAGCAATTTGTAAGACGTCTCCAAAAAGGGAACAAATAGAAGACCTGATACGCAAAATAAAGAAGTTAAAATATGATTTGGAGTTGTATGAAGTGCAGCGTATGCTGAAAAAAGCAAGATTAAACTAAAGTCTTGTAATTAATGCATTATTGTAAAATTGCTAACAATCTAGACATTGATGTGTTTCGTGTTACACTGGCAGAACTAAAATCAAAAGTTAAAAACTTATGATCCGCTAGTAAAATTTGAATAGATTTGAAATACCTTATTTTAGAAAGAAATTCTTATTTATTCTTGTAAAGTGTTGTAATATTGTTTGCCCTAAATTTAAAATTTAATAGTCCTGAAAGCTTGTCGTTTATTAGAATTTTTGAAGTGGTGTATACCGTATTATTTAAACAAATATTACCTATGTGTTTATAATATGTAAAAATGAAAATGAAATAAAGGTGCTCAACGGAATTGTACATACATGAAAATTTTTTAACTAAAAAGATCTTTACTGCATTATATACTATATGAATATCGATTTAATTTAAAATATTACTATTAATGCATTATTGTAAAATTGCTAACAATCTAGACATTGGTGTGTTTTGTGTTACACTGGCAGAACTAAAATCAAAAGTTAAAAAACTTATGATCTGTTAGTGAAATTTGAATAGATTTTAAATACCTTATTTTAGAAAAAAATTGTTAATTATTCTTGTGAACTGTTGTAATATTGTTTGCCCTAATTTTTAAATTTTGTGAAAGAATAGTCCTGAAAACTTATAGTTTATTAAAATCTGTGAAGTGGTGTATATCGTATTCTTTAAACAAAATATTACTTATGTGTTTGTAATACGTAAAAATGAAAATTAAATAAAGATGGTTAACGGAATTGTATATACATGAAAATTTTTAAACTAAACGAAGATGTAATTAAAAATTATTATTAATTATAATCATTAAACGAAGATGCTTTACTGCATTATATAATATGTGAATATTGATTTAATTTAAAATATTACGCTCCAAAAATATAACTTATATGGAATAATCATTAATTTAAAATTATATGAATTACAAATGGGAAATACGAAGTTGTACTAATGTACATTTTTAATAGTAAGTAAAGTTTCATTTTCAATTAATGAAATCAACAGTGTTATGTTAATTAATGGTTACATAAAAAATTATAAGAGATATAAGTAATATATTAATAAATGAGTAAAACTTGTAAAATGATAATGAACTATATGGTTTAGATAAGATTGGATAAACACTCGTAATTATATCTTGCATTGAAAATGCTAAGCAAACACATTCCTTTCTGTTGAAGTACATTTTATTCATTATAGTACTGATTTTACATGAAATTACATATATAATTTTTACATCGCGTTGGAACTAAAAAATCGGTGGTCCTAAACTAATTAAAATGTTTGAAATCGTGCAGTAAGTTGTGTTTCTTATGAGTATAAGTAAGTAAAGCAAAAAAAGTTGTGGGAAAAACGCTCGTAATTATATCTATCAATGAGAATGCTGATCATACACATACCTTTCTGTTGAAGTACATTTTATTCATTATAGTACTGATTTTACATGAAATTACACATATAATTTTACGTCGCGTTGGAACTAAAAAATTGGTGGTTTTAAACTAATTAAAATTGTTGAAATCGTGCAGTAAGTTGCGTTTCTTATGAGTATAAGTAAGTAAAGCAAAAAAAAGTTGTGTTTCTAAGTGCAGTTTATCGTTTCAAAATTGTATAGGTCAATTTTAGAACTATTTTTCATATTTTTGACAAATTAAAAAACGCAATAGATAAAGTGCCGCTTGTAACACGCAATCACATTTTCAAAAATATTAATTTCGATTTGTACCTATGGGCAAATTTAAAAATTGAAGAGCGCGTTTTTAGGACTTGTATGAACCCCTCCCATTCTACCCCCACCACCCCTGAGCTAGCGCACGTCCACGTTGGTTTCTTTTATGTCTCTTTTTATTTACATGCACGTACGTCTTTTATAGTTACTTATAATATAATTTTACTTACACATGCTCATATCGAAAATTTATATAATAATGTTGTTCACCTTACATTATAATATCATATTCCAGACATATACCCATTTTACTTCATCTACTAAAATAATGGCTGGTAAGAAAAATGTATAAACATTTTTTTTGACTGAAACTTAACGTCTTTATTACAGATTTCGTTGAATTTGTTGATTTAGGGTTCAACAGAACGGAAGAGGGTAAGTAGAATATTATACGTAATTTATTTTTTTAACTTCAATTTTCAGATGAAGTAGTTACTAATTTTCTAAGAAATATATTTCCGGAAGTGAGTAATTTTTGTCGTTGTTTCAGTTTTAAATAATTTTTGTTTTAGTACGATGTCGTTTTTATGGAAGGGACGGAACGTCATTTAGTGGGACCCATCTCGTATTAAATATTTGCAATAAATTTCAATTATTCATAGCCGCGGACATCGATATGATTATGTGGTTGATCAGGGTATATCTATATAACTTATTATTTTAATTGAACTGATTTTTTTTTGTTTTAGATCACGACCTAATTATTTTTGCTTAATTTGTATTTATTAGTATAAAATATAGTATTATTTATGTTTTGTTTTTTTCCCTTACCTTCATTATTTCAGTTCTTAATAAAATCATTGCACGTCTTTTATTTTCCTGAGTAGCGTATGACTTTAATTAAACTAATTTTTTTCTGTTTCAATTCATGAATTGATTACTTTTTAATATAAATTTTGTTATCATTCTAACACACATGCATTTACAAGTATAAATGGAAAGCAATTTAAGTCAGTCCTGCAGACATGCACCACACATTACACATTTGCTAACTATTTTGTATCATTTCATTTTCCTTAAGTTTGCTTAATTTTTATGACAGTATTACAATTGAGAAAGTAATGACAACTGATTTCACGCTCTTATCCCACATTAATTTTAGTACTTCTGGTTACCATATTAATTCATTAATTTTATATTATACAATTATTCTTATACTGCGTCATTCCCCATCTATGTACGCACACAAGATATATACTTTTGTTATAAAAAAAATATTTATAAATATTTCATAAATGTTATGTTAAAGCTAGCATTACTTCAGGATTTCCCATTTGAGGCCGTTATAAATGCAAATATTTCCGATACTCAATTATCTACATTTATTGTAATTACTTAACCAATATTACATATAATTCATATTTCTACATATTTACATACTACATATCTATATATTTGTACACCTGCACGAATGGTTACTGGAGAATGTTCGCAAAGGTGTTGAAAATCCAAATGCGCTCCTTGGATGGACCAACGGTCTAGACAACGCATTTTGGCCATCCACCGAACTGAGCGAATACCAAAAGACGTTATCTTTAGTCTCAAAAATGCATGTAAAGAAAGATATTGTTAAAAAAACCTTTGTATGGCGAGATGAAATAAAAAACGATATAACAGTATGCTGAGTTTTTATTTATAGTTAAGTAGTTACAATAGTATGCTTATGAAACTACGTTGTCATCATCGATCGAATATTCGTTTAATCCCAACCATTTTACGTACATTTTATTCTTCTTACGTGGAATGACCTTTTCGACGAAGTATACGTCCGGATATTTAGCCTTTTGCAGTTCCTGTCCATAAAATCCACCTAGTACAGGTGTCCCTTTCATGTCTTCTAGGAAGTACGTGACGGGATTGGTTACGCGTACTTTAACAATCTTGAAAAGTTCACTCGACCAATTGGGTACATACATAACCTTTATCAAATATGCTTTTAAATTTACTAATGCCAACTATGTCGCCCACCATGAATCGATCGTTTTTATTAAAGATTTTGAGATTCGAATATACATTAAGCGGTGTGTTAGCATTTACTTCGCTAGGTATTCTGTCGTTACTTCCTCGAGAAAGAAGTCTTCCAATCCATACGCATTTTCCACGCAGCCCAAATTTTTTATACAAGGTGTTCTTGATGGCGCTAATCACTCTGTATGCTATGCTAGCCTTTTTCGTGCTGTAGGTGGAGTAGTGATTAATGTTATATTTCATCATCAATTTATCGAAATGATTATTGTAGAACTCTTTTCCAGCATCTGTGTGCAGATTCTTAGGCGCCCGTTCTTTAAAAATGGTTTGCATAGCTTTTGTCACGTCTGCACCCGTCTTCATCTTCAATCCTCTCGTCCATAGGTATTTAGAGAAACAGTCGATAACTACTAGCATGTATTTGTACTTTTTATTCTGTTTAGCGTAAGGTATAAATTCAGCTAAATCGGCTTGCCATAGATCATCGAATCCTTTAATAATAGTGCGTCTATGTGGAAAATTTTTGCGTGCCGGTTTACAACTCGTTTACAACTTGTTCCATCCTCTATCAATTTACTTAAAGTTTCTTTAGTTGCATTCAAATCTGCCTCTACTATCTCAACATAATTATGAACACCATCTATAAGCGACCACTAACTGTATAGAAAACTCGAGGTAGCCTTTATTTATGGCCTCAGTGTCTTCTTGTGGTTCGGCCACCTGTCTTAAGCGGTTCCCATTTAGATGAAACCTCGTTAATTGATAGTGATGTAAGGTTAGCGCATCTTGACGTTCGATGGGAACGGCGACATTACTTAAACGCTTATTTTCCACACTGAACTTACCCTCGGTAATGGAGAATTGCGTTTTTACCAGTTTATGGAATTGAGTGTCCAAACTTGTCCATCGTTGTGCAAACTATAGTTGACTAAAAAATTGTTTGGCAGGTTTCTCAATATATCCATCTTCGTGTAGTTCCTCCACGATTGATATGATATCGTTGACGAGCCCAGTATTATCGGCTATTTTTTCCGCCCATAGGACTTCCAAATCTTGAATCAATTCATGCAGGTATTGAGTGAAATAGAATCGGTCGTAATCGCTACACGTTCTCCTTCCACTTGGAGTGCAATATCTCCAATCACACTAGTCTCGAGGAACGATGGTGTCTCTTGACGCAGATGATTTCTTTGAAAATACGAAAGTCGAGCGAATTGACTAACATAATTACTACCACTTAAAGAAGATGATCTTCGTTTGTTAATTCCTCGCAACTGATAAGGTATTGATGGCGTGGTACTATACTGTTGAATTGGTAACCTTTTGTTTTTGATAGGGGACGAATGACATTTTGGTGACGGTTTCACGAATACCTCCTCCTCCGGCTCCGTCTTTTGTACGATCTTTAGTAGCGGTTCGATTTTCTTTTCGATTTTTGTAAGTGGTTCAATGAGTGGTTTGTAAGCTTTAATGAAATCTGTATCTTTAGTAAATCGATCCTTCTTAAGATGATCATATTTTTTGCTGTATAGCTTTACGTTTCGTCAACGCTAATCTCTTGTTATCTATCGGTGCAGATCAACAATAAAACCGATAAACAGGTCTAACAGGTAAATAAACGGCTCTGTTTAAGACAGGTCTGTTTAAAACAGGTCTGTTATTTATGTTGTTTACTTGTAGGCTGTTTGATTCCAAATGATATTATAACGACACCGCTAGGGTATTATATACTGATTGAAGCCTTTCCTAAAACGACCGTTTTGTACTTCAGCGTCCTTATTTATTACCATGAATCCGTATCGATTTCGCCAAGTCTCTGAGCACATGTCACGAAACAATTGCATGCTTACTATTGGGGCGACATGGTCTTCATGTATCTGACTCAAATTCAAATCACCCTGTTCGAAAAGTAGAAGCAGTCAATGTTATTGTGACGACCCATTGATAAGTACGATCTAATACGATTCTGTTTTTCGCAAGCGATATCGTTAAAGATAAACACTGAATTGGGTTTTGCCACGCTCGGTTCCATAATATCAGCATTATCGCTGAAGCAATAATAACCTTTCATGGGATCTAGGATTTCACCCAAGAGTCGATATTCAACGATTTCAAATAGACATACAGGTGTTTGAAACGAAGACCGTTCGGTTCAGTTAGGAGACTGAGCATGGTGGTTGTTTTCCCACAATTGGAAGCATCACAAATTATAGCGCGTACGCTGTTTGGAAGTAACTTCCCATGCCGTTGTATTTCCCTATTTCCAGCTCGGGTCAAATCATCGAGATTTGCAATAGGTAGTTTTTGAGTTTGAACCACTACTCTCATGTTGCTGTTGTTGTTGGTGAGCGTCAATTAAAACTGCACAACTTGTCAATATGATTCTTTACTTATACACCTAATATTACAATAAATTGTTATAACATGTTACAGTTTCTTCACTTCTCCTGTCAGAAGATTGTATTGCACCATGGCATCGTGTAGTATGAGGCAATAGGCAACGATGCCGGCTTCAAACGCCTCCAAAGCTTCCATTTCAAGTTTTACATCTACCGTCGAGAGTTTTAGCGATTCAGTTTGTTTTGAACAGTCCATCACGAATATTGGACATGTCTTGAATTGCGAATAGTCAAACAATGCATCACGAGTGCTGGTGGTATAATAGTCTCTTCGAAAATTTAAATAGTTTTGGTAGGCCGTTATGTACTTGTTGGCATTGAAATCCAGATGCATCGCTTCGTATGGGTAACTTTCTGAGTTGAGGTGTAACTTTTGGTTCCGAATATTCACATTATCGAAATCTACCGCTCTTTCCGTCGTTGAAAACTTTTTCCCCTTTTGAAAAGCCACAATTACCCATCGAGGCTTCTCTAATTGAGTGGAGGTTTTAATTGGCCATATGTCCGACTGTGTTTGCTTTAAATCTGGCAATTCGTATAGTTCCTATTGACGAAACGGAATTGTAATGGTTGTATTTTTATTAATTTGTTGGAACAGAGTTAGTTTGGCACTGTCGCTTAGCATCACATGCGGAATCTTCCATTGAATTTTGTTTAGGATTATTTTAGCATCGCTGCGGTGCCCTTATAGCAAACAGCATCGCTTCTCGAACGTATTAAGACCAACGCCTGTCACATATTCATGATAATTTGTCGATAATCTTCCATACTTCCGAATATGCGTTTTAGAGGTATACAGACAGAAAAATGTTTTTCTTTGTTGCTTTTAGCGTGTTCTACTTGTAACGGCTGCTCGTTTTTCGACGACCAGCCCAAATACTCTAGAACTTTGCTCTCATTATATGTGTACGATACATATCCTATGAGTGAGGATGTTATACCGGGATTTCTGCCTGTATCCACTTTCTGTTCTCCTAACTCGTAGCAAATTTCTTCAAAAAGGAATGATGCAAAATTGTTTGTTAGGTAACATGTTTTTACACCGCCCCTTTCTTCTGCTGAACTCCATTCAATTCTACCTTCTATGTACAAGAAACTATCACAAGTAGCGCTGACCATATCTTGACTCTGTATTAATATACGGATCTCATCGGACAATCCGTAATTAGAAGAATCATACGGAAGATATGTATGAATATCTGACTTGGTAATAGTCTCATCAAAACGTGCGCTTTGAAAGATGTTTAACGATTCTGCCATTTCTATGCGGTTTTAACCCTATAGATTCCAAGAAGTACTTCTCGCCAGACGTTAATTCGCCAGCACGCCCCGTGTTCGAATAAAGCAATGTATGCTCACGTCCTTTATTTATAGCATCATTGAGGAAAGTTGGAAGCGGACCTTGGTTAATTCTTAATCCCATATTCTTTTAATTCTGGTCGTACCGTAAATGGTTCGTTTTCCCCGAAATCGATTAATTCACCCTTCTGATTCGTTAATTTAATTGAAATATTACGGATAGTGTTGGTGTTGACCTCCAAATATTGAGGATTGCTAGGCATTTTGTCTAAACGATAGCCTGGTAGGACAGACACGTCTATTTCATACAGCACGTTCGCGGCATTCCCGTTTCTATACGAGCCTTTGACAATATTACACTCAATGTGAATATTTGTATGCTTAATTATTTCTATATCTAATACAGAGATATGTAAAACGTTAGCTTCTAATATCAGCGGTTCAAAACCTAGCATACGTCCAATGGAATCCTTTTGGGTAAAATCTATGGCAAATTTACAGCTAAGCTCGCACTTGAGCGTGTTATTATTTGCACTTAAACTAAACAGACTTGTAGGAATGTGCGCTTTTATATAGATGCTCAGTGCTTCCAACTCCTATGCGCCATGTGGAATTTCAATAGCGTTGAGTTCTGTCGCTTTTATATAATAAAATTTATCGTTTCCAGCGTATATATTTCTTATGCTATTACAACCTAAAATCCGAATACACCGATTACGTAGGTTTTCTCGAAATTAAGTACGATCGGAGGATAAATGTTATTACTCGCTGTGATACCAACACCCTCTACACTGAAGGTGATTGACATGGTGACTACGTCTCCAACTACTGAGTATACTATTTATATAGAAACTTTAAACAGAGATGTCCACAATTTGTGATACCGAATTGTTGCTCTTGAGAGTAATTATAGTATACTTTGCAATCGCGAAAGTAGTCCAGAACTTCTCTCGGTGGTGGAATATTTCCGAAACTATCATAGTGCCATACGCTCCCATCATGTTTTTTGTAACAAACCCAATGAGTACCACGTCCCTTTTGGTTATCTAAATTAATAATGCCAGCCTCGTTATTCCATAGTAATTTGGGCATATTATCTCTCATACACACATCCCTAAAGTATGGTACATCCTTTGCGTGCTTTTTTAGCTCTACATCAGTTAACGGTCTTTTCTATAATTTTTGAAGTTTTTTTTTTATTGTTTTCAAGTGCAAAGCCATACTTCCTCCTGACCGGTAGGGTTTCAAAAATATTGCCCCACCGTTTGTCTTTCCTACAGCGATGGTCTCCATTGTACGATTATGGCGTGAAGTTTCATCTAACATTTTCCTCGCACCGCTAGATGCGGTAACCGCGTTTGCAATACACGCTGCCCCTCCGGCTAAAGCGCCAACGGCGGATAATTCCGCAAATAATGGTATAAGAAATGGTAAAAATCCACCCTCTTTAGATAGGGGAATTACTCTGGGAACGTTTACTTTTCCCTTCCCACCTAAGCTTTTCACAGCCAATTTTGCTGCTTTGAAAGCTGATTTTATAGCCTTTATAGTGCAAGGACTGTTTTTCATTTTCTTGGTAATTATTCTACGTAATTTCAATAGACTGCTACGTGGTCGTTTTGTTCTGCTAACACCCATTCCTAACTTTCTTTTTGCCCTCATTATACGTGCTACAGCTAAAGCGGCTGTTCGTTCACCTAACTTGGCGTTGGATGCCTTAACACGATCCCAAGCTTTTCTTTCCAAAATGTGATCCGCTCGATGGCTACTTGCCAAGCCTTCACTATCCCTATAACTGATATCGTGAGCTTTGCAATGAGAGTCTAGGAGGTTAATACCGGGATCACCACGTTGTAGCCTTTTATCTAATTTAGTTCCGGGACCACAATACTGATACCCGGGAATATGGAGCTCAATGGGTAGCTTATTAATGAGATTATTAACCAGACCACCCCACGTGCACTTCTCCGCTTCACAATTAACATTGTTTGCATGGAAGCAGGAATTGCTCTATTTATCGGTGACGATCAATGCTACAATCAAAAAACAAACAGATGTTTTACCAATATTTTATTTATTCATATATATATATATATATATATATATATATATATATATATATGGTAAGGTAAATAGCTAGGTCGGTAACGCAACATCTCCATAAGACAAACTGTATTATGACAATTTATATCGTACTTGTATTCAACTCAACACATGTTCAATGTCGCGATAAATGTTATCGTTGTTGGTTGCATCATCGCCATACTCCATCTTACGAAAGTGGCGGTAGTTGTTGACTTGTTCGATGAGGTTTTGAAAGAAACAGGGAAGACCGTATGATTCCAGTAATTCCAACCGATAGTTAATTATATTCTTTAAGTTGAAAAGCTCTTCAGTGTCGTTCTTGTTCAACGTACAGTAACGACATTGGTTTTGCCGAATTGTTACGCTTTTTAATAGCCTTTCTGATGAGGATGATGATGATGATGCACCTTTCACTACTTCCCAATTAAAACAAATAGTAAAATTGCTACCAAGCAATTCCGAACTTTGCTCGTATTCAATGTCCGTCTCCTCGTTGATATTTGACCAATCAATGTGGTTTTCAGTCTCTTGTCAACAAAAAAAACTTCATTTCCAGATATGTTTGCCACGTGAGTAGCATCTTCCAATCCTCTCTTTTCATAACGAGGAGCCCGTCTGCACATACGATTCGTATAACTGGCGCATGATGTAGGTGCGTACTGTATCCAATTTCAACATATTTTTTTGATGAATTGACTTCGAATAAATCATATGATCTACAATCAATTAAACGTTCCTCGGTAGGACTGTTATGCACAGCTTCAGTTGAGCACTCGGTAGATGTTGCTGCTGTGGTAGAACTATCTCTATGATTACAACACCAACACGAACGTGTGAAGAAGTTATTACAGCTATTCTTGCTATCCATGTAGAATCTTTTCAAATTCATTCGAGTGGACTTGCGTTGACGACAACTGATGAATTTGTAACCGCAAATATATATTTTATAGTTATTATATATCGTTTTCCCCACCTCATAACATTATTATGATGATAGAGGGGAGAATAGTTCTTGGTATCTATCATGATATATCTCAACACGATGTTGCTCTTGTAGTACGGGTGATAAAATGCATTCCAATTGTTTTATTTTACGGCGGAAACGTAATCTATCCAGCGCCATACTTTCCCACAAACCTCTTCTTGTATTACGATAAGCAAAGGCCCTCACTACCATAGTATACACTACATTTTTAGTCTCATCAATAGCAACTCTCTTCATTATGATGTACCTACTCTTCATTTAATCAAGGAATAAAAAGACATTTTTTGCAATAAAAAATATATAATTTATTTCCAAACATTCAATGCAGATAGATCCATCTTTACTGATTCGAGAACGCTTTTGATTTTGAGGAACTGTTACTGCATCACGATTTTGATGGTAGAGGGGAGAGTGTGCTTTGAGAATTGCATCAGTAGGCTAATCTGCATCTGATGATGAATAACTGCTGCCATCCGGAGATGCTGTCCATTTTTTTATATCGTGGCAAAACTGATGCAATTGCGCAACTTTTAGTTCTTGTACAAAACATTTTTCACATATTTTCTTTAAATTTAAAACTTTTCACATATCGTTACTCCTGTTCCATACTTTTTCGCTAGGATGTTACACTCCTCTTCACTATAATCACCTCGCCCGTACACCGCCTCATGTTGGGCATCGAATACTAATGCCGAAAATTCTTGCTTCAAGCGTTTCACCGCTGTTCTCAGGTCGGTTGCTTTGGTCCATTGCTCTTGAGCGTATGCCATCCACATGTTTTACACAGCACTCACTACGCATTACATTATTTTCTTATATTATTACTCTACACTCCCCACTATGTTACATTAGTGCAGATATGAACCATGTAATTGATTACCGCACAAATCATGTTTCTAATAATGAGACGCATCAGCTATTTTTTTAATTATAGTTCTGTCACTATATTTTTTAGATAAGACGCGAACCGACTATTTTTAGGTATGACGCGACCACCTTTTAGTGAGGACATAAACCGGCTATTTTTAGCTATGATACAACCAACTTTTAGCGAGGACGCGAACCAGCTATCATCTGACCCTCAAGGTGACCTTACAAATCTAGTGAATTTTCTAGTGACTTTTTTCAAATCTAGCAACTTTTCTAGCGACTTTTTGGGTTAGGATCGGCCTTGTATTACTACTGGTGACTTCTAATTACGGTTTAATGAGGATTTTCATCACTCCAACGGTGCATATTATGTAGGTTCAGAACACCATCACGACTAAAACCAGCTTCATCAGTAAACAAAATAGAAGAAAAAATATCGTTTCTTTGATTTTGCAACCATTCGCAAAATTGTACACGAGGAAGACAGTCATGTTCTAATAGTGAATGAACTTTTTGGAAATGATACGAACGAAGAAGTTGTTCATTGAAAATTTGTCTAACTGATTCACGGTTAACATTTCGTACCGCTGAACTTGTGTTCCTGGTGCTTGTTCTCGAATTATTTTCTACCATTCGTAAAACAGTTTCTTCGTTTCGCGCAGTGCGACGAGTTCTGGAAATTCCACTATTAACTTTTGGTTTTTTAAAACAGCCATCTTCACCCAAACCCCTATGCACGTCAATAAATGTCCTATTATGAGAAATATGCCTTAATGGATATCTTTCTCGATAGATACGTTGAGCTTCGGAAGAATTTGATCTAGCTTCGCCGTAACACATAATTATGTCCCTGTATTCTTCAAAAGTGTAGTGAACCACTTTTGAAAGTAATTTTTAAAAATCAATAAGAGAATCAATGAAAAGCTTAATCAAGAACACAAAATACCTCTAACAGTACAATAATATTTTGACAAGTGTCATAGATTTCGTTTTTTTTTGTAAATTTCCATCGCCTGTTATTTTCATCACTCCAATAGTACATACTATTTTGTGTTCCTAAAATGGTTCACTACACTTTTGAAGAATACAGGGACATGATTATGTGTTACGGAGAAGCTCGGTCAAATTTCTCCAAAGCTCAACGTATCTATCGATAATGATATCCTTTAGGACAGGTTCCTAATGTTCAAACATTTATTGACATGTATAGGCGTTTGGATGAAGATGGATGGTGAAGGTGTCTGTTAAAAAAAAAAGTTAATAGTGGGAGTTTCCAGAACTCGTCGCACTGTTGAAAAGGAATGACCTGAACGCATTATTAGAAAACGTTTCATTGGACATTGTTGCAAGAGTGGACTTTACGCTTGATGGCAAGCTAGCTCACTTGTCTTGAGTAGTAAGGAAATTTTTTGAAAGGAGGTTTGAAAATAGCTGGATTTGTCGTGGGGTGTTTGTAATATGATCACTGCTCTTCAGTAACAAAGGAACTAAGGTCATATTTGAATTCTGCGTGATAAAAAGCCCCTGTACACAAAATTTAGTCCGCTTATTACATCATTGTAAGAAGATATTAAGAAAAAACAAAAAAATAATTAAACTTCAACACCCTATATCTTTTAAACGAAGGCGTTGCGGACCTAAGTTCATAGGAACTTTTTTTCTTATTTTAGTATCCTCTATCGCGTGGCACTATGCATGGCACTTTTTTCTATGTCACCCTGATATAATATATATATATATATATATAATATATCATATATATAATATATATATATATATATATATATACAGGGTGTAATATGCATATTCGGTCGATAGCTCCTTAGCCATTAAACTTAGGAGATAAGTTTAAATACGAAAGTTGTCTATTTTTATAAGCTGCATAATCTAAAAATAGTTTGTTTTCTACGGGGTGTAATATAAAAGCGGTACAATATAGAACTTTTGATTTTTAAATGGAACACTCTATATATTATTTTATTTTTCGATTCTCCTCATAATTTTACATATTTTTTTATAAGACTTACTTACAAGCTAAATCTCACAGTTTTTGAGATATTTGCAAAGTTAACTAAAAACTGACATTTTTATGTAGTAATTCAAGAAGGCGTATCTCAGTCATTTTTAAAGATAAAAAAATAATATTTGGTATAGAATTTATTCATACATGAGCTTACTTTAATCTACTGTCAAAATTCGATTTCAATATACAGAGTGATCACAAAAATTAATTCAATAACATAAATTTGAAAATGCTATATCTTCATTTTTTTAAATGGCACACCCTATATTTTTTTAATGCTTTGTCTTCGTCTATTAATCGGCTTTCATTTCTATTAAATATGTTCTATACCTATCTCTAATAGTTTCAGAGATGTTCAATGTTGAACATTGAACATTTATTATAATTTTAAGTGTTTGTATTTCAGTTAATATGTTTTTAGTTTCTTATGTATTCATAGCTTGCTTTGACCGACTAATGTTACTCTTATACAGTGTTATCAACGAAAAAAATTGAACAAACTTAAATATCTCCGAAACTATTAGAGATAGGTATAGAACATATTTAATAGGAATGAAAGCCGATTAATTGACGAAGACAAGGCATTAAAAAAATATAGGGTGTGCCTTTTAAAAAATGAAGATATAGCATTTTCAAATTCATGTTATTGAATTAATTTTTGTGATCACTCTGTATATCGAAATCCAATTTTGACAATAGATTAAAGTAAGCTCATGTATGAATAAATTCTATACCAAAGATACACCTACCTGAATTACTACATAAAAATGTCAGTTTTTAGTTAACTTTGCAAATATTTCAAAAACTGTAAGATTTAGCTTGTAACTAATTCTTATAAAAAAAGATGTAAAATTATAAGGAGAATCGAAAAATAAAATAATATATAGAGTGTTCTATTTAAAAATCAAAAGTTCTATATTGTACCGCTTTTATATTACACCCTGTAGAAACCAAACTATTTTTAGATTATGCAGCTTATAAAAATAGACAAATTTCGTATTTAAACTTATCTTCTAAGTTTAATGGCTAAGGAGCTGTCGACCGAATACGCACTATTGGGACACTATATATATATATATATATATATATATATATATATATATATATATATATATATATATATCGGGTTATAGCCTTTGCTGTTAAACTCTACTGTTTCTAACATAAATAAAGGTATTTTACATTGCTAGTGATACGTTTTCAAGAATTGTGATACGCCACTGTGTTCCAGTGGTTTAACTTTAATTGTTAAATTTCCCTATTCTCTCTTAGTAGTGCGCGCGCGTTTGTTTATTTTGTTTGAATTCGGCAGTATTTAAATATTTTACAAAAAAACTTAATTATTATTCTTCAATTTAAAGTGTTATTAAAATGAGCCGTAGAAAGAAAGCAAAGGTATAATTTTAGAGGTGTTTCAATAATGAACATATATTTTTGTAGTGTTTGTAGGTTAACTTTCTTACTCACTGTTTTAGGTTGAATACAAAGAAATTGAAGAAAAATATGATACATTGGCCGATGATGATGCTGCAGCACAACAGGAAAAAACAAAAACATCATCTGATAAAAAAATATCCATTGCTAGCTCATCGAAATCCTCTAAAAAGGAAGTTAAAAAGGAAGAGGTAAAGAAGGAAGAAAAGAAGGAACAGGATCCTGAATCAGAATTAGATGACCCCGTTGTTAAAGAACTGTTTTCGGGGTTAGAAGGAGCTGCATTTCAAAGTAGAATGCCTTTTGATAAAATGACATCAATTGAAGCAGCATGCTTTCCGGATATTGCTCAAGGCTCATTAGCTACCATTAAGGTGTACTTACATATTCGAAATCGTATTCTGCAAATGTGGCTTGAAAATCCAAAGCAACAGTTGCTAGTTGAACAATGTTTAGAGAAAACTGAGGCTCCGTATAACAGTGATGTACCTCTTGTACAACGTATTCATACTTTTTTAGAAAGAAATGGTTTTATTAATTTTGGGATTTTTAAACGTACAAAGCCATTGCCTACTAAAAAATGCGGTAAAGTTATTGTAATTGGTGCTGGAATTGCTGGATTGGCAGCGGCAAGGCAGTTGCAGCAATTTGGAATGGAAGTAATTGTTTTAGAAGCAAGGGATAGGGTTGGTGGTCGTATTGCCACTTTTCGTAAAGGTTATTATGTAGTCATGTTTTGCATAAAATTTAAATTTAACAAGGATAATTGTTTATAATCATGCATTTATTTAAGAAATACTAGAAATGCCTGCAATGTTTTTTTAGGAAACTATATAGCTGACTTGGGTGCAATGGTTGTCACTGGTCTAGGAGGAAATCCAGTCACTGTACTAAGCAAACAAATTGATATGGAATTACATCGCATCAGACAAAAATGTCCTTTATACCAATCAAGTGGTGTTACTGTTGACAAAGATAAAGATGAAATGGTAGAACGTGAATTTAATAGGTTATTGGAGGCCACTTCATATTTATCACATCAATTAGATTTTAATTATGCTGGTAATAAGCCTGTCAGTCTTGGTCAAGCATTAGAGTGGGTCATCAAATTGCAAGAAAAACATGTTAAAGAAAAACAGATTCAGCATCTAAAATCTGTAATTACTTTACAAGAGAGGTTGAAAACTACTCATAAACTTCTTGCTGGAGTCAAAGAGCATATGGAAGAAAGTAATCTGAAGTTTAAAGAATTAGGTTCTATGGTTAAAAGGAATGTTGAAATTGAGTTTGCATATAGAAGTTGCCTTCGTGATTTAAATGCTTGTGCAAAGCAGTGGGATCAGTTACTGGAACAAGCTAAGGAAATTGAAGAAAAATTAAAGGAATTGGAAAACTCACCCCCTAGGTAATTATTATTGTTAAGTAATAATTTAAATTAGATAATCGTCGTTAATTTTAGTGATGTTTATCTTTCGTCAAAGGATCGACAAATTTTGGATTGGCATTTTGCAAATTTAGAATTTGCTAATGCAACACCATTATCTAATTTGTCTTTAAAACACTGGGATCAAGATGATGACTTTGAATTTACAGGAAATCATTTAACAGGTACTATTAGTTGATATAAAATGTTGCATATTTGTCCATACTGTCCCAATGTGAGCGAATAGATTGCAATTATACATGCAATTAGCAATCAAATATGTTCAATTCGATAATGAAAAGACTGTAATTTGGTATAATGTTTGTGTAACTTGAACAAAACTAAGGATGAAACATATACTAAGATGATGTTCTTGTTATTGTTATTTAATCAATTATTTAACTGAATATGCAGGAATTCCTGTTGCTAAACTGATAGAAAGCTTTAAATTACTGATGGTCAAGAAAGATATGTAACACAGTGTAAAAACTGAATTAGGACATATAGAATATTTGAACAGCATATTAATAGTTTTAGTGCACATAAAAAAATATATTTCACATATGTAATATAGCATCGTGAGGTGTAATTACATAAAATTCTAGATGTGAATGTTTTATAATGTGGTAGAAGTTTCACACAAGATTGATAAAATCCACATTCAGATAGAAATGAAATATCAACAGGATATTTCTAGACATTAGGGAATGTCTAGTGTACATATTTTACATCTTTGTTAAATTAATATTATTGACATATTAAATTATTAAAATTTCAAAAGACAATAAATAGTGTTCCACAAATAAGACCCATAACCTCTGTTGCAGAAAGGTGTATTAAGTTAGGATTAATAATATTTTACTCCAGGATTAAGATATATGGATGACCAATTTTTGATAGAATTAAGTTCTACTGTAATCCTGAGATTACACTAATCTTAGCTTAACTGGTCCACAAAGGTTTAATAAATATTGTAATAAGAAACTCCCCAATATAAGTTGTAATTAAAGTATGACATATTTTCAAAAAAATGTTAAGTAGATGTGTTTCATAAAAATATGCATAAAACAAAGACACATATTAAAATAATATAGCTGTGTTGGTTGCCTAAAGGTAAGCATGTTTACCTTTCACCTGGAAAGGCTGGTTTGAACCTGAGTAAGGTATCCATTGGGGAAAAACTGAAACGCACCTTTTTGGGTAGGAAGTAAAACGTAGGTTCCGTGTCCATGTGATGTTCGGCACGTTAAACGTCCCTTGCTTAACCTGAGTTAAACAAAATTCTAATAAGGGTAGTGCTAATAATCCTAGCAGTTGTCATGATATAAAAAAAAAATTGGTAGTTTTTTAATTCCAGTATGCTAAATATGTGTGATAAATCTTTTTTCAGTGTATCTTATGATACACTACTGATAGTCAAATGTACTGTATAAAGTATTATTTATGGTGTTATTTGAACATATAGTAAAAGATTTTGACTGTTTAATGACGCCGTTCTGGTTTTAAATTTCTTTTCCTGAAAAGTGTTAATAGTGATATAGTTATGTACTGATACAGCTTCCTAAAAAGGGATTAAACTTTTATTCGTTATACCTGAGTGCTAAAATAATTTTCGTGTCGGAAAGGTGTTTACAGATCATGGTTCATATACTATACGGTCGCCTTATTCGTTGTAGTTTGTAGTTTCATTGCAAGAAGGAGCTCCTAGCTTGTGACATATGCTGCACTTAAATACGCGCAAAAATAATATATGTTCTTTTGAAGACTTATTTAATGCAGTATTCGTTTCTGCTTAATACAAAACTACTGTTTTTCTTTTAAATTACTGATAAACTAGAACCCGTAATTGCGAAATGTAACTCTTATATTGCATTGTACCATTGTACAATTTGGGGGTGGAAGATAACGCCTACATTGTTGATTTTAAAAAAATCTTATAACTGTTTATTGTACGAGGAGCATCTTGTAAAAGTATTTTTGTATATATAGGATGGCCCATTTTCGAGCACTATACACATTTGCGTTTTTTTTAATGGAACACCCTATATATTTTTATATATTAGAATTCTGTGTTAAATGCTTAGCAAAATGATATAAGGTACTATGGGTCTACCACTAACGGTCCCTAAGTTATTGACATTTTTATGTAAAAAGATTAGTCAATTAAGTAGGTTCCTGTTCCTCCATCTTGCAAGATATTAGTGTGAAATTTTGGGATGTTGTTCCAAGGTGACTAGTTTTAACTGATACATTCAGATTGCAGGCTTTTCTCTACATTTACAGGGTGGTATTTTATGCTCAATTTTGTTTTTCTCATTTTTTTAAAAGGCACACCCTGTATTTTATTACAGATTTGAATAGCAATTTTTTATGAGTTTTCAATAGATACTCACTTTGTACTGCTTATTCCTAAGTGTTTTTGAGTTATTTAGTGATAAAATTGAAAGTTGTAAAATTTTGTTACTTTTTTACCTTCTATCTACATAGGAATATGTAGGTATAGAAGGTTATGCAATCGACTTTTTTTTCACTATCATTAAATTAAAATTCTGGAGCTGATTAGATTTTGGGAAAAATTCAGCGGCGGAGAGGGGAGTTTATTAGGAGCTGTTTTTGATTTTGTCAAAGCAACCTTTACTAGACGTTGACACTGTGCATTGCTGCAAATGGGAACACTTTTGAACATTTAATATAAAATTTGTAATTCATTGTGTTCTTTAAGTCCATTTTAAACTTTATAGTTATACTGTTCTACGAGTAAATAATTATTAAGCCGGTTATACTGGAAGTCGCCATGTACTTTGTTATTGTTAATAGAACACCCTATATATTTTTGCATTTTTTGGATGGGAACCATAATTTTGAATCTTTTTATTGGAACTATACCATGCCCACCTATTACGGTTTTTGAGATAAAAATTATTTTCCCAAATCTTGACACCTGGTTGACGTTTACAAAATGAACCGTAACTCCTATTTGGATTGAGATAAAAAGTTAAAATCCAATTAAGTTTGTGGTGTAAATTTATAATTTTCAGTTAGAGTTAAAAATGTAAAAAAAATCAATTTTTTTAAATGGAATACCCTATTTTTTGTTACGTAATCGAATTGGCGATAAGATTTGCTACAAAGTGGTATGACATGTTATACGTAAATCAAACTGTTCTAGAATTATTTCCAAAAAACGGAAAACTTTGATTCCTTAGCCATTGTTTCAAGAATACTATTTATTTCATATTTGTAAGGTTACGTTTATATTGTTTAGTATTGTGCAGTGCCATATGAGATTAACATCATGTTTCATAAGAGCGGCTGTGTCAATGATTATTAATATCCCTGCATGAGGGCTGGTTACGGCTAACAGTAATAGTTTTTGGAGGGAAATCGAAACGTTTCCACTGTATATGGTTATAGTTAATTTCACATTCTCTTATCGGCATGTTAGTAGAAAAAGTATAGTATACCGGGTGTAAATCAAATAGGGACCACCCCTGTAACTTTTGAACGGGTATTGTCCATGTTTTCATGCGTTATAGTAGACCCAGTTTGGGATTTTTTTTACATAAAAAACAGTATGACCGACTTCCGGTTTCACCGAAAAATTTAAATGGGACAACCTGTAGATTTTTAAATGTTTGCATTCTACGGCTTCAAATATGTACAGTTCATCTGCCAAATGTCAACTCAAACGCCATTTTACTTTAACAGAGTCGGCTTCAGGAGCATGTTGTGTTAATAATATTTAGAAAATTAAAAATTACTGCTTTATCCAGGAACTAAGGAAATTACTATGCATATCGTTTTACTAGTACTTGAAAGAGCTATTTAATATACAGGGTGGTCCATGTCTGTTTCTATTGGGAACAGTGAATTTTAGTTAAAAAACTGTGTTTGATCGTTAACAAACTTCACAAACATTAATTATTAGGAAAAATAATATTGTGGGGGTAATTGTACGTCAATTATCTGTAATTTACATGACGTCATAATGATCTAAAATTAAAAACATAAAAAAATAATAAAAGTAAAATGGCGCCTGAGTTGACATTTGACAAATGAACTGTATGTATTTGAAGCCCTAGAATCCAAATATGTAAAAATATACAGTGTCCCATTTAAATTTTCAGCCTTTGCGTCATGTCCGGTGAAACCGAAAGTCGACCATATTCTTTTTTTTATGTAAAAAATTCCAAACTGACACTAATAAACCCACCAAAATTTGAACAAAATCTAACGACCCGCTCAAAAGTTACAGCGATGGCCCCTATTTCATTTACACCTGGTATGCATACTCCGGTTTTAAGCTATGGTGCCATTTGACATCTAGTATCAATTGCCATTCAAAATCTTTTTATTTGCCCACGTTATTTAACTCGCTGTTGTAATCCGTCGAGGATTTGTTCTATTGTTGCAAGATACAGGCCATGGTTTTTTGCCAGCTGCAACTGACACATAAGAACTATCAGTAGAAGCAATAGACGAACACTGAAAGATATCAGTCTGTAGTTTGTTATAAATGAATTTGGGAAGAAACAGGAAGGTATAAAAATATAAACTTTCACGATTTAACCTCTTAATTACAAATACTTATCTTTTAGGTATTTTGAAGCCATGAGTTTTAATATAAATGATAAAAACTCGATACGTTTCGATAATTAATTGTTGACAATTAATTTGTTAAAATTCTTTACTGATGACCATAAGGGTGATTATTATCGATATGAGTAACATTTGTATAATTTATTTTTATGTGCATGATTTAAAGAACGTAAAAGATAGGTATTTGTACCAATTGAGAAGGTAATTTAATTCAGGAAAAACATCTATAACTACCCTAAAAACCACAACTTGTGACAAATTTTTTTGTAGTGTTTTTATTATCTCAAAACTTGTAATATTAAAAAGCCATGTTGTATGTATAATGCCTTTTTTTGTATGTGTTAATAATTTATTTTATACAGTGTGCTCCTTTTAGAAAAAACCAATTTGATAAAATTTAAAATGCATCTTCAAAATCTTAATATAGGTACTCCAAAAAAAAAAGGTCTTTGTAATACAATAATTAAAAAAAATCAATCATTGAAACTTTATTAAGAATATCAATTATCAATACTTCATATACTAAGAAGCAACATGAACGACAAACAACTAATATTTAAAACAACAATAAAAAAGTAACAAATAACGATTCCTTATATTTTGCAAAACATAAACAAAAAACAACAATAATTTAACGTTAAATAAATCAGTAGCATAAACTAGTAAAACAGTTAAATTTGTTTTAACAAGTGCTGAATATGTTCCGTGTATTGCTGCAAGCAGATTTCAACTAGTTTAGCATATTGCTTGCAATATGCTAAACGCATGCTCTACTCTTCTTTTTACATCTTCCTTTGTGGTATGTGGTTCTCGATATACTTTCTCTTTAATATAACCCGTTAAAAAATCTATTTTTGTGAGATACTGAAATCTAACTACCAATTTATAGGACCACCTCTGCTTTTCCATATCAGTCTGGGAAATACGTACTTAAAGATTGCATTACCTTTCGAGTCAAATGGCACTGTGTTGTAGAAAAAGCCTTCTAATTATTGCAAGGGGTGGACAAACCATAAATTCTTTTATGAAAAATGTAAGTAGTTGTAAATTTTCGTCAAAAAAAGTAGGTTACGAAATATAGTTTCCAGCAATTCCAGCCCAAACGTTAATTGACCACCTGTGTTGGTGATCTAATGGTCAAATAAAACGAGGATTTTCTGTGTAATTAAAATTGTAACGGTACTGTAAATTCATTGTCTTTCGTTGTTGACGTATTTCTTAAGCGAGCTCTGTAACGGAAGTGTATTATTTTCGTCACTGGATTTCTTAGTCACTCGTTCTCTCGCTCTTCCTCCATGATTTTCTTGTTTGCGCTGTAACTTTTGATGGAATTGAAATACGAGGTTGACCAGAACCCTGGATAAACACCGACGGTATGGACCAAAAGATTCGTCAGTATCTAGGTACCAATATGAGATACGAAAAAACTTTATGAGAACAAATTGTATAGTAGAACTAAATAAAAAACTTATAGAACACGATTTTTTAGTGCCTTCGTTTTCCGTTACACTCCAAAAAATTTTTTACTTTCTTATCTGTGGAGGTATGTATACACTCTTTTCGTTGAGGTTGATAAAAAATTGATTCACTCGATGACCAAGAGCTAAATTTTCACGCGCCATGAGTGTCAAATTTTGGACTGAATGTTACCCAAAATCTATATTGGTACAGAAATTTCATTGGGCTGATAACAAAATTAATTTCCAATAGCCAATATGTGTGGCGCTCTTTAATGAAAAAACAGTTTTTAAGAAAATGGGAAAAGTTATTTATTTAGAGTATTGGTCATTCGATTCTAGACACTTTGTCCATCTTTCTGGCGATTTATGAATGCTATCCCCAAAAAAACCGTTTGTCCTTTAAACCAAACCATTCATCGAGCCATTTTTCTACTTCTTCGAAATTTGCTGCGCGTGTCCCATTGATGCGAAAAGGTGATAATCTGGCGAGGCCAGGTCTGGGGAGTGCGGCGGGTACGATAATACGTCATATCTAAGCGATCTTTCACCAGTTTTGTTGTGTGGACGGTGCATTGTAATGCAACCAAATCACATTACCGTGTCTTTGGACCCATTTTGGACGTTTTTCGATCAACGCATGGTTCAAATTGATTATTTGTTGTTTGTAGCGATCAGTATTAACTGTTTCACCAGGTTTCAGAAGTTAATAATACACCGCACCATCCTGGTCCTACCAAACACAGAACATTGTCTTCTTTCCCAAGCGATACGGCATTGGAGCCGATGGGCCAGATTGGCCAGGCGATAACCATGATTTTTACGGTTTGGATTTTCGGGGGTAATATCATAAGAGTTTATTCGGACAAAATTTCATTTTGAACGAAAGCTTTGTTGCTTGGTAATTGACGAGAGAAAATAATATGATAAAATCGCGATACCGAAGGTGGAGCGATTTTACCTTCTGTTATTTGCTCGAGTGGTATTACCTAAAAGCAACAAAGCTTGAATTGTGTCAAAATGCGTCCGGTGCAAAAATGACTTCCATTCGTACCGTTGAAGCAGCATTTCAGAAATTTTTCTTTCCAGTTTTTGGATGTTTCCCATTGCTAGTAAGCGGTTGCTAATCTTTTCTTGTGCCACATTTAATGTTTCTCCCAATTGTTTTTGAGTTTGGGTTGGGTCTTCGTTCAATAACTCCTGCAATTCCGCAACCACAAATGTTTTTGGTCTTCCCGAACGTTTACTGTCTTTCAAATCAAAACCACCACTTTTAAATTTTCGAAACCACGTCTCACATGTTCTCATGCTCTCCCTAAGTTTATAGCAGCAAACGATGACTCAACGACCGCCTTTTTCTTTTGATGAAATAAGAAAAGCAATGCAAACCGCAAATGTTCTTTTTCAGGCACGAAATTCGACATATTCACAGAGCTATAACACTATGACGCTATTATTTATCCGGAATGAAACTTTGTTTTTGAAGCTTAATGATAGTAGAATAAAATGATATAATATGTCAAATCATTTTATTCCATACTTACGGCTAGCGACATCTGTTAGAAAAACGGGTAAGGACTTTATATATATATATATATATATATATATATATATATATATATATATATATATATATATATATATATATATATATATATATATATATATATATATATATGTATATATGATGTTGCCTTTACAACGCTCTTCGACATAGAGTATACCTCAAAATAAGTCGATTTAAGTAAACTTACCTTAGTCCAAATGTTGATAATAACCGAGCCGCAGGCTGTCAAAGTTCAACAAATAAATCATATTTTCTTTAATAGCTTTCGACTAATTTCTTGGGATGAGAAATTTAAATTTGTGAACGATTTTGTTGCATCTCCTACAGGGCGTCACAAGCGATGATTAGCAGACTTTAAAATCATTATAACTTTTTTGTGCCACGGTGTATGTTATAATCTTTGCGATAAAATGATAGGACCAACAATAATATTTCCTATTAACCCTGTCCACACATTAATGTTAAATTCATGTTGAAAATGCCTAACTTTGATTGCATGCGGATTTTTGTCTGCATCGTGTGTGAACCACTTATCTCTCCAAACTTTTAGCAGTAAATCCTCCAGTAAACCTGGCAGCGTATTTTGAAGATGTTGCAATTAAATTTCACCGGTTAATCGTTGCCGTAAAATGATAGGACCAACAATAATATTTCCTATTAACCCTGTCCACACATTAATTTTAAATTCATGTTGAAAATGTCTAACTATGATTGCATGCGGATTTTCGTCTGCCTAAACGTGTTCGTTATGAAACTTAGTTATTCCTTTTTTTGTGAAACACGCTTCGTCGGTGAACAAAATGTTTTTTTTTGGAAAATCAATTTCTCTTTGCACATTGATAAATCCACAAAAAACTAATCGCACTTTAATATTGTAGGCCAAGATGTCTTGAAAATAGCAGCTGCTCTCTAACTGTTTTATTAATGGTAGTTTTAGACACTCATATTTCTCTACATAATCGACTTGTACCTAGTTCAGGATCTTCTCCAATACGTTCTAAAATGTCTTCTTCAATTTGAGGAATTGTTACAGAACGCGGCCTTATAGTGATTGTTTAATTTGGCATCTTTTTTTTTAAATTTTTGTTTACCTTCTATAATCAGCTGTTCCGGGAGCTAAGCGACCGGTTTCTCGAAGACGTCTCTCCATTGCGGCAAACGTTGGATGATTTGTTGTATCACGATTTGGAAATCTTTCAGAGTAAACTCTGACACACTTTCGGCTATTCCATTGACAATATCCAAAAACCAATAATATCAGTATATTCTGCATTGGTATATTGCCCATATACCGATATGTTATTGGTTTTTGGATATTGTCAAGGAAATACCGAAGTTGTGTCAGAGTTCGCAACGTGTCAAACAAGGAAAAATATTTTACGTTTGCAAGATCTTCAAAAGAAATTGCAATACCTTTCGACTCACTCTGACAATTTACATGCGTCATCAGCTTTAGATGCGTTTTTCTCCGGAAGGGTTGTTTCTAGCGATTTCAATAAAGTATATCTTTCCTAACTGGAAAAGATAGGGAAAAAGGTTTATCAAACTCAAAATGACATACACCGTGGCACAAAAAAGTTATAGTGATTTTAAAGTCTACTAATCGTCGCTTGTGACGCCTTCTAGGAGATACAACAAAATCGTTCAGAAATTTGAATTTCTTATCCCAAGACATTCCTGTATACCAAATTTCGTAAAATTAGCTCGAATTAGTCGAACGATCAATGTGATTTATTTGTTCAAATTTGACACCCTGTAGCTTGGTTATTATCAACTTTTGGACTAAGATAAGTTTAGTTAAATCAACTTACTTTGAGGTGTACTCTATGTGGAAGATGGTTTATATATATATATATATATATATATATATATATATATATATATATATATATATATATATATATATATATATATATATATATATATATATGTAGGTGGCTCAAAATGATCGTTATGGTTTAAATGCTTTATAACTTTTTTATTTAAAATGTAATTTTTTTTTGTTTCAGAATTGTGTGAAGAAGGCTTGGGAATTTAAAATGGAACATTACACAATAGAACAACGAACAAAAATCATTGAATTTTATTTTTCGAAAGGAAACCAGTTATTCTGATGAGGCATGCTTATCACGATATTTTAATGTGCGGACTTTTGTGCTACGTAAGAATTCCCTTGAGTGTTTTTGTGGTTTAAAAACTGTATAAAATTGATCTTTTGGAAACTTCCCAGTGATTCTCACGTAGGCCAAAAGATACTATGCATGGTGACGATCAAGGAGTATACGAAATCCCCTGCAGTACATACAAATGCAGCTATGTTGGACAAACAAATCGCAAAATATCTGTTCGAGCTGAAGAACATAAAATAGCCATTAGACAATTAGCTGGAGCGTATATACCAACAAAACGTATAGTTAGAGAAGCCATAGAAATTGAAAAACGACCAGAAGCATTAAATAAGAAAGACTATGGCCAACGTTTACTTCCTGTGTGGAAAACTATTATCCACAGCAACACACACCCCTCTCGTTTACTCATAACAAAAACGAAAACCAACAACTTGAACAACAAAATAAAAACGAATATTACAATCGACTTGTAACAAGGGGACGAACTCACGAAAACACAATAATTGAAATCTAGCATTCTCAGAACAAATTTATGTCACATATATTTCGACTACGGTTGTCATTATCAGTGGTTATAATTTTTACAATAAAAAGTCTTGGGATATGAATAACAAATAAATAAAGCGAACTCGTAGTTTATTTTTGTATTATTTTATATCTATCTTTCACAATTACACATGTTACTACTTTTATTATTTTTATATATATTAATCAAGTTGTATGGTTGCATTCAAGTTATTGCCAATACATGAAAACTTATAAACTTAAAAACTACTAAATTAACCATTGCACTCAACACACCCCCTCAATGGTTAATCTCTCATATTATTTGAGTCCTAACTGGTTACAAAAACAACGCAAGTTGTACCTTGCTTAATGGTTTTGTTAACATGTCTGCCAGTTGTTTGTCAGTACTTACATAGTGGATGGAAATGTGGCCATCTCTTAGCTTGTCCCGTACAAAATGAAACTTTATTTCAATGTGTTTTAATTTTTTGTGAAATTCCGGATTCTGGCAAACTTTAATGGCAGACTGGTTATCAGTATATAACTTTACACAAGTTTCCTTTTTATCAACGACTTTAAAATCGTTCACCAGATACTTAATCCAGCATGCTTCACTAGTTGATGAGCGGAGTGCTATATACTCAGCTTCTGTAGTTGATAAGGCAACAGTTGATTGTTTGTTGGAAGTCCATGATACGGTACACCCAAGCACCTTAAACAAATAGCCTGAAGTAGACTTCCTGTCAACACCATCTCCTGCCCAGTCAGCATCAGTGAATCCTATAATATTATCATGCACAATTGAAACTTTATGGACTAAACTAAAATTCAAAGTACATTGTATGTATCGCAAACCCTTTTCAAGGCTTGCCACAATTCTTGACTCGCACAAGATTGATACCTGCTTAATATACTCATACAGATACACAGATCTGGTCTCGAGCAAAGCATCGCATACATAAGCGATCCTATTAATCGTCGACATCAATTCTCTATTTCTGCACTTTCAGAATTTGTTCTCTTTAACATTTCGTGCTTAAAATTACTATCCATAGGGGTTGAACAAGGTTTACATTCTTGCATATTAAACTTCAACAAAACGTTCTTTAGGTATGCTGATTGATTTATTCTTATTCTTCCATTTTTCAAATCCTGTGTAATTTGCATGCCTAAAAAATGTTTTATTTGACCCAAATCTTTCATTTTGAAATTTTGGGCTAACATTTGTTTTGTCTTAACTACCTCATTCTCATGCGTACCTGCTACTAGTACATCATCTACATATAGTAAAACATAAAGTTTACAAATTTCAGTGACCTTAACATATAAACAATATTCATATTCTGACCGTACAAAATTTAATGACAACATAAGCTTGTTAAAAGTGACATTCCATTGCTTAGGTGACCCTTTTAAACCATATAAGGATTTTCTTAGTTTAAATACTGTACCTTCGTTGTATATAAAACCATTCGGTATTGAAATAAAAACATCTTCATTGATTTCGCCATTCAAAAAGGCACTACAAACATCCAACTGATAAATTGGAATATTCAATTTATTGCAAATTGCTAAGAAAATTCTTATACTTGGTAGTTTGGCAACAGGACTGTAAACATCGTAATTCAATCCATCGGTTTGTTGGAATCCTCTTGCCACTAGTCTGGCTTTAAACACCACATCACTTTCATTTTCACTTTTCTTACGCTTGAACACCCACTTGCACTCAATAACTTTTACATCATTCTTATTTTCTTCCCTTACCCATGTTTGATTTTCTTCTAAGGCATTGATTTCTTGTTCTATTGCTTCCTTCCATTTTTCTGCGTCATTCGTCTGCATTGCTTCGTCATAGGTTTTAGGTTCTTCATCATGTTCTACAGTTAACAGACCCACTTCATAATTTTCCAGCCTTAAAGGTGGTCTTCTGTTTTCCCTTAGGTTATACCTTCTGTGATTTTCTCCTTCCTTTGCATCATTGCTTGGAACCTCAGGATCTGCGTTTTCATCTTCAATGATGTTTTCTACCGAGTTTTCAGCTTTCGTTTCTTCATCGCAATTTAATTGCGTATTATCAACAACGATATGTTCCTTTTCTTTCTTATTTCTTGAATTTCCTTCACTCTCAGACTCGCGTTGATCTAATTTCTTTTCAGGTAAGAAAACTAGGTCTTTATGATATTCAATTTTATTGTTGTTCTGAAAGTAGATTCGAAACCCTTTTACACTTTCTCCATAGCCTATAAACATTCTTAGCTTATTCTTTTCATCCCACTTTAAACGAGTTTCTTTGGGTTTATGTACCGAAATTCTACTTCGAATACTTTAAATTCATTTAAGTTGACAGTCTTATTATTCCACAATTCAAAAGGCGATTTATTTTGATCTGAACTGCTGCCAGTTTTATTTCACACATATGCAGCCGTATTAACTGCCTCGGCCCAAAAATATTTATTCATTCCATGAATCATCGTACGTGCAGCTTCCACGAGTGTTCTTATCTCACGTTCGGCCCTTCCATTCTGCTGCGGTGTATACGCGACCGTCCTTTGATGAATGATTCCGTGACTTGCGAACAATGTCTTCATCTCACTATTTATAAACTCTAATCCGTTGTCAGAGCGGAAAACTTTTAACTTTGTGTCAGTCTCCCTCTCGGATTCAAGAATGAATGTTTCCATTATCTTTCTCACCTCTGATTTATGCTTTAGAAAGTATACCTTCCGATAAGATGAAAAATCATCTTTGATTACAAGGAAGTAACGAGCTCTACCTAACGATGACACCTCCATTGTTCGGCACAAATCTGCATGTACCAGTTGCAACAGATAAGTCGCCCTGGATTCACTTGGCGGGTAATTGCCCCTATGTTGTTTGCCCGCTAGACAACCTTCACATATGAACTCTTGGCTGAGATTTCTTCTCCAGCTTGTTTTAATTTATTTCTTATTTCCTCAATTTGAGAAATATATACAGACACAGAGTCTTCAACAAACTGCAACTGGAAGAATTTCTGCTGTAGCAAGTGCACACTTACCACAGATTCCTTATCGTAAACCGATTTCAACTTCGACCACATTGCATTTGCCGAGGTGCATGACAGTATATGTGTCAGTGGCCCTTGATCCATTCTCGTGACTATGACTTCCTGAGCTCTGGCATCATTTTGATCCTAGTTAATAACTGATTCTGGAGGTTCTGTTGGTCGTACCGTTTTACCATCTACAATGTCAAATAAAGCTCTACCTTTTAAAATTACCGATACCTGGAATTTCCACACCGTCCAGTTGTCCCCGTTTAACTTTAGCACTGGTAATATTTGTTGCTTGGGTCCATTTTCTCTCTGTCAAAAAATTTTTTTCTTCTTCTTTTAACCAACACGTGTTTGTTTAGCAGTTGTAGCTTCACCCAAAAAAAAAACGTACGATATTTCATTTTTTTGTGCCTGGACCTCTTGGGATATGAATAACAAATAAATAAAGCGAACTCGTAGTTTATTTTTGTATTATTTTATATCTATCTTTCACAATTACACATGTTACTACTTTTATTATTTTTATATCTATTAATCAAGTTATATGGTTGCATTCAAGTTATTGCCAATACATGAAAACTTATAAACTGAAAACTACTAAATTAACCATTGCACTGAACAAAAAGAATTACAGTTAATATTAAAAATTGACAACTGTTATCAATTTTTAAAATTAAGTTTAGTACTGTTGTCAATTTTTAATATTAATTTTAGTTCTTTTTATTGTAAAATTTATATCCACTGACGTTGCCCACAATCGTAGTCAAAATATATGGAGAATTTTGATACTTTAGTTTGTTTGTTTTTTTGACACATGTACAATAGTGGAGGAAGGAAAGAGAAGGAAAGTTTATTAAATATATATATATATATATATATATATATATATATATATATATATATATATATATAAAGGGTGGTCCACGAAGTTTCATACAGTCTATATCTCTGAAACGGTAAGAGATAAATAATTGAAACTTGGAGGATTCATAAAAGACAAGAGGGCTGTAAAATCACGGTCAACACGTTTGAGTTGATGACGTCATTTTTAGTTACGTGGTATCAACTTTCAATGGTTAAATGACACACCCTGTATATTTTTAGATTTTTAGGTACTATTTAAAAAGCTGACGAATTACTTTTGGTCTAAAGTGAACAATAAGTGAGCTACAGGGCATTAAAGTTACCGATCCACGCAATTTCATAATTCGAAATTGATGAACCGCGGCAACACTCTTATTTCAGTTACTTGCTTTTAGTCACCTTTTATTACTTTCTAAGTGTTAAATGGAATAGTCTGTTTATTTGGAAATAAAGTAAACGAAATGTAATGGACTATAAAGATCTTATTTTGTTAAACGGTAGAGATTTAAATAAGGAATAAACTAAACTTTAACATACGATTTTATTATGATTTCTAACAATAGTACCTTAAGAAATCGAATACATTACATTAATTTTCTCAAATCTTCCTATAAGGGACCTAGTACAAGTAGCTCTAATCATATCTGGTGTTAGTGTTTGACAAGCTTCTCTAATTCTACTTTTTAGCTGTTCTACATTGCTAGGATAGGGTTGGTGAACCAAAGTTTTTAAATAATATCAAATTCAAATTTTAGTTAATGACGTAATTTTTAGTCACGTCGTATCAACTTTTAAACTTTAAATGACACATATTTGATATTTTTTGAATTAATACAAATAATCTTTATAGCAGCAACAATAATTTTAAAAATGTTAAACACATGGCACTAAAATTAAAAGAGAAAATGGAATTTTATTACAGAATTTTTCAACAACATAGTAACCTATGAAATTTCTATTTTGGCATTAGTTGTCAATTATTCTTATTGGTTGCCGTATTTATTAAGTACTAAAATATTTAAACTAAATTGGCAAATTTATTCACAAACAGTGAGTATATGGATATGATGCTTATTTATGGTGAATTCAAAAAAATAGCAGAAATACACGAGAGCTTTATAGTCAATGTTATCCTAATCGTGTAATACCACATTACAACATTTTTTCCTACGTCGAAAATAAGTTAAGGAATACTCGCTCGTTTCCAACCGGGAAGCAACAAACACCTCGTGAAAAACCAATTCAAAATGAAGCAAATATTATTAATGTGTTAGCTTACGTGCACGCTAATCCTCATGTATCCACGAGGTGTCTCGCTCAAGAATTAGGAATAAGTAAAACAAGCATTTTAAGAATACTGCATAGCAACAAATATCACCCATATAAAATATATTTAGTGCAAGGTTTACAACCAACAGATCCTGATAGGCGGTTAATTTTCTTCTGAAGTAGCGGTGAAAATTAAAGAAAACCTTGATTTTTTAAATATCAACCTGCGGAGTGATGAGAGTAAAGTCCATAATAATGGTGTAGTAAATCGAATTGTCATTATTGTTCATCCGAAAATCCACTTTGGATGAAGGAAACAAATTTTCAGACTGTGTGGGGTATTAACGTATGGTGCGCTGTGTATAAAGGGAGAATAATTGGTCCGTATTTTTATGAGGGCACATTAACTGGAGATCGGTATCTACATTTTTTAATAAATATATTGCCCGAGTTACTGGAAGACATTCCACTACAAGAGAGATTGAACATGTGGTTTCAGCAAGATGGAATCTCTCCTCACTTTACTCACCAAGTTAGGGAGCACCTTTCACAAGTATTTCCAAACCGTTGGATTGGGAGGAGGGGACCCATTGAATGACCTGCGGGTTCCTCGGATCTTACCCTGTTAGATTTTTTGTTTGGGGATATTTAAAAGATTTGATTTACCAAACCGAACCTAGAAATTGAGAACACCTAAAAACTCGAATTAGAGAAGCTTGTCAAAAACTAACACCATAAATGATTAGAGCTGCTTGTACTAGGTCCCTTACAGAAAGATTTGAGAAATGCATCATTGCTAGAGGGTTTTACAATTCGTACGTTTAATGTAATCATAATAAATACGTATGTTAAAGTTTAGTTTATTCCTTATTTAAATCTCTAACCGTTAAATCTAAAAATGTACAGGGTGTGTCATTTAACCTGAAAGTTGATACCACGTAACTAAAAATGACGTCATCAACTCAAACGTGTTGACCGTGATTTTACAGCCCTTCTTGTCTTGTATTTATCTCTTACCGTTTCGGAGATATAGACTACTAAATACCTTATAAACTAGTAAAAGTCATCCTCTTTGAATGTATATAGTTATGGGAATAAATGTTAATAATTTTTAAATCTATTAAACTGAAATACAAATCTTTACCTAAAATTACAATAATGTAACATATTGTAATTAGCATATTTTTGGTTAATGTGCATATTGCCAACAGAAAATATTCTTTAAGTTAACTTTTCAATGACATTCATTTTAAGACTATATCTTCAATTTAGATTAACTAGATTTATTTAATGTTCAATTATTGTTGTTTTTTATTTATAATATGAATAACCATTGTTACTTGTATGATTTACTAAATTATGTCCTTGTTTATAACATTTTAAAATTATTTATATTTAATTTAGTGAGAAGTTTGTTTACATTTTACGATTAACAATTTTTAATTAATACTATGGATAATATGGCTATTAGTGTATTGTTTTTGTTGTTTCTTAGTAATGTAAAGTATTGAACTTCTCAGAGCATTAATCAACATTCTTGATATAGTTTTTTATTCTTGATTTAATTTTTGAAAATTATTGTGTTACAAAAAAAGGACCTGTTTCTTTGAAGTACCGATATCACTATAATGATCAGAAATTGAGGTAGAATGATATCGAACAAATCAATAGAGCCTTAAAATGTACGTTTATATTTGCAATAACATACAGGATGTTCTATTTAAGATTTTGAAGTGAATTGTTTTAAATTTTATTGAATTTTGTTTAAACGAACACACTGTATCAAATAAATTATTTTGTAACTGATACAAAAAAAGGAATGAAGCTTAGGTTTGTGCCGGTATAATTTTATACTGGTATCTCAAATAGTAAAGAATTCAAGAGATTTTAATTTTATGCACATCATATGATATATAACCTTATATTTTTTAAAAGTATATTCAAAAATAAAATAATATTCAGGATGTCCCATTTAAAATAACAAAGTTGGCTGCAACTTGAGTGAAATTGGTTACCCTGTGTGTATCAAAATAATTTTACATTCTAAAATGCAAGGAAATAAAAACTTTTTGTCTCTTAATTTTTTCTCTAAGTCGAACCGTTTAAGAGTTACTGAAGGAGGCGCTATAAATAGACCACTTAGTATAATTAAAAATCTCACAATTTTTGTTCTTCACAATACTACAAAATATAAAGGGTTGCAAGGTGACTTATTGGAATCATATCCAGAGTCCAACAACGTAAAAGTGTCCATCTGCCCTTGTACCTACTATCTATATATGCATAAAACCATCCTATGTAACCAAGAAAGTACCAAGTGAAAGTACTAAGTGAAACAAACGTTCTAATATAAATATATGAGCTTGATATGGTCTTACATGGCACTTAACATATTGAGTTCAAAGCAAGTCCCTGTTATTGTATGAAATGACAGTTACAAAACAAAATCAAAACACCACTCAGTGATATTGAATTTTTTAAATTGGGCTTTATTTTCTAGTCTTTATACATTTATGAACTAATTGATATTCAATGTCTCTTTATGCTATAGACTTGAAAAGATTTTTTTTATAAGCAGTTAGGTTGACAGTTCTCTCTTTTAACGGATCCGCGACTAATTGATAAAGTACAATACTGAGCAATAATTAATTAGTTACAGATGGTACAATTTATGTCAAGAATCTTTTGTCTTGCTTTATGTTAGTCTTTATAACGGATCATTAAGTTAACTTATAAAGCTTATATAATTGACTTAATTTTTGATTAAATTCAATAATTGGTAATGATCTTGTTAAGAAATGGATCTAATGAGTATTAATTAATAGATTGTATACAGTGGTATATTAATTTAACGCCTTTCAAATTTCTGTTAGCACATAAGTAGTATATTAGTTATGTAGAGTTTACTTTTTCTTCTCGTAAAATTAATGATGTAATTATCGAATAGTAAAAAATTAAACAGATTGTAGTAAATTCAATAATATTTGTTTGTGTTCATAATAAATTCAGATAACGAAAATTATAGTTTTTGAGTGTGACTACAGCTTTTTAAATCCTGTAACAAATGATTTGAATATATACAACATTCATTTTCCAATGCAACATGGTGACAGATCCCATTTCTGCTATTTGGAACTTCTCAAGAAACCGTAATTACAATCGTAGAAGGCGATAAATATCCCATTGCTATATTTTGTGACTTATCCAAAGTATTTAATTCTGTAAATATCAAAATTATTTGTGGTAATTTAAGCGTTCTTGGGTAAAGAGAGATAGCTTTAAATGGCTGTCTTCATTTTTATAGCACGGATATCAGTATATATTTTCTAAATACAGATGGTAAGGTTTTAGTAAAATAGCAAACTCTAAATTAAACTTACTACAGGGACCAGTGATAGGTCCTATTCTTTTTCTATTATACATAAATGACATTGAAAAAGTTTGTCATAATGTGTATATTACGCAAAAGACACTTGTGTTATTTTCTCAAATAAAGCTCTGCATAACTGGTTTTCACAAGATGGTTTATATTTTAATATCGCTAAAACACAATTTGTTAAAATTTTGTCATGTACAAAAAATCTCAAACCCTAGATTTAAAATTAAGTAATGAAGGTTTATTACAAGTAGATAAAACAAAATTCTTGAACATTGTCAGGGTATTTTGAACACCCTGTATACGTAGTGCGTAATTTTGTTTGTAGTTTTATTCACTTAGTTAGATTCCGTATATACATTTTTTTCAAAATTTAGATTTATAGATATATATATATATATATATATATATATATATATATATATATATATATAAGTTTAATTAAGGTTTATTTCGTTTGATTTCCGTAAAATATAATAGAAAATTAAGTAATTTAAATAAATAGTGTAGATTTATCTGTGTATGATGTCATGCTGTCATGCTGGCGACTTAAAGACGCTTAAGTATAGTTGTTCAGTGTAATAGTGAATATGCTGGTTTTGAGTCATAGAGATTGCATGTGGGCCTTATTGTTCGTACTTTAAGGTAAATATAGAGATGCTGTACACGTTACTTTTGCTGGGGTTTGAGATTTTGGAAATTACCGAGTCCTTACGGACGAAAACGAAATTTATGTATTGGGGTACTAAATCTTCCCCTTCCGTTTTTTTAATTGGTGGAATTAAAGTAGATAAGATTTTTTTGTGAGTAGTGGGATGCAAAATCAAAGATGGATTTTTGTGAATAATTTGCGGGAGTCTGAAATTGACTGCGTTTTCGAGTAGTATTACGCTGCCGCTGGTTACGCTTTAAGGGGTGGTTTAGAACGTTGATATTTTGGACCTTGTGGTGTTTAACGAACGTATTTTTTGTGTAGTAAGGGTAGTTAAGCTACTTCTGAAGAAGACCTGTAAAAGGGATTTTATTAAAATTGTTCATTCACCAAAGGATTATACCTAGTGTTGATTTCGGTTTTACGTAAAGTTACATAGAGGACATCGTCGTGTTGTATTAGTGCTTCAGTGACCTCTTTGGTTTTTCTCGCTTTTGCGGATTTATTTAACATTAACGTTCTTGCTGTGCCACCGATTTACCGTACAAAGCGTGTTTAAGATAAAGAAACTTTCGCAATATAATAAAATTTATAGTTATTTAAACAAATTATTAACATTTTGGATTATTAGTGGAAATAAAACCAATTAAAAGATTTAAGTTAACAAGAAAGTTGAACGCTCAAATTATTATTATTTTAAAAGAAGTTTTGAATTTATGCAGTAACATTTTAACGCGATTCAATCAAGAAATCGTTTGTGTATAAAAGAACAATAGTCAACATTTTTATTCATCATTTTGCCAGACCAGGAAGATTTCATTTCCGTTATAGCAGTAACTGATCACCTGGGTCGCTTTCATTGTTGTAACACAGGAGAGGTGTAATTCTAGACCTTAAGGTAACATAATATTTTTTTTTTTATTGAATATTTCAAGATTTTTGTGTTGCGAATTATTTTTTTTGTATTGAAGGTTTGGAAGCGGTGTCGTATTTTTTTTTTTTTTTTTTGGTAAATTAGGTTGTTTTAAATTTATTTAGTGTAACTAATTGTAGTTTGACGCTCCGCCTTCACCCTTTGTTATTTATTTTAGTAATAAAGGGCAATTGACCCTATTGTAGTGTGGGTATATTATCCACGAATTATATATATATATATATATATATATATATATATATATATATATATATATATATATATATATATATGTTAAATCATTTAGACTGGCGTAAAAGCAGTATTCTGATCAGACATCCTGTCGCCTTTTAAGCATTTGTATTTTTTTGTTGATACGCAGTATCGTATGTTTGCATTTTTTTATATTTATCCTTATTTTTTTATTATTTTATTATAGCTTTGTTAGTTTTTTTTTAAATGTGTTTTAATTCTATGGAAACCCTTTTGTGTTACATAAAAGTTTTTTTTGCAAATTGCAAGTAATTTAGAAGCGTAAGTTTAACGTAACAAAGTTAGTTTTTTTTGCTTTATTGAGTAATAGCGTTCTTAATATTTAGTATTTTATTTGATTTTTAGTTGAGTATCAATTCATTTAGAGTTCATTCTATAGATTTTTTTTGTTTTGTTTTGATTATTAGTTAATGCCTTAGTATTACACTGAGGTGTATTAACGTAACGTTATTGAGTGTTTATCACGCTTTTGTTTGACAAGCGTGTAGTGTTTTTGAAGCCCTATTTCAGGTGGTTTGCTGCGTTGCTGTCCAGCACACCTGGAATTGATTGCGGATAGGTAAGCGTATGTTTTGTGTATGTTTAGACACACTATGTACTCGTAATTTTGGCACGACGACCCTTATTTTGACTACTAAACATTCTAGTGCCCTTAACCGAATTGATTTTGCCTTCATCCCCTATTTTGACTTACGTACGATTTACTATTCTGGATGCGCAAAATTTTTCAACATCTGACCTACACCCATACGCTGGCTAGTCGGGGCAAAAAGGCCAATTTTATCTGTAATCCCGTTCTACCACCCGTTTATACCGTTACAACATAAGCGTAGATCAAAATCTAAATAGAAAATATGATTAAGCTTCGATCTTTAGTTTTTCTTTTTAAAAATGTACATGTTCCTAACTTCACTCAATTCTAAGCTTGTATCATACAGAAGTTTCATCAAGGGTAAGATATGTAGTTTTCTACTGTGGTAATTCATCAAAGGCCACCGAAGCCTTCATTGCCCAAAAAAGAGTTAGACAAATTATTGCTGACAGATATTAAAGAATTAAGAATTCTTACATTGTGTGGATTGCTAATTTATGAACGTTGCGTGCAGTAACAATTAATATTCACGTGTTTTATTGCATCTTTCATCTCCACATGTTTTCTGATTTGTCAACATTTCCAATTTTATATCCAAGGAATTGGTCGCATTGATCCTTTTTGGGTTTAAATCATCTATACTGCATATCAGAGAATTCATTACTAAAAGAAGCATAATATAGGGCTGCAATTCATTTTCCTGGCATTCTTTCTTCTAGCAGAGACATAATTGACAACTAAAGATAATTGAATTTGTAGTTTTCCCTGTTTGAACTTCTGAACATTGCTACAGCTTTATTATGTTTTTCTTTATAAGTACATACTTTGTATATTTTAAATAGAAGTGTGAGCTTGTTTATAGATAAACATGGAAATAAGATTTCCAATTAAAATAAAGAAACATTTTTGTTAAAAAGTTTAATTTGCTTACAACTCTACGGTTATGTACAATAGTGGGATGTCGACATATACCCAAATTTAGTTATTAATATGTAGATCATGAGACTATTCTGTAACCTTTTTAATTTTATGAATATGTAGTAGTGTAGCGTAAGTGAAAATAGAAGGTAATGGCATGATCCTTAAATTACGAAAGTGCTGTTGACAATGTGTCCTAGGCGGTGCTCCAACAATAATCTTGATTGCTTTTTTTTTGTATGACGAACACTTTATTCGCTTTTACAGAATTACCCCATAAGATTACTCCGTATAGCAGATGTGAATGAAAGAGGGAGAAATAACAAGTTTTAACAATCGGTAAATCGATATTATTTTTAAGTTCCTTAAGATGAAGCAAGTTCTACATAATTTACCCACTTCGTGCATTATATGGTCTTTCCAGCTTAATCCATCATCGAGGTATATGCCTAATATTTTGACATTTTTTTGACAAGAAACTTTACTAGTGCTTGAGAACGTAATATATTGTGTTTTTTCTTTGTTTAATTTCAAAGTGTGATTACTAAACCAGCGTTTTGCTTGATAAAAGGTGTCATTTGTTTTTATATTTAATAAATCGGCATCCTTCCCCTGACTAATATTGTGGTGTCAGCGTAAGCTACGCAATCTTTGGGATGGAGAAACGTAAAGAAATCATTAGTATATCTATATAATATGAAAAGTAACGTCCTAATATGGATCGTTGGGACAATCCCTATTTGAGAGATTAGTTCTGACTGATTGCCTTCAATAGACACACATTGTTTTCTATTGTTGAAATACTATGTAAAAAAGGTAAGTGGCAAACCTCTAACACCGAACTTTTCCGTTTTATTAATTAGCGTTTGAGGAGTAACGCAGTCAAACGCTTTAGACAAGTAGCACAATATAAGCGATATGTTCTCACCCTGTTCGAAAGCTTCAATAATTGACGTTACAACCTTCATTACTATCTAGAGTTGCGGAATAATTTTTACGAAATCCGAATTGACAACAAACAAGTAGTTATATAATCTATGCTTTAATATCATTTCAAATATTTTAGCAAAGATTGGGATAATCGTTATTGGTCTATCGTTGTTCATGTTGGTAGTTTCTCCTTTTTTGAAAAGGGGTGTAACTAAACTTATCTGAAACGCTTCGGGAAAGAGATACTCAAGTTGTATATACAATCAAGTGATCTACGATTAAATGGATTGTTTTCTTAATGAGATTACTATTTATACCATACTAATCAATACAGTTTGAGTCACTTAACTGTTGAACGGCAATAAGAACATCGTGTCTAGTGACAGCATTAAGAAAAAAAGAATAGGTTGAATATTCTGAGCATTCAGATATATTACTTGGAATATCCAATGAACTAATTGTTTGATCGGCAGCATTACCGAAGAATAAATTAAAGTCATGAGGTGAGAAAGAATGTTAGGCTTTGGTGCTGGGATCTTATTTCTCTCAAAGTTAACTAACTTTCATGCATCTTTATTCTTATTCTGAGACTTTTCCGTGAAAGCTGTATAAGAGCGTTTTTTTTTTCTACTCTTATTGGTTTTCTGTGTATGGTTTTAAAAACATGACATGGTTTATAATCATTAGTAGAGTCGCAAATAGTTTTTAAAGTACTCTGCATATTTGTCATTTTTTTCAATTTATTGCTGAATTATTTTACAGGAGCTTTATTTTGATTACATATTTTTGCGCGAAGAGAGAAGTTCTTTAGGATAAGTTGTTTAAAAGTCAAAACCAGAAAATTAGCTAAAAAATCTGAATTCCTGGATGCCATATTATTATCCAAAATGTTCCAATCTATGTTTTGCAAATCAGAGTCTGGTTTTCTGGTTTATGTTTCTTTATTTGTAAGTATTGACCTCGATGATCAGATAAAGATGATCTATTACACCAGATAAAAACGATTCTTTAGGTAAATTGTGCAAGATATTGTCGATGCATGTAGCTGTAGACGTAGTAATTCTAGTGTAATCTGCAATTGCAATGTCTAAACCAAATGACGAGATAAAAAATTCGATAAAGCTTCAGAATTTTTCAAAAAGTTATGTTAAAATCTCCTATTAAAATAATGGCCTTAAAAGTAACAAAACAATAATCTAATAACAATTCTAATTTCTCTAAATACATATTAAAATCTCCTTTTGGAGAACGATGCACTGTAGAATGTAAACATGTATTTATCTAATACTAGTGAAAGTTGATCAATTTTGTTACACAGGCACTCTATATTGATAGTATATACAGAAAAATAATTAAAGGAATTCCGGAAATCTTTATTCATCACAAGAGATTGTCCAAGGGATTCTGATGTGGAAACACATTTCACCGCCAGACTTGGGGTTGCATTCGACGACAATGAGGTTATTAGAATTAATATAACTAAACCTAACCGAGATGGGATGTAGTGTTGAATGTTTTTTATCAGTGTGCTTACAAATTTACAAATTTTCGTTTTTCACGTGAGTTAAGATGTAAACCGTGTCTAATGAAGTCGTACGTTAATTAATCGGTTAATATAAACGAAAACATTATTCACCTTATAGCTTGCATTGTAAAAAATATTGTTCAATTTATAAATTGTTTGATTTATTATCTGCTTGCCATGTCAAAAAGGAATGGATGGTAAAAAAACATTGGTTTGGTTGTTGCACGATAAAACTTTGTTTAAAACAGATTGGTTGATATTTGATGGTTTTAACGCAAAAATTATCACAAAGTCTTGTTTATTAAAATCTTTGGGTAGTGAATTAATTTCATTTGTAACCATTTCGAAGTTCGCATTTGGCTTTAAGATACTCTGCACTTGGTAGTCTCCGCTCAATAAGTCTGCAATTACAGTAGCACAGTGCCTTCCATGACTGTCTGACAAGATTAAGACCTTTCTAGTGCGCTTTGTAAATTTATTCGGTATTAATATTTTGTTAGTATTATCATAGCTGAGTTTGCGGTCAATGTTTACATTCTTAAGGCTATCATTATCTCGGGATTTTCCGTCAATATTCTCGATAGATTTCGGATTTATCTTAGACCTATCTTAGATTTCTTCAATGTTGTATACTGGTATAAGATTTTCTTATGACTAATATAAATAAATGTTAAGCAGTAGAACGTTAAAAGAATACATAAATTCTCTCCATGATGAATAACGTACAAAATGGTAGTTTCTCTGGAGATGACAAATTCGAAATAAGTTTCTAAGTGTGGTATATCTAATCTTTATGCTTATTTTTTTAGTATTAGATATCTTTTAGTGTTATCAAGTCGCGACTTTATTTCATGTGGCCTCAGAACTGTGCGTTTGAGTTGATTTTAGAACAGTTACCTTTGTTACAGCTCTTATTAAATAGTAATTAAACAAACCATACATGACCTATATTATGCCAAATAAATAATTAAAATTAAATTTAATGCCTTGACATATTTAAGTGTAATTTATTTAAAGTTCAATAATTGCACAGAATAATTATATTACAAAAATTAACACATCCTTTTCAATTACCTAAATAAATTTAAAGACCAACTTTTTAGTCACATCCGTATCAGAACTTGCAGAATAATTCCTCACATGAATCACCATCTCATCAACTGTAATGTCCAACATTTCTTCACGTTTGTACCACTGCTTTATAGTATTTTCTGTATGTTGCACACAATTAGACCAAATAGTTTAGTTACATCGCTGTAATACTTCGTTCCACATTGCAATAACATTTTCATCTTTATAGCCATCTCTTCCAATGTGTTTATCGTAGTACCCTTTTGCATGTGCCCATATGAGTTCAATTGCATTAAATTCACAATGATACGGTGGCAATCATAACACTTCATGTCCATAGCTTCTAATTATTTCATCTACCTCATACCTTTTCTCTATTTACAAAATCGTGATAGGCTTCTTCCAGGACGTTGTTGGTACCTTCTCGATTAACATTGAGTGCATTGTCTATAATAATAATGAAGGTGCAGTCTCTATAAACCTGATGGCGCAGAACCCGGTGGCGCAACCCGCATGACAACAATAAAGCGTTTACCATCATAGTCCTGAGGTTTCCGTACACTCTTTTCATCTTCGTTTTGCCACGACTTGTCTGGATTTCCTTTTAAGTAGATCCATGTTTCATCCATAAATACTATTTGTCTTCTGCTAGGTAAATTGATATCTTGAATGCATCGTTTGAGAGAATGGTTTCCATTTCTGCTATATTTTGTTTTTCTAATAAAGCTCTACGATTAGAGTCTTTTTTGAACTTGAATCCTAATGTGTGCAATGCATGTTTAAACTTCTATCACTTAATAAAACATGACTATCACGGGGTTCAGCATTTAAAGCTCTAACTGTGACATGCTTTTTGTAAATAAAAACATATCAGATGTGTGAATATGTATTCGTTAGATTGTACTCACTCTGTGCATACATGTTGTATAATGTATTCCTAATGCACATTCTGGATGTTTCTGGTAAGTCGTTCGATTTGGTTCTTTTACAAGGTCATTTTTTACTGCGAGACTTGATATTCTTCACTGTGGCCACAAATATACTCAGAGTATTTGCCACACGCTGGTGTGTATTTTGCGATTGCGATAGTGAAATAAAAATAAATATTACCTCCATTTTCTTTCTCTCTTTCAAAATATTTCAATGAATTTAACACAAACTGCTGCACTTGTATGTGGAAAGTTTTACCTTTTCGTACAATGTTTCACACGCAAAGGGATATAAGATATTTGAAATGATAAAGGTAAAGTCACAGAGGAAGAGTTCTGAAAAGAACTGTTGTGAAAATGTGTAGATAATAAATGATGCAATTGTAGGAAAGGTGGAAAGAAGCAAGAGAGTAAAATGAGTAAAAGGAGACAGGGAGGTTATGTGTTAAAATTATGTCGTTAGTCAAATTAGAATTAAAATGCATGTTAAGCAATACCAACGAGTATTTTATTTCTCTTTTCATCGCATGAAACTATTCAATCACATATGTCGACTGTGTCAAATGCATTTCAAGTAAGTTAGGTAGAGCAGTTTCAAAATGTCGTGGCACTCGCCCCTCCATGCGCATATGATTCAAACGCGTCGAAAATATTCGACAAATATGCTACTATTCAACTTATAAATGTAGTCATTCGCTTTATTTACTTCACGTTGTATTCGTACGTGGCCGCTTGAGTTTATTCCTTCCTTCTGTTTTATACAAAGTCTGTCTTTTCCAAGACACTTTATTATTTCATCGTTATTTGCCAAGGAAACGTTTTGAACATGAGTGGAGTTGTTGTTCACAGCCAAGCTCGTGAAATTATTTATAAATTGTATGAATTGATGAAGCAAGAAAAAGAACCAAAAGATTTATTTTTGTATGTTAATAAAAGTACATGTTTTATCAATTTGTGATTAATTTTACATATTGGTATTAGAATTTGGAATACTTCTACAAAAATATTTTCCAATCAAACAAGGAGGGGTCTCATTAAGTTGCACACTGCTGTCAAATGTAGTAGTTATTTCAACGTTTGTGTTCTGTCCTCCTATTACAAGTATTTCAAGTTATAATATTATAATCACATTGAGAAGTTTCATTCAAGGTTGTATAGTACACATTATACCTACTATTACTTAATCTAAGAATTATCGAACAAATAATTTTTCACATTTTCTAGTCGGCACAATAAACTGTGTGAACTGTGAACTGAATAAATACTTGCCGTATTTAAAATAACACTTTCTGACACATATTTTAATGTAATGACGCTAATTGATTGATTCCTGTTGTTGGTTCTTAAGAATATAAATATTTACACCTGCGATCAAGGATTAGTTTTAAGAATTTACGTATTCAATGATTGCTAAGATTAACAACCAAAAATCTTATCAGAAGTTATTCTTATTTTCTGTCTATCTGTTGGGTGTAATTAAAAGTTTATAAAACGTTACACTTCATTTTTGCAAATCCTTGATAAAAACAACTGATGTCGAACAGGTTAGGTTATGTTTGCTAACTAAAAAAATTATTTTAATGCAAATATGAAAAATTCAAACATAAACATAAGCCTGCTATTAATATAACAGTTTTTTTTTTAAAAAAAAAAAAAAAACTGTTATATTAATAGCAGTTTTTAAAAAAAAAAAAAAATATTAATAGCAGGCTTATGTTTATGTTTGAATTTTTCAAATTTGACAAAATTGTTTACTACATCTTTAACAATTTTTAACAAACATTACTACTGACGAAGATAACTGTAAGTGTTATCGAAACGTTTAGATTGTATAATTTAAAGTACACCATTAAAAAATCCCAAAAAAGATAAGTATTTTATTATGAGTGTTAATGGTGAAAGTTTACATTTTCATAATACATACCTAAATTAAAATTGTTACAAATGATCATTCAATAAAAATGTATTCAGTTACGATATCAATCGTTAAAAAAATCGATAATTACTAAATTTATTCATTTGCAGTATATTTTTAGGATGGCATTTTTGCTACCGAAGTTTCGCGATTATAACATCGTTTAAGTTTTTCAAATTGTCTCGATTGCCACTAATGCCATACATGCGTCTTTTGAGTAGGCTAGTATCAATGACACATTTAATTGCTACTGTCAAGGAGTATTGAAAATTGGATGTTTTTGCAAGTCCGACACAATACTCGTGTATTCCACTGAAGAAAAATACAGATTATTAAGTGGTATTATTCAGGAAGCACTGCACAAGAAATAATGGGCAGGTTTGCTTTTTCCTTTGGAAACAGGTCAATTCCATCAGAAAGTACGATTATGTGTACTGTTTGTAAATTTGAAGGATGTGGATGTTTAAATAATTGTAGAAAATGCAGCAGCATTGATGGTAATGATGGTGAGCATCCTGGTCATAACTGAAACGTAGAGCGCGAACTCCAAGAAACTGCAATGTGTAGTTGAACAGAAACTAATTTCCCTTGCAATAGCACAAAAATTGCTGAAAGAATTAATATTGAACCAAGAACAGTTTGCAATATCTTGAAAAGGAATAAATACCGTTGCTATAAGTTGCAAACTACACAAGAAATTTTTCCAGAAGATCATCAAAAGTGTATGGAATTTTGTGAAGATATAGTGAATCAGGCTAATGAAAACGTAAGATTTATTGAAAATAAAGCAGAGTTTTGAAAAAAGTGTATTCCGTTCATTTTTAAAAATAGTTGGTTTATACAGCAGAAGGAGTTGTCAAGAGGTAAAGTACTGCTTAGATCTGTACAAAAAGCCTATTTTACGAGCAGCTGTTTTGGTAGCTGACAGAAGATGGTCAACCCATGAGAGATTTGAAGATACAGTCATACCCAACAGAGTAATAGAGTCTGAGAACTTAAGAACTGAGCCATTCATACTTACAACAGGAAATGATCGATCTTTTTTGGCGGACATAAGGCAACACTGAGTTTTGTTAGCATTAAATTTAACTAGATTATTGCTTTCCCATTCGAGAATACGTTGAATGTCTTTGTTGATTGAATTTGCCATTTCAGCTTTAATTTCTTGATTTGACATAGAAGGTGGATTATCACTATGAGTAGACTGAGATGAACTACAGTGAAGAGTGCTATCGTCAGCAAAGCAATGGATGGGGTTAGTTGTTGAAGAAATAAGGTCGTTTATGTACAGCAGAAAAAGTGTAGGCGCTATAACGGATCCCTGTGGTACGCCCGCGTTAATGCTAACTTCTTTTGAAAAAAGCCATCAACTACGACACGTATTCGTATTTTATCAAGGAAACTAGAAACCCAGTTGATGAGCGTATCATTTAACCCAAACGAGGTGAGTTTGGCAAGTAAACACTTATGCCAAACTTGGTCAAATGCCTTTGAGATATCTAAAGCGACTACAAGTGTTTCACCGGACTGCTCTACTGTATTGTTCCAAACTTGGGTCACATATGAAAGAAGATCGCCTGTTGAACGACTTTGCCTAAACCCATATTGGTGGTCACTAAGGAGTTTGTTAGTTTCAAGGAACGTGAGCAGTTGCTGATTGATGGCTTTTTCCATGATTTTAGACAAAATGGAAGTGATGGCAATTGGTCTGTAATTTGAGGGATCGGTCTTATCACCTTTTTTGGGAATAGGTTGAACATTTGCTAACTTCCATGATGAAGGGAATTCCCCAGAAGATATAGAGATCGTATAGAGCTTAGATAGGACTGGTACTAGTTCGGGGAACATTTCTTTAAGACAATAGCTGGGATACCGTCTGGGCTTCCTACAGCAGTGCAAGTCTGTGCATCTGTACATCTAACACTAACTGAATCAAAATAATATAACATTTGTATAATCAGAAAAAAAGAAGCAAACTTGACCTACACATAAGTGGAAAGTCAGCAATTTCAGATATATGATGATTGTGGTGGTTACAAGAGCTTCAAGAATTCAACTTCTTCAATTACATTATGTAACTCTTGCAAAAGTGTATTACTTTTTTAAGAGTTTTTTTTATGTGATTGCTGCACAATGTCTTTTTGAGGAGTGATAATGCTTAATACCTAATTTGATTCATACGTAGATTTGTAGTTGTGTTTAATTGTGGCTCTTCTATTGCTACAGAATAAGGTTGTAGAAGCACAGCTGTCGAATATCTAAAATATTCATTTCACTACATAGAATGTTCGAAATATATAGTTTTGGTGTTTTGAAATTTGTTTTTAGTATGTATGTTTGAATGAGCTCACAGTTTTGCATACGCATATTATAACTACTTCTCCAAACAAAAATCCCATAAGTAAGATGACTTTGACTAGAGAAAAATATATTTTAATGTGTATGGTAAGTTACTTAGTACGTATTTTAGCCTATATGTTACAGTTCTTAGTGTAGTTACCGGTTAGTCAATAATGAGCGTCTCATTTCATGTAAGAATCTAGTAATATCCTTAGATATTTAACTGTATTAGCTAATATCCACCATAATGTTACCAATGTTAATTCAAAGGTTTTTATAAACAGCAAATACTTGGAATGAGAGTAAGAGTAAACAGTAAGAATCGCAATAATAAAATACTTATCTTTTTTGGGCTTTTTTAATATTAAAGTACACCATTAAAAAATCCCAAAAAAGATAAGTATTTTATTATGAGTGTTAATGGTGAAAGTTTACATTTTCAGTAAGAATCGCGTTTTCTTAATATTTATTTTTAGTTCTTTATGTTCTTCAAAGCTTACTATATGACCGGTATCGTATAAATGTGGTGTTGACTACAGGGGCTCTAACACAGTTCTCTGGGGAACGTCATACTCACTTGTTAAGATTTAACTTTAAACATTTTTAATTCTAACACATTCTTTATTTAAAATGTTCGTTGTTTTAGTTATGATTCCATTATAGGTTTGTTAGAGTAGTTTTATTATGTTATTGGTTCTAATGTGCGCGTCACATAAATTCTGTTAGTACTTCATAGCCTATTAAACGCATTGGTTCTAATAATATAAAAATTTTTATTGTCTTGCACCAAAAGAAAGTACTTTACAACTCGTCAAGTAAAGAACAAAGACATCTAATTTCATGTATACATAGTTTAATTTTACTAATTCTAATTTTATGTTTGAGAAACTCATCATATAAATAGAACGCGTTGCTAATCAAAATAGTTTCATATGTTGTTTAAACTTATGATATGGTACGGACCTAAGGGGAAGTGGAATGTGATTAAACAATTTTTTTTTATAATGTTAGCACTTGTTCGTTAATTTTCGTTAAAGGTCAATGAGGGATGATTATGTTATTCTTATTGGGACTGTCATATTGGTGAGCTTCAGACAGTAATGTGTGGGTATATGTAACTCGTTTAAATAAACACATGAACCCTGATAGAGAGATTACATATGATCTTCACAGCTTTGCACTTCCAACAAGCTGATTCACAAGAATGAGGCTTTAAAAATAAGATCGGTTTTTCAGTTTTATTAACGTTAATTTTTAATTGGTTGGGATAACACAATTTATTCGCCTTGTTAAGACTTTCAGTGAGCAATATTGTTTCTTCTACCCAAGAATGTTACTTGAAGACACAGTTATAAATAACAATATTTTACTAGAAGATGCATTGTTACATGTAAGCAATGTAAAATTTTGCACATGATATAGTCTTTTAATGTGTGTTTTTCAAAGATGACCAAATATAACTGGATTGTAGTAATTTGTAAAAATACTGATTTGTTTGTGTTATGTACAATATTTACAACAAACATTCACAAATTTGTATAGTATAAAGTTGTAAATAAGTACTTTAATTTATTTAATGCGTTATTTTAGGTTAAACTACAACGTAATTGGTGAATTTGGAAAACTTGAATGCACTGGCGCTTCCGGAATTGTTCTCAATATTTTCGATTATGCTTCTTATATATTATTATACCTGTAGGTAAATATTTGCTTATAAAGTACTTTACATCATGGTGCTGTTTTAGATGAGCAGCTGTTTAATATAACTTTGTAAACCTTAAAATGTTAGTTTCAAGGAACGTGAGCAGTTGCTGATTGATGGCTTTTTCCATGATTTTAGACAAAATGGAAGTGATGGCAATTGGTCTGTAATTTGAGGATCGGTCTTATCACCTTTTTGGGAATAGGTTGAACATTTGCTAACTTCCATGATGAAGGAATTCCCCAGAAGATATAGAGATCGTATAGAGCTTAGATAGGACTGGTACTAGTTCGGGGAACATTTCTTTAAGACAATAGCTGGGATACCGTCTGGGCTTCCTAAGCAGTGCAAGTCTGTCCATCTGTACATCTAACACTAACTGAATCAAAATAATATAACATTTGTATAATCAGAAAAAAGACAAACTTGACCTACACATAAGTGGAAAGTCAGCAATTTCAGATATATGATGATTGTGGTGGTTACAAAAGCTTCAAGAATTCAACTTCTTCAATTACATTATGTATGTACTCTTGCAAAAGTGTATTACTTTTTTAAGAGTTTTTTTTATGTGATTGCTGCACAATGTCTTTTTGAGGAGTGATAATGCTTAATACCTAATTTGATTCATACGTAGATTTGTAGTTGCGTTTAATTGTGCTTTCTATTGCTACAGAATAAGGTTGTAAAGACAGCATCGAATATCTAAAAATAATTCATTTCACTACATAGAATGTTAAAATCATATAAGTTTTTGGTGTTTGAAATTTGTTTTAGTATGTATGTTTGTATTATTGTAGCTCACAGTTTTGCATACGCATATTATAACTATCTAAACAAAATCCATAAGTAAGATGACTTTGACTAGAAAAATATATTTTAATGTATGGTAAGTTATATATATTTTAGCCTATATGTTACAGTTCTTAGTAGTAGTTACCGGTTAGTCAATAATGAGTCCATTTCAGTAGAATCTAGTAATATCCTTAGATATTTAACTGTATTAGCTAATATCCACCATAATGTTACCAATGTTAATTCAAAGGTTTTATAAACAGCAAATACTTGGAATGAGTAAGTAAACAGTAAGAATGCGTTTCTAATATTTATTTTATTCTTTATGTTCTAGTCACTCAGTTATATTATGAATATTTATCTTTGTAGCAAGCTTACTATATGACCGGTATCGTATAAATGTGTGTTGACTACAGGGGCTCTAACACAGTTCTCTAACGTCATACTACTTGTTAGATTTAACTTTAAACATTTTATATTCTAAAACATTCTTTATTTAAAATGTTCGGTTTTAGTTATGATTCCATTATAGGTTTGTTAGAGTAGTTTTATTATGTTATTGGTTCTAATGCGGTCCATAAATTCTGTTAGTACTTCATAGCCTATTAAACGCATTGGTTCTAATATATAAATTTTATGTCTTGTCAAGAAAGCTTTACAACTCGTCAAGTAAAGAACAAAGACATCTAATTTCATGTATACATAGTTTAATTTCTAATTCTAATTTGTTTGGAAACTCATCATATAAATAGAACGCATTGCTAATCAAAATAGTTTCATATGTTGTTTAAACTTAAATATGTACACCTAGAAGTGGAATGGATTAAACAATTTTTTTATAATGTTAGCACTTGTTCGTTAATTTTCGTTAAAGTCAATGAGGATGATTATGTTATTCTTATTGGGACTGTCATATTGGTGAGCTTCAGACAGTAATGTGTGGGTATATTAACTCGTTTAAATAAACACATTACCCTGATAGAGAGATTCAATGATCTACAGCTTTCATTCAACAAGCTGATTCACAAGAATGAGGCTTTAAAATAAGATCGGTTTTTCAGTTTATTAACGTTAATTTTTAATTGGTTGGGATAACAATTTATTGCCTTTCAGTGAGCAATATTGTTTCTTCTACAAGAATGTTACCAATAGACACAGTTTAAATAACAATATTTTACTAGAAGATGCATTGTTAATGTTAATGTAAATTTTGCACATGATATAGTCTTATTCACAAATTTGTGTAATATAAAGTTGTAAATAAGTACTTTAATTTATTTAATGCGTTATTTTAGGTTAAACTACAACGTAATTGGTGAATTTGGAAAACTTGAATGCACTGGCGCTTCCGGAATTGTTCTCAATATTTTCGATTATGCTTCTTATATATTATTATACCTGTAGGTAAATATTTGCTTATAAAGTACTTTACATCATGGTGCTGTTTTAGATGAGCAGCTGTTTAATATAACTTTGTAAACCTTAAAATGTTTGAAAAACGTGTGCTCACATCATTTAAAATGGAAAGAGAAATTACCCATATATCACCTTAAGAATTATACATTTATCTAAGAGTATGCTGGGTATATACAGAATGTTGGGGCAATTTTTAGCATTTCACAATATGACAAAGATTGTTCTTCGTAACTAGACGATGGTGACAATTCAGCCTAATGCATACTGTACACAATTATTAATGAAGATACTGAATGTGTTAATATGATTAAGCTATGTAAGTGCTGCAAAATGCAGTTTTTGATATCATACCTGGTAAATTATACCTATTGCACATGTTTTTATTAGACATCACCAATTGATGATTTAAATACTGTATAAGGCATGTGTAAAATCGTTTAAGAGCATACATAAATGTTAAAGTATATCACTATTTTACATAACTATAATTTTGCAATATATATATATATATATATATATATATATATATATATATATATATATATATATATATATATATATAGATAAAGGACACAATGCATTGTGTGTAATGAATTACACTGAAGCGCTTAATTATTGTTCTAAACAAAAAATTACATTTAACTTAATCACACCTATAAGCTGTTACTATCATCTGAAAAGATATCATCCTTGTCAGAATCCCCATTCACATTAATAATTAATTGAGCCGCATTATCTAAAATTAGTTTTCGCTTCATAAACTCTTCTACATCATGAATGTGTGAACACACTTTTTGCCTATCTTCTACTGTAATTGCCCTAAACTCTTCCTCTGTCAGCACACAAACGTTTAATTTATACGTGGTGTTTCTCGTTGCCACTTGCTGCTTACTGTGGTTTATGAATTTTAATTTTTACATAGAATTCCTCTTAACTAAAATAAATATACCTTTCGCCTAGCCATTCTTGGGAGTTGAAACATTTATCAATTATCGGTTCATGATTACGGTGGTGTGCAGTTTTGGTGAAAGTATGTTTCATAAATTTCGTAAACATTGATAATTATTTATATAAAAATATAAAAACATTAGCAGTTTTATAGTATATTACATATTGAAAGTGGTAGATATCGCACAAGCGGGAATCCCGCGCGTGCAGGATAGACACTTTCGTTTAAGCTTAATGTACGCTATTTTTCCTATGACCATGATAAACAACTGTGTCCGTAATGTTTTATTGATCACAAATTATAGAATTACAAAATATACTTTATGTCAATAGCAGTAAACGTGACGACTTTGATCGCGACCGAACTTCCCTGTTAGGCCGACGACTTAATGTGTGTGGGTATGGGTGTGCGTTTATGTGCATGTAAACATGGGCGTATGCGTGCGCGTGGGTGGGTGCGTGTGTGTGTTTGCGTGCGTGTGATCGTGAGCGTGTGTGAGTGAGTGAGTGAGTGTGTGTATGTGGGTGTATGGGCGCGTGTGTGGTGGGAGTGTGAGTGTGTGTGGGTGCGTGCGTGCGCGTGTGTGTATGTGTGGGGAGGGGGGCGAGCGGCTTACGTGCGTGCGTGTGAGTGTGTGTTGTGGGTGCGCGTGTGTGCTCGTGCGCGTGCGTGCATGTGGACGCATGAGTGCGTGGGCGCGCGTGTACGTAGACGTGTGCGTGGTCGTACTGGTGCGTACGTGTGTGTCAGCCCTGCTGTTGGGCACCATTTTGTAACGGGCGTGTTACCTGCGACTATTACTTTGCTTGCATACACCTGGCTACCAAGAATAATATTTGGATTTTTTTCAATCTTGTATAATTTCAAAATCATTGAGTAAAAATTTTATATTGTTTTTATGAAAGTGTGAAATGATTACCTTTTAATTTTAACTAAGTGGTTTTAATTTATAAAGGTATCGTTCATTAACTAAACTTTACTTTTATTGTTATCATATTTCTGTTTGAGTAAATGAACATTAATAATCGCTTAACAAATTCCTTGTTCCTTTTATCAGGACGCTCCAGCTAGCTCAGTAATATAATAAATGATTATTCTTATAATTTATTAAAATTATCCTCAATCTGATTTTATTAATTACTTGTATTTTGTAATTAATTGAACTTGCTTCCTTCAGTATTTATGTATTCAGTGTTTATATAAGCTTTTTAATATTTGTAATAGTGAATAATAAAAATGAATCAAAAGTGGTACCCATTTAATGAAACCAAAATTCGAAGTGCAGACTATTTTGTTTATCAATGATGACCGAAATATATTTTCGTTCAGAATTGGTATTTAAATATAAATTCAAAAAGAAATAAAACGCAACAAAGTTTCTTTTATTTACACTATAAATAAATCTTACTTGTTTATCACTTAGTGCGAGCTGGTGACGTAATTCTTGCGCTTCCGGCTGGCAGTTTGAGGACTCGTATAGGTTGATGACGTTCTCTGTCGCCGAGCTGGAGCCACTCTCCTTTGTTATCTCAATCTCTCTTATACCTTTGTTATGGATTAATACGATTCTAATTTTCTCTTCCACAATTTAGTGATCTTTGTAAATAACTGCTTGATATATCTACAATTTCCCACTTTTACTTAATTGTTCATTTTAACTACAAACGGCGTGCGCTACAAACTGCAACGAGCTACGAACGGCCATTCTTTTAATTGACAATGTTTTCTGGTTATTGTACTTTGTATATCGATCTATTACACTGGATCGCTAGTCTTATTTGACTTTTATCGCTCGCTGTCGAAACACCAACTTGGAGCACTTTCAATACGCACTTAAAACCCGATTTTAAATTATTGCGTAATCTTTTTTATTATTTCCAACTTGATAACATTTACACTTTAATTTGCTTTAGTTTTTCCTTACATTAATAAAGAAAATATCATTTATATTTACTTATCACGATACTAACTGAATTTTCGTTATAATTTCACAATTTAAATGGTAGCGTAACTTATGCTGCAACAATCGCTTTTTAACCGTTTGGTTACCTTGAACCAACTCTGATCGCTTACTTAATGCGACTGATTAAAAAATACACGTCATTATGACAGCGTCTCTATTTGCTCCCTTTCACCAAGCAGTCATGACCCGCAAATTGACGCGTTTGTTTAAAAGCTTTCTAACTTAATATGTAAATACTCGTCGAAACAAACTCAAGCTATTCACATTAATATTAATTATATTTACACTCAAATAACCAACAACCATTTAATGTCATATTTTATCGCGAAATTCGAATTTCTCATGCATCCATTACAAACAGCACCATAAAGCTCAAGCCGAGCACAACCTGTGCTTGCAAGGATATTATGGGAGAAGGTGAAGAGCAAGAGCCAAGTTGGCTACTTTATAATTCAAGACGCAGTTTAGATTAAAATTTACTAGCTGGCGCCCTCGTGTGAAAATTCCCGCTTGTACCATATCTCCCACTTTCGAAGCTCGTTATGTAATATACTATAAAACCTCTAATGTTTTAATGATTTAAAAAAGTAATTATATTTGTGTTTCTTATTTGATAAGTTAACTAATAAGAAATTGTTAGATAAATACAAAAGTTGTCCTCCACATCTGGGTCTCTCTACGATATCCGAGCAAAACATGACCACAGGCAGTCCATTTTTTTATGTCGATAACTCAGACTGCGTAATCCATTTATTCAAACTACAGCTTTACATTTCTTTACTTTATATTTATACTTTTGTTTTAATTGCAGAACTGTTGATACCTCTACTGCTCGTTTGATCAATTCTTTTAATCAATTTTTGATCGTCAATGACGTTTTGTAGAAAAATATCAGTGTTGTCCCACAGGGCCTGGTTACTGAACCAGCTGACTAGGCTATAATTTATAACGCATAAATTAAAGAGACGCCTGAAACGAAATATTAATAACGTAATAGTTATTTATGTATTAAGGGCATAAAAGTGATGTTTATACCCTCGAGAGCGACGGGTTAAACAGCTTTTTAGTCGCCCGAGAGTGTAAACATCAGTGTATGCCCGTGGTACATACAAAGTTCTATGTCTTACACATGGTTTTCTTTATCAAATTAAATTCACAATTTGTTATGTTTTATGAAGTATGCATGGTTCGAATCTATTGCTGTGATTCAATACCAACAAAGTGTCAAACGTAAATAATTTCACGGCACGTTGAAATTTTGACGCATTTAATTATTCTTCATGACCCTTAATGCCCTAGGGCATAAAGTAGTACTTTATGCCTGTGTATCACAGATATAAAACGTAATTATTATATGACGGTAAGACAACAAAAATTTATTCTCTGCTCTTGATATTTTAATGGTGCAGTTGCAAAAGAGAAAGAAATACATAATATTCTTCAACAATGTTGTGTTGTCTTTTTCCTACAACTTCTGAAGAACTAACTCTTCAAAAAGTAGAATGTTAACAGAATATTCAGACCTGGACATTACTTTTTCAGGAAAGTATGTTTCGTTATCCTATATTTTGAATGTAAATTATGAAACTTTTGGTAAAAAGATTCAAAATATATTTCCAAATGTTCAGATTTTGTTGCGAATTTATTTGACAATATCTGTTACTAATGCAAGTTATTAAAAACCATTTTTTGTGTTAAACGTGTAAAAAACTACGTCAAACCTGAAGAAAGAAACATTTAATTACGTTGAAGACATATTCAGTAGGTTGACAAATACTGAATTCGCATGTTATATTACCCAAAGTGCATGTTGACTAAATAATTGGACTTGTCTTACATTACATTATATACTTACAATAAATACTTCTAGAATGAAATTGTTTTGTCTTAATTCTATCACCATGTAATTAATATTCTAAGATGTTTAATATTTTTTCTGATAGTAAATGTATATCTGCTAAAATAATATTCCTGGTACATATTTAGTATGTCCATGGACTTAGTACATCCCTTAACTACTCTTTTATTCTTTACTTCACCTGATCAAATTCATTAGACAATGACGACACGTTTTGAAAAGACCTAGCACAATACTATGCGTAAGTATATTTCATGAAGGTACATTATTACAGAGGAAATGTGTAATATTATTCTACGCTGATGAAAACTGGTTAAACATAAAAATGGGCGCCTAAAATGGCAGAAGCCTAGAGTGTACATAACCCTTAATCAGACCCTGTTGCACCATCTTACTTAAAGCTATGGAAGTTCCAGTTCAAGATGGCCTTAATTTCACAGGCATCGTTTAGAACAATAGTGGTGAAATTAGATTTTGGTTAGAAAAAAACTGAAGGTAAGAGGTAAGATTAGAATGAGTTGAATGTTTGCGAAGTCTATGAAACATACTTGCACACCACCGTAATCATGAACGGATAAGTTTATAAATGTTTCATAACTCCCAAAAATGGCTAGGGGAAAAGAATATTTCTTTTACTTACTTCTTTATTTAAGTTACGAGGAAGAGTTTAGGGCCATCACAATAGAAGATTGGCAAAAAGTGTGTTCACATATTCATGAAGTAGAAGAGTTTATGAAATGAAAACCAATTTTAGGTAATGCGGTACACATTATTAATGTGAATGGTGATTTTGACAAGGATGATATCTTTTCAGATGATAGTTAGAGCTTATAGGTATGATTAAGTTAAATGTAATTTTTTGTTTGGAACAGTAATTATGTGTTTAGTGTAATTAATTACCCACAATGCATTGTGTCCTTTATCAATGTAAATTTGTAAAATTTTAGTTATATAAAATAGTGCTGTACTTTAACATTTCTTATACAGTATGTAAATCATCTGTTGGTGATCTCTTATAAAAACAACAATATGTGCAATAGGTATAATTTACCAGGTATGATATCAAAAGTTGCATTTTGCAACACTTACATAGCTTAATTTTATTAACACATTCAGTTTCTTCATTTATAATTGTGTACAGTATGCATTAGGCTGGATTGGCACCTTCATCTAGTTATGAAGCACAATTTTTGTCATATTGTGAAATGCTAAAAATTGCCTCAATGTTCTGTATATACCCAGTATACTCTTAGATAAATGTATAATTCTTAAGGTGATATATGGGTAATTTCTCTTTCCATTTTAAATGATGTGAGCACACGTTTTTCAAACATTTTTAATGTTTACAAAGTTATATTAAACAGCTGCTCATTTAAAACAGCACCATGATGTAAAGTACTTTATAAACAAATATTTACCTACAGGTATAATAATATATAAGAAGCATAATCGAAAGTATTGAGAACAATTCCAGAAGCTTCAGTGCATTCAAGATTTCCAATTTTACCAATTACGTTGTAGTTTAACCTAAAATAACGCATTAGAATAAATTAAAGTACTTATTTATAACTTTACACTATACAAATTTGTGAATGTTTGTCGTTAATATTGTACATAACATAAACAAATCAGTATTTTTATAAATTACTACAATCCAGTTATATTTGGTTATCTCTGAAAAACACACATTAAAAGACTATTTGATGTGTAACATTTTTAATTTATAAAAAAATTAACGGTTTGAGTTTATTAACAAAATTTTATATTACATACATGTAACAATGTATGTTCTAGTAAAATATCGTTATTTAAAAAGCCTCAATGTTATATTATTTTAATTCAGTTAGATGTAGCATACCACACGCACAAACTTGCACTCCTGTAGGAAGCGTGTATTTATTAGTTTAGATTAAATATTATGTATATATATATATATATATATATATATATATATATATATATATATATATATATATATATATATATATATATATTATCATCATGCAATCATTATAGCGTCCGTACGTAATTCCTTAATTTGGCGTCACCTACAATAAGACGTATTCTCTGACATTTTATTGAAGTAGATAAACCAGCATTTTTTTTTTGAGTTCCTTAGTCTATTCCATATTTCTAGGTCTATTTTTACCATATACATAATTTTCGTACGTTTGACAATCATTCTGGAACCCGTACATTAAAGTACTGCACTAAAAATCATTACGGCGTCTTGTGCTGCATTGCTTGCCCTCTTAATGTAAGAAATCAATCATTCTGGCATCTAGGACTAGAGTATACATAAAGTTGTTGCAAACATATTGGCGTCTATATATTGCAATTAATAGTTTGTGTGCAATCAGGTTCAGCCAATCATTTTGAGGTCTTAGTTTAAAATATACATATTGTTATTATTGCAGCATATGAGCGTCAAGGTGTTTTTAACTCAAGGAATACATTCCTTGCAATCAGTTTGACGTCTATTTTATGTTAACTAAAGCAATTCTCATTCTTACGTAAGTGTTCGTTTCTTGTATAATAATGTATGAGCAAGTTTTGCAAAATAATGAAAATAACTGTATCTGAAAATAGAACGAAGTGGTGCTTCGCGGACCCAATTCGTAGCCTTTTCGCGTTAGAAACGGATAAAGCATACTGGGAGTCAACTTTATACAATATTTACAGCGCGCGATGTTTTATTTTTGAAGTTTTAATATTCATTCAACAAATTCTGATTTTTATTGAATAGCAATGGAATGGTGTTTTATTTAGCGTCCGAGGAAATATGGAACAATGGTTTCTACTGGCATTTCTGCACAGTGTTGTTGAAATAAGTACCTACTTGTAATTAAGAGGTACGATATCTAACACATCTTAAAAAGATTTGAGCTTTTACAAATCCTGATTTTTACCATTGTAAATAAAACAGGAAACGGTTAAAATAAGTAACAAATAAATTCGGCCACGATGGAGGGTTGGATTCACAAGTTTAAGTTCATAAAAACGAACTCTGTTGTACTAAATTTTGTTTTATCATCAATATTTGTTTTATACGGTTTCAGCAAATACATGTAACAAAGTGTACGCAGTGAATCAAGGTTTATTAATAAATTTCACACAAAAAACACATTGTTCATATTTCTAAACACAAAATGGCACTTACTGGAAATAAATTGTGCAAAATCTAAAAACTTCTAGGGGACGGTCATAAAATCAAAATTTTCATATATTCGGATATTATTTATAGGCACAAAAGAACATAAATTTTAGGAAGATTGCAGTCTAGATTCCTTCTTTTTTGCATTTGACGTATTACTTCTGTTTGGTTCTGGAATAATGAAATTAGTTTCCGATTTTACAAAACGGTTTTTAACTATTCACAATCAGATTAATCCAATAGAAAAATTATCACTATATGTTAATAATACAACTGGTTTCTAAACGGTACTAATTTAACGTGAATTTAATAAAGGACAATTTTGATTCATACACGTAATCAGTTACTGTGTATAGGTCAAAATTAAGACACTTGTTTCTTAATCTACAATGCGTTAGGATTATTAAGTGAAATTCAAGGGCGAATATACCTACTTCGGGGCAAAACTTTCGATTAAACTGTCTACCTCTAAGAATTAAAACAAATAATAACTCAAAATTAAATCTATGAAGTGTTGATTAAAACTATGAATTTGGTGCACAATTAATTTTTAAATCATCCAGTCGCGTTAGACCTAAATAAATCGAAATTAGGGAATTTGAAGTACTGGAATGAATTTTCGCACAGACCTTTATTTTGTAATATAAAGTTGTGTAGAAACCGTAGCAAAAAATTCACTGGAGCATTTTGAGAAATCAGACGTTAAAGGTCACGATTTTGAGTTTTTTTGAGAATTACTCGCTTACTATGCATCGTACGCCATTAAAAGCTATTATAAAAGTTATAGCTAATAAAATTCACTACAAGATTGATAACTTGAATTTTTTTCTTGCGATTAGCCGTTTCTGATATATAGCGCAGAGATGGGGGGAACGCGCGCGCTCAATTTATACAATAACGCGGCGCAAGGCGGTTAATTGACTTTTACCGATTATAGTCAAGATGTAAATAAACCAGGTATTGCAATCCCAAATATGCGCAGTAGTTCGATCAATCAGAAATTTATCCAAAATACAAAAGGGAACATGGCAACAAGTCTAAATCATAACTTATTATAACCTGAGCATACCAACATTGGAAAAGGGAATGTATAAAACTCGGCTGTATTCTTCCAAGAGTTTGAACAAGTTTGCTGGTTTCGAGAAACACATTCTCTTCTTGCACGCTTTTAGTTGATGCGATACCACATGTGCGATGTTTCGCAAAGGCAAAGTTCCAGCTTTTAAAATGTTTGAAAAAAAAACCTGCATTACTACGCACGGCTGAAATGTTCCAAGATAAAACCTGCACCCCATACAAATTATTTGAAAGCAGAATAAATTTTCTCGTGGCGGTGTACAATGCTCCAAAATTGGAAAAAAGTCATCGATAATTTCCGCTAAGTATTAGTAATAACGTTATCACGGTTTGATATAATTAGATATACACATTTTATAAAATCGACAAGACTCAATAGACCGGTTCATCTGGCCTCGCTGATGCCTTCTAGTGAAGCAGCTCGGCAAGACTTTGTTAAGAAAAAAAAGATCTATAACCCAAACCCGATTTACCTTCAGGTACAAACTTGACTCAGGGAAAAGTAAGAACCCGTTCAATGGCGCTGGCAATAGGAGAACGAGATCATGCAGCCAATAACAACAGATTGCCCCCTGCACCAGAGGAACTGTTAAACGCAATTTTTTTGTAGTTTCAAGAAGGGGTGTGGTGCAAAGTGTAGCTGCATGAAGGTCGGGTTAAAAGTACCGCAATTTGTGGTCAATGCCAGGGCCTTGCGTTCCTCAACTCTTCGCCCACATTACAAGCAGAAAGTGTGCGAAGTTGATAATGTTCCTGCGACGACAACAGAGACCGACGGTGACGATGAAACAGAAAGAGACGAATCGTCACAAGAAGAGATCGAAAGAGACGTAGCGAGTGGGAGCGAAGAAGAGGACTAATAATTAACTACATTATTTTATAAATGCCCTTCAATAATAATCATATCGTAGCGAAATTAACATGGGAAGGTGAATTGACCGCCTTGCGCCGCGTTATTGTATAAATTGAGCGCGCGCTCCCCCATCTCTGCGCTATATATCAGAAACGGCTAATCGCACGAAAAAAATTCAAAATATAAATCTTGTAGTGAATTTTATTATCTACATCTTTTATGATAACTTTTAATGGCGTACGCTGCATAGTAAGCGAGTAATTCTCAGAAAACTCAATCGTGACCTTTGACCTCTGGTATCTCAAAATGCTCCAGTGATTTTTTTGACTGGGGTTTCTACCCAAGGTGATAATGACAAAATAAAGGTCTGTGCAAAGATTCAGCTCAGATTCCGCAGGAAAATCCTAACGTGACTAGACTAAAACGTATTTTTTATATTCGTACACGCACAAATGTCTAGATTATTTTTTAAACACTTAAAACGTGTAATACCGTCGAAAATATCGACTTTTCACGAAAATAGTATTTTTCTCGTGTGCTTCGCGAATAATAAAGTAAAATATGTCTTATACGTTTAACCATTTAATATTCGTAAGCTATATTATTCATTTTGAACACGTTAGAACAGAAGGGGTATGTTATTGTCTAACTTTAACCTCAGAGAAACGAACCAGAAATGCGATTTAAAAAGTTGAAATAAGGGTAATAATGTCATCTCAACTGTTAATAATAAGTAAATTTTGCATTGAATTATGCCAACTGGTACCGTTCGAGTGAATATTGGGTGTCCCAAGCGAAACTACTCCTATAAAACAACCGTCATAGTTAGCTGCCTATGACAAAACTGTAAGACACGTCAACCATCCATTGACGGAAACCATATTTTCAGGACTCAACTGGTACACCCTCCTATATCCCCCACCCTACAAAATCACACCCCAAGAATTGTAAATTATGCAATGGACAATACGAAACGTACCTATCTGTATTTTTATTATTTTCGGGGAGAGTAAATAGAATGGTGTACCAGTGAACCCTTAAAATCTTTCGTTCTCATTAGGAACCAAGGGTAATCAGTTTTACAGTTCACCCCCCAAGTGTCACCTTGACAATTATTTGAAGTGCATGAGGTAATTAATCTTGCTTGGAACACGCAGAATATATATATATATATATATATATATATATATATATATATATATATATATATATATATATATATCAAGGTGTTTATACATCGATGCAAAGATTTAAAGGGTGATAGAATACGTGATTTTGAGCCGATTTAAGCAAACATACCCATATACCAAGTGTTGCCATTTTGAGATAATGCCACTTTTAATATTTCTTGATTTTACTGTGTTTTCTGCAAATATCGAAGTGTACAAGAGTAACAAGCCGTCTTATCGCAAATTTACACTAAGTTTTTTTATTCCTTATGAAGTGATTGTTCATATTCTTTTATCAGAAAAGCCTAATATGTCTTTGGTTCTTGCCTAGAACTTCTTAAACATGAAAGTTTTAATTTGTAAAAAAGCAATCACTAAAATTCAAACGTGGATTTAGTCTAAAATCTTTCGTTAATTTTTTTTCCAATTTCAGTAAAACTTCCTTGGGCAATGGTCTTTAAGATAGCATGAATAGATTTACAAAAAAATTTTTACAAACTGGAAAAATTGAATTTAATTACCAAAGTACCCCTAGGCGCATTCGCCAAAACGTAAAATAGCCCTTCATTATTTAGTTTAAATAGTTTAAAAAAAGCAGATTTTTAGAAAATGTCCGATTTATTAAAACATTAATAGTATTATTATTGGTGTTCAAAATTAGTACTGCACGAGGCAATATTATATTGAGTATCAAGAACAGTAAGGGACGTTTACCGGTCGCCGGCCATGTTTGGAGGCTGAGCGATAGCGAATTTGGCCGGAGACCGGTACAACCCTTAATGTTCGTGATGCTCATACTATTTTGCACGATTGTATTAAATTTACCACAATTGAAATTATTTCCACTAAATAAACGAAAAGTCAAAAGTGACGTTTTAAATAGCAATGTAGATTCACTTGAAAATAAACTCGATTTTGCTAAGAAAATTTTACATTCCAGTGTTGGTGAGGTGAAAGAAATCTTGAATTCAGAAACAGTTTCTGTAAACTCAAGTACTGGGTGGAGCGATAACCGCAAAACATTTTCTAAAAATCTGCTTTTTTTAAACTATTTAAACTAAATAATGAAGGGCTATTTTACGTTTTGGCGAATGCGCCTAGGGGTATTTTGGTAATAAATTCAATTTTTCCAATTTGTGAAAATTTTTTCTAAATCTATTCATGCTATCTTAAAGACCATTGCCCAAAGAAGTTTTACTGAAATTGGAAAAAAATAACGAAAGATTTTAGACTAAATCCACGTTTGAATTTTAGTGATTGCTTTTTACAAATTAAAACTTTCATGTTTAAGAAGTTCTAGGCAAGAACCAAAGACAGTTTAGGCTTTTCTGATAAAATAATATGAACAATCACTTCATGAGGAATAAAAAACTTAGTTAAGTTTGCGATAAGACGGCTTATTACGCTTGTACACTTCGATATTTGCAGAAAAGCACGGTAAAATCAAGAAATATTAAAAGTGGCATTATCTCAAAACGGTAACACTTGGTATATAAGTATGTTTGCTTAAATCGACTCAAAATCACCTATTATATCACCCTTTAAATATTTGCATCGATGTACCAAACACCTATATATATACATATATATATATATATATATATATATATATATATATATATATATATATATATATATATATAATAGATGACTTCAAAATGATTGAGAAAATAAGGTAGGTGTGAGTTCATAATGATGTTAAGTAACATCAATTTATCTAGGTATAATCACGCCAGAAGGCTGTGTACCGTAAATATGACATAACCTCAAATTAAATGAGAACAAATATTAGAAATTGGTTTTACAGTGTTGCCATTTAAAGACGTCTGAATAATTGTAAATGTACGGGATAAATAGAATTAAAATATATTTAGAAATAACGCTGTGATAGCAAAGTTCTGAACTGATTTGTATACAATTTTACGTATTGCACGATTTTGGCGTCAACAAGTTTTTCAAAAACTCAACCTAGGAGTATGGAATGGGACCCATGCTTAGAATAAATATTATAAGGTGCTATTGGAATCGTCTGCTGCCAACGGTGCTTCTCTAACACTCATACTGTAGCGCTTGCTTTACTTGTTTCCATAAGTAACACAGTTTTGTTAAAATTATTCAATTGCCCGTGGGCAAACCGGAAATATAATTCACCAGTGTCAAAGAAATCGCGCATTGCGCGTGGACAGTTTTCTTGAGAAAGGAAATATGACTTCAGTCCTTCAAATATATGTAAAATTCTTTCCAATGCTGGCAACAGAGAAAGAAAGCTGGTATTTCCATGCTGAACAGGTTTTTTTTTATTCTACATCCACAAATTCACAGAATTCCTTCAATTGAGTAACTCTAACCATATATATATATATATATATATATATATATATATATATATATATATATATATATATATATATATATATATTGTAGATTTTCACAACAAGAGGTTCAATTTCTACTGGGAGACCATCCGCAGCATTTTGTAGAGTATTGTGTACACAATATTAACACCAAGCTTCTGTTGGAGCCGACTGTAAACATTATTTTGCCCTCTTCTATGTACACCTCCAAAATTTGTGTTACAATTGTCGTCACAAAATACAGCTATTTTTCCATCAATATCATGACGACGTATTGTTGAGATTATATTTTCAGTAAGTATTTCCGATGTCTCACCTTGAACAGATTCAAAATTCAACAGTTTTACACTTACACCTTCCAACGGTAAAAATATCGAACAACAGGAGTTATTCTTACTTCTTTTCTATTTGGAGTGTCGTTAGTAACACTTACAAAAAGCATCTTTTGTGAATCAGCGTGTAATTCTTCGATACACAAGGGTGCCAGTACATTTAGAATTATCGCTTCGCATTTGGTTCTTGCGGCTCCAAATTTTGGTTCAAAAAATTTTGAAATCAATTTCGACGAACAGTCAGATGGTTTGAAACTCATTTCATGCATTACAGTGTGGAAAGCATCATTTTTAAAATATGTTTTAATAGATGAAGTGCTTGCAACCGCCGTAACGCCAGCCTTGTGTTTCGCACACTTCAAGTGATTTTTAATGTCCGATCGACCACCGTGGGCAATTGAAAACTCTGAGAAACAAGTTGGCATTTTACTTTGCTATCATCACCACGAAACTTTTTTTATAAAAGGATAGTCTTTTTGCAGTTTACTCGTAAATTTACAACTCCTTTTTGGTATTTTAAAACAATAAACTGTGGATAAAATACTTATCTTTTTTGGGATTTTTTAATGGTGTACTTTAAATTATACAATCTAAACGTTTCGATAACACTTACAGTTATCTTCGTCAGTAGTAATGTTAGTTAAAAATTGTTAAAGATGTAGTAAACAATTTTGTCAAATTTGAAAAATGGATTTCAAATTAAAAATAAACCGCGCGTAACTACTACACCTACTGCGGAAAAGGAAAAGACCACGTATTTCATTCCCTACCCAAGGGGAGGGCGGGCTGCTCGAGCTTTCCTAGCTCCTTCAGCCACAATCACGGATTCCCAGCATACATATATACATTACGTATGTATGAATGATGGGATTAAGGATGGGTGTGGTCAGGATAGGATCGGAAGGAACGGAGTTAGGGTTCTGAGGGAAAATACTACCCCAGCATTCGCCTAAGTAGCCGCACATGGTGTGCATATACGCAGTGACCATGCCGCTACATGTGTATGAGGAAAACCCCCTGAAAAAACCTCATACAAGGTAGACGGCAACGGGAATCGAACCCATTACCTCCCGAATGCTAAGCAGGTCGTGTCACCACTACGCTACCTGCTCGGTACACCTACTGCCTACACGAAGCGTATTTAAACTATAAGCGCCCGTCGTAAACAGACAGGCTGGCTCGCCCGCACGCGTTGCGCGACAGTGAAGATGGGTGAGGGGGAACCCGCCTTTAGGCAAGTTACCCTCACCAGAGTATAATATAAAGAGTAAAATCACTCGCTGTCGGAACTTTGATGTCTCGTGTTCGTGTACAAAGATTTATGTCTGCGCATAACGAGTTGCAGACCAAGCATGATTAACCTAGACCTAGACTGACCTACACATATGTAATGTATGAGGTCACTTCAAAATAATTGGTCACTTTTAAAAATATATTTATATTTACGTTTCTCAACAAACCATAAATATTTAGTCACCGTTTCCGTTCACTGTAACATAAGTTTTGTAAAAAACAACTAAAAATCATAAAGAACTGAATGAATGGTAGATATATTTACTGTTTACACCTGGTAGATTTGAGAGGGAAAAGGCTTTGCGCATAGGTCTCCGTAGATCCTAATGTATTCAACTCTGCCCTCACAGAGCGTGCCTGACGCCCGCTCATCATTTAAATGATACCTATTAGTTAACCGAGACAAAATACCAAACCAGCCGAGACCAATACCTGAAATCGCTACAATCCCGATCAAACCGGGACGTATGGTAAGCCTAGCGATAGGTATTTATGCGTAAAAAAGTAACTTTTGATTCTTTCTGTATAATGATCAAGTCATCATTTTTTTTAATAAATTGAAATTCAAGATAACACTCCGAGACAAAATGTCAATGCTCTGCTAAAAAATTGATTAAAATCTGAAAACAATTAAAAAAGTTATAGACGACCAAAATTAACTTAAATTATCTTTGTCCGGAATTTTTTGTCGGAGAGTGTATATTGCGGCTTTATCTATTGTAGTGCAAATTGTACAGATTTGCGGTGCGCTACAAGTAAAATTTGGTTGCCATTAATAGCACAATATAATACTCATTGCGTCGCATTATTGTAACCTTAGAAATGCAATATATAGGAAAAGCATATGTATATTTTTCCTGTTATTGGTTTCGATATAGCCCAATTTTTATGTATGTCGTTCGATCTCCTTCTTTCACTCTCCATTAGAATATTGATTTGGATTATTTAAATCATTTTTGCTGATATGCATTACTCATTCAAGTTAAATATCAACTACATAATGTGGAACGCTCTTATTATCACATATGTATATCGTAACTTTAGCTGATTCAGCGGAGGTGCGGTTCTTAGTAATGTATATCAGAGTTTATAACGTATACTCTTTGTATTTATATCACTACACGAATTAAGAACTATAAAACTAAACTTTTTTTTTCGGTTACTAAATTCAATGAATTTGTTGAAGTTGAAAGTTTTATAGGACATGTCATGTTGCTACTTTATTAAGCATTAAAAATATCGTATTACAAAATCGAAAAGTATACTGATTTTATCCTGATAGAGACTACTTCAAATAATCTTATACAATTGATATGAGATGAACGTGAAAAGACAGAAAAAAAAGATTATTATTGAAGATAAAAATATCAAACAGTAGATGTAGATCGCCTTTCACAGAGTACAAGCAACCGATCTAGAACTGGATAAGAAAATAAGCCGCGTTTTCACCGATTCAAGAGTGACGGTCCTTGACATGACATCATTAATTAATTTATAAAAATTGTAATTGAACGGTCGGCAGCTCTTTGCGCTTGTCACATTTTATTCTATTCTTTAATATAACTATTTTTATTTGCATATATTTACACAGCAATAGCAACTGAAGTGGTGACGTTCATTATTTCCTTATGAAGCAGGTTAACTAAAAGCAATAATTCTAATGTGATAATAACCTGTTAATACGCTCATTTTTTTCTGTTTTACATAGATACAAAATTTATTCATATTTAATTTAATGTACGGTAAGACAAGAAGTAAAATTTCTTGATAATAAAAATGTTTCGTTTGCTCAAAAATTTATATTAACGTTAATCAAGTTGCATACTAGGCTGTGATGACAAAGAAAGTATGTCCCTGTTTCCCAAACGGCAATCGATTCATCTCCGAGTGGATATAAAGCGATGTATAGGTTCCATAGGTAATCAGGTTAAAGTATTATCCGACCTGTACTGTTACCAGAGGTATTATTATAAATATAATGTGCAATCGTTTAATGCAAATTTAAATAACGATGACATTCTCGATCTCACTTTTTTTTAGAAGCTGGGTAACACCTGTCGAGTTTAATTTCCAAAATGATCGTACATGGGGCATTATCAGGTGTGTGAAGATGGACGGGTCTTTTTAGAATAATAAAATAATAAAAATAAAACATTTTATTAACACGGCTCGCTTCAAGGAAGGAGCCGCAAACTTTTGAACAAATGGTTATTTTCTAATTCAGTAAGGCGCCATTTATAACCTTTTGATTAAATTAATCTTTTATTGCGCGATAATTAGGCACCCATTATGTGGTGTTTAGCGCCCTTAAAATAATATTTTTCGCCCTTATAGGAAAGAAGTTATTGTAAAATTACATTGAGGCGGCTACTTTGACAGTCGGGTACTTCTGCTTAAATCAAGTTTTTGCTGTGCAGTAGTTAGACACCAATTATGCGCCGTTTTGCGCCGCTAAAATAAAATTTTGCACTTCCGTAGGAATCTTTTCTTGCGCAATACTTAGGCAGCCATTGTGCCCTGTTTTGCACCGGTATGGTTGAATTTTGCGCCCCTATAGGAAATAGGTTATTGTACGATGGGGCTACTACGCAGTCGTGAATTTCTGCATAAATAAATGTTTTCTATATGCAGTAATTAGACAGCAATTACTAAAATAAACTGAAGACTTTATAATAAACTAAACATGAAGATAAATTCTGAAAAACACAAACAAAAAAGGGGGGGCCAGGTGGCTTCTACCGGCGGGTTAGGCGGCTTCCGCGAAACGACAGGTCTTTCGAGGCGCTGCAGTGTTTTTAGCCTCTGTGTATGTGATAATTAGTAATAAACGAAATAGGAGTAATACTCGAAAATTACTAACACTCTATACTGTAATTTGGTGTCTGATAATTAATTCCTTAACACTCTTTATGTACTTAACAAATTAAATTATTTACACAAGGGGTTAAGAAACTCGGCAGGAAATCAAAATCTTAAAAAGCAATATTTCCTTATTCTCAAAGGTTTTAATTACACAAGCGACTACGTGGCTGACATCTGCAAGTTAGAAGAAATAAATATAAATTTATTCCGAGAAGGACAAGTGATAACAACATAATTGTGTTTTATGAGGACATTTTTCTATGAAACGAATTGTGTTAGTAGGTCATCAATTCTTTTTTCTATTTTATTCAAGAATGAAATACTGTTTTAGTTTTGATTTAACTTACTTGGATTTGTGCAATTATTAAAATTACGCCAAATGAATACAATATAAAATTTTAAGATTTAACTATTTGCAACTTTTAAGAAGTGAGATAATTATTTCTGTTAAACCGGCTAGTAGAGGATTATATTTTATTCACAATTACGATTTATTATTATCGCATTAGAAAAGATGTAAATGAACGGGAATACTTTTGAGAGTTAAACCGGACAGGTGGTTTAACCTGGTGGTGCTTGTGGCGGATTGGTATTAAACGGTGATTTGTGGTAAAGGCTAAAATGTTGGCCGTCTAATGGATAATGAAATACTAATTTTCATGGCTTATCGAAATTAATTTAAATTGTTGGACTTTATTTATCCCTCCGGGAAGCGGGTTTGAAAAGCAGGGGATTCGGAATTTAATTATTTATCTGAACACAAAATAATTTTCGTATTTAACGACTGAAATTCGGGATTTTATTACGGTCACAGCTCGTTTGTGTATGTGTTATATACGTGACGGAGGGACAGGTTAAATAATCAAATGGGAGGACACCATTTGGTTAATTAGATGGATGCTAGACTGAACAGACAAGCGAGGTAGGAAAATATCTGCACAGGCATTACACCTTGCGGACAACACCAGATAAATTCTCGATACTTTTCAAGGGAGACCCTAAAGACCCAAAGAGTAGGATTTCGTGACTAGGAGGTGTTGGTTTTACACTGGGCCATACATCCAAGTAAGTGTATAGTATACACGTGTGGCGGTGTTTGTAGACGGGTCCGATTAATAATCTGCCAAGACAGAAAAAAAATATTTTAACGGAAACTGGTCTAGTGAATATGATCAGAAAAATTTACGTCGTCCCTGAATGGTCGTAAGGTAGAAATAACGGCTTCTCTTTCTCACTAGCTCAGAAGGCAGAATGGAGTAAAAGTCAAGTGAAGCACACACGTACGTACGCGCTCATACACTTACACATGCACAGTTGCACACATCCACCGTACACACGCACACTAACTTGGATGTTCTTATGAAATAATGTTTTCTGCAATACATAGGTATTACAGCATTAGTATATGCAACCTTCAAAGAAACATACTATAGTCTAAAACTAAACTTTTTGTGCTTCAAAAGAGGATTATTCCGTTGATATTCAATATACCACCTACAGAAATTTTAACGTAGTCCTGTATACACATATATAAGGTTCTCTGCTACACTAACAGTCATCTTGTTAATAAATTATCAAATAGTGCACATTCAAGTAAATATGCTACTCGTAACTACCATTTAAGAATCCCTTCTCATACTACCACAAAATATGACAGTACTACACTTTACTTTCGTATACAGCTTTATAACAAACTAGACAGTTGTATTAAATTGTTACCTATTTTTCAACTTAAAAGGTCTTTAATTCAATATCTGTCTTCCAAAGTGTATGATTTCATCAAGTCAAGCAAGAACGTGCATTAGTTATAGTCCATAAAATGAATGATTGCGAATTTCGGCTTAGCGCTTTATTTGGCGTGCACACTCGTAGTTTGTATCTATTTCGTTCTAACACACAATATTTGAAAATAGAGAGAATGGAATGCTACATTATTGTCGCTGCAGGTGGTGAACTAAGACAGACACTATACGTTTAAAACATCTGTATTTGTGTTAGAAGGAGATAGTATTATTTGTTTTAGGCGTCTCTTTAAAGACTAAATTGTCTGTTGTAATCCTTTGACAGTGGTATTCAAAAGTTTATTTCGCGTGTTTGTAACTAACAACTAAATATATTATACTCCTTCAACTTATAAAAAAAATAAAACGTAATTGAAAATATAGTAATGTAATTTATTCGTATAAGCAAAATTACCTTATAATGAACTACTTTGTAAAGAAGTACATTAAAGGATGTGGTTCATTAATATATCATTACTTTACACAATGTAGCAAAGTCTACAAATATATGCAAATAATTTAATTTTGTTCAAACCATTTATAATTTTAAATTTCAGTATTTTTGCAATAAATAAAAACTACAAGTAATAACTGTAAATAAGCATGTAGTTTAATATGCAGTTTTAATTAGAAGAATGTAATATTTACATAAAAAAAGCTTTTTTTTTACAATTAGAGTAGGAGAAATTAACAAAAAGGATCTAATTTACAAATTAATTTGTAATAATAAGATTTTATTGAGAATTAATAAAAAGTGTGCGTAAACTTAAAATTACAACATTAACTATCAGTGTCATCCTCAGTATCGCCATTAATACAAATTACCAATGGTTCTACTGTTATATCTAACACCTTTTCACGTGACCACCATTCAGATATAATTTTTTCTGTATGTGTAATAATTTTTTTCCACACTTCTCCATCATATTATTTCAAAGCCTCCTCCCACATTTGTAATATAGCGACATGAGAGTAACATTGTCTGCCCATGTGCTTATCATAATATGATTTGCAGATACCACAAATGTTCTCAATAGCATTAAATTGGCAATGATACGGGGGTAGTCTAAGCACGAAATGGCCAGATTCATTAATAATGTCATCTACAACGTACCGCTTCAGTTGTGTATGTTGTTTAGCAAGGTGCAACAAATCTACCTTTAAATCCGTGTCAGAAAAAGAATTTTTGTTGTTGTTAACCAGTTTCGCAACTTTTCCTTTTTTCATGTACTCGAAGGCGTTTTCTGTATAAGCCGGGAATGATATGATGCATTGTCCAAAATAATCAATGACGGTTCCTGTAGATTAGGCAACAGCTGATGTTTCAACCACTTCTCAAAAGTTGCAGCGTCCATATTGTCGTGGTTTTCTGATAGTTTTTAGCAATGAAATATTCCGCTTTTTACTCTCGACGATTTTGTGTAACGTATTGAGGCTAATTTTTAAAGCTTCTGCGATTCTTTCGTTCACTGCGCCAACATTACACAGAGGACCAACGTTATCCTTTTCGCGACAAAAATACTCATACACATTAAACACGAGTTCATGGCAACGTTCGTTTAAAAACTTTCCTGGCATTTTACGGTTGTTACAACAATAGTATACAAAAAGTACTAACGCCAATTTGAAACCTGTAGACATTACTCCATTGTGTAAAATAATGATATATTCATGACCCTACATTCTTTAATGTACTTATTTGGAAAGTAGTTAATTATAAGGTAATTTTGTAGTTCAAAAATATCACGAAAATTATTTACCATGTTGTGTTCAAGTTAATAACATAATTTAATTCCAATTATGTTTATAAAAATAAATTATTTTATTATATTTTCAATTACGTTTTAATTTTTTTTTATAAATTGAAGGAATATAACATATTTCAGTAGTTGTTAGTTACAAACACGTGAAATAAACTTTTGAATACCACTGTCAAAGGCTTACAATAGCCAAGTTAGTCTTTAACGAGACGCCTAAAACAAATGTTACTACTACTACTACTAACACACCTGACACAAATACAGATGTTTAAACGTATAGTGTGCGTCTTAGTTCACCACCCGCAGCGACGATGATGTAGCATTCCATTCTCTCTATTTCCAAATATTGTGTGTTAGAACGAAATAGATACAAACTACGAGTGTTCACGCCAAATAAAGCGCTATGCCGAAATTCGCAATCATTCATTTTACGGACTATATCTGAGTTAAGAATTACACTAGGTATACGTTTGAAAGTAATCGTCATAACAACCGTCAGGTTAGAAAGAAATAGAAAATAAAGCAACCATGCGTTTTCTTAAACACATCTCGAACTTTAACAAACAAGCTTTTAAAGACATTGCAGAAGTTCTAAAACATTTTCAACGAGTTTTAGTACAATTGTCAGTGTTTAATTATTTCACTTAGCATAAATTAAGTGAAAATAAAAACGCAACGGAAATAGGTTTATTCAGCAAATAAGTACTGCATAAAAACTTCTTTTAATTATAAAATATGATTCACGCAGGAATGTACCTAATTGTAGAAAGCGGCTCAATTGTTTGTCATCAGTACGTATGACCTATTGATTTATTGTTGGTTAGTTAGTCGATAGTCGTTATCGTTAGAATAACAGAGTTGTTCCGATTTGTGACTTAATCTTTGTACTTGTACTATAATTCTGTTTAAAATGCCCGAGAAATGTTTAAATAAGAGGTCTCATGAACTTATTATTAATGTGTATAACTACTTTAAAAAAGAAAAAGATAATTTCGGTCCTGTTCGTGCTGTTGAAGCTGCAAAAGAACGAGCAGCGGAATCACTACAAATTAGTCTTCCTACATTAAAACGTGTGATTAACGGAACGGGAGAAGGAATAAAAGATCTCGTAGAAGACCAAGTCTTGACTACATTACAAAGTACCCTAACAGATAAGGAATTACTAACTGCATCTCGACCTACCATAGCTAAAATTTTAAATACCATCGGATTTAAATATAAATAGAGTTGTAACCAAAAGAGCACTTTGCCAAAAAACCAACATCGCCGCATCGCGTGTTTCATTTTTAAGAGAATATGTAAGAAATGTGGAATATGCATCACCTCTTTCAGTAGTGTTTCTAGATGAAACGTGGGTATTCGCAAGGGGATCTCCAAAACTATCATGACAGAATGACAACCTGAAATCAGTGAAAAATCCTAATCAGTCGTCTTCAGGGAAAAGGTATATAACTTTATATTTGGGTAATAAAGATGGGTTCGTGGAAAATTGTAGCTTGATATTTCCTTCAAATTCTAAATCCAGCGATTACCATGACAGTGTGGACACGGATTTATTTGAAAAGTGGTTAAGAGAACAGCTTCTACCAAATTTAACGGAACCATCTTTAATAATAATGGGCAATGCAACGTAACATTCTCGCCTTCTAGAAAAGTCGCCAATTGGAACTTGGGAAAAAGCAGACATACAAGGTTGGTTGCGGAAAGAAAGTATTCCATTTTGAGATGATTTGAAGACTGAACTTTTAGGGATTGCTAAAGCACATAAAAAGCAAAAATCCTTCGTCGCCGATGAAATTATTTTGCAATACGGACATTGCGTTCTTAGGCTTCCGCCATATCACTGTCTATTTAATGCGATAGGAAATCTTATTACGATAAACATATTGGACGTAATGGTTATTGTGAAGAGAGTGTTCTATAAATGCGGAAAGAAACTTTGGAGCAATGTTCCGGTGAAGTGTGGAAAAAAAACCAGTGCGCATACAAAAAAGGTGATATCAGAATGGTCTAGTGTTTCTGCAATTTTGGGCAAAAGTATGCGTTGAGGGGTATTTGACAGATGTCGACAGTTTTGTGACCAGCGCGCAATGTTAAGATGGTTCTCGTACAATAAATGTCTGGTGCGCAACACCACACGACTTTGCAACCTACAAAATGGAAATTAAAAAAATGTAATAATTTTAATAAAATTTTTTTAGGATAATTATGCTACCTCTTTTATAATAAATTCATTACGAAAATAAGCAACATTGTAAAAATAAAAACAGTTTTTAACAAACATTCTTATAAAAACACATGTGTAGTGCAAAGTGATGCTCACGTTTTGAAATCTGAACTGTCAAATTTGTGGTTATCAATAATTATTAATTTTTACCAAACATTTCTATAAAAACACCTTGTGGAAAAAATCATGTGTGTAATTCGAGCACAAATTGACATTGCCGCTGTTGCGAGATAGCCGCGGTCCGCTACGCGTCGCGCGTCAAACTTCTCGCTCAGAGCGGCAATGTATCACTTTGCGCTCTTATTACACAAATAGCTCCTTCACTTCTTGTATTGTATGTGTATGTAAATTAATATGAAGAGATCGAGTAATGTAAGTTCCTTTAATTACAAAAACTGAAATTGTACCTAGATCTATTTTATTTTTCTATTTACATGTATATCTTTGGAATTGAAATAATGACTTTAGATTAGCTGTTTACAGTATTTACTTAATAAACAAGTTCCCATAGCGTTTTTATTTTGACTTAATTTATTTACCTGCATGTATGCTAAGTGAAATAATTATTTCTTCAATTAAACAAACACTGACGCTTGTACTAAAAAAACTCCCGGCGAAAATGTGTTTAAGAAAGCGCATGATTGTTTTATTTTCTATTTCTTTCTAACTTGACGGTTGTTATGACGAATACTTTCAAACGTATAGTGTAATTCTTAAAGGCGAGAATACACATGCTAGTTACTCGCATAGAAGCATGCCAGTTACTGGAAGATGCGTGCTACTTGCATGTGTAACTTTCGCTGCCAGTAAAAAAGCACGCCAGTATATCGCAAGACGTTTGATTTTTCTGTGCAAGTAGCACGATTTCGTCGAGCGAGTAGGGGGGAAAGCATGCAAGTCTTGTCTGTGTGTGAATGACGCCAGAATACGTCAGCTCCATTGTACAAAAATAAAATTGCTAGAGACAACGCTTACAAGTCTTTATTGGAGCACATGGATGATGTAAATTTAACAGTAAAATTTATAAAAAATAAGATAAAAAACTTAAGAACAACCTATCACCAAGAATTAAAGAAGATAAAGGTTCGTCAGATCTTTACAAACCTTCGATTTTGGGCGATTCAACAGAAATAGGGAAACAATATTAACAAGTATGGTGTTAGTATTTTTTTTATATGTAGGTTGTCTCATATTTTTTGATGTTACAGATTATATAGCAAAATTCATTAACAGGAAAGTGCAAACTTGTACCTAAGTTCTAGAACATTCAATTAAGGCCCATGGGCCTATACTTTTGTGGAAAAAAGTTAATACAAACATTTGTTGAATTAATTTAAGTTTTCATATATACAGGGTCAGGCGTGGATTTAGGAAGAATCCTGGGGGGGAATATTTTATAAGAAACTTAATGCTCGTTAAAGGGCTACATACACGTACATGTTCCAAGAAAATGTAATAATTTATTTCAAAAGCAATAAAAAATATCGAATATACTATTCCACATAAAATACAAATCCAATAAAATAAGAGTAACAAAGAATACATTTAATGAGAATTACATTATATTTATCATATGATTTTGCCATGGTACCGTTTCCGCACCAACAAAAAGATCAGCGTACTTATTTCTTATTGCTACTGCTATTATTGACGCATGATTACTACTTGTTGGAGTTGTGTTGGTCAAGGTAGTACGTAATTGCTGTCGCCAGGATGCTTGTTGTATTGTGCCTATAGTAGCGCCGGGAAAAGGTGTCTCATGGCGGGCTCGAGAATGGGGATATAATTATTACTGTGAAATGCATCTGTTTCCCATTTCCTTAGTGCGAAGTTCCCACTTAAAGGAAGACGGGTTATAATTTATACGTCTGCTGTATATTTTAAATGCAGGACTTAAAAACGTATGTCGATTCTAAAGTCAAAGCGCATGACGCTGTCATATGTCTTTTTGGCTATTTAACCTCAAATTATTCTTCGTATTTCGTTTCGTATAATCGCATCGTGTTTTGTAGTTATAATAATTTATCTTTCGCTTTGTAATTGATTAGTTTCCATTGCATTTGTAAACAACAGTTTTTTTTTAAACTATTATTATTAATATTCACTATTACGAGGTAAGTTTATAATGCAAAATATATTTCCAATTGATTGAATGCAATTTTTTTATTTTGCAGCAAATAATAATGTCATTAAAAGGTAAATCTTTGAGAAGCCAAACTCAAGTAATGTTAATGAATATACTGCATTATTTCGAGATGGAACGCGATAACGGGGGGCCAAGTTTAACTTTAACTTCCATTATCCAGGTACGCTAATAATTTTCACTATTTAAATTTATATTTATGTAATATTATATTGCAGCGAACTGCACTCGCATGCGGCATTTCCGAGAAAACTGTAACTCGGGCAAAGGCAAGAATGGCTCTCGCTTTAGAATCTGGGAAATCGTCGCCGGATTCACCGCAAAAACATAGGCTGCGTTTGAAGTCGAAGTCAGAGGATGTCAACGAATACGTGAAAGACGTTTTGAAACGAAACATTTACACCATGCATGCAACTGGTAAATAATTAAGAAATTATTGTTGAAATCGAGTTAATCACTGTTTAATTTTAGGCAGGTTCATATTGCTGGTGATCGAGCAATTTTTTTTTACGAAAATATTTTGTTAATAAAAGTTGTGGATTTTTAGTCGAGTACGCGTTCGAAAATCATGGCATGATAATGATTTGAAAAGCACAAAAAACAAACCGCTAGGAGAAGGGAAACGGTAATTAAAATAGTCCGATTTATTAAAAATATTTTTAACCAAATAAATTTTAGTTTTATCGTACTGAGTGCTGGCAACAAGTATGGTTTTATACCATCATTGGTATTTTCCAGTAAAAGTAAGACAACAGACTACCCCGATAATATGAACGTTGATTTATTTCAAAAATGGTTTCAAGAACAGCTTTTACCAAATTTAGAAAAACCAAGTTTGATAATTTTTGACAAATTACCTTCAAGTAGTTTGAAGAAAGAAGATCTTCAATTTTTTAAGAAAACACAACATTCCTCATTCGAATGGTATGCTGAAAGTGGAATTATTACAAATTGCCAAGGATTTACAAGTTCCAAAAATATATGCAATTGATGAAATCGCTCATCAATGGGGACATCAAATTTTACGTTTACCTCCATATCACTGCCAATTCAACCCTATCGAGTCAATATGGGCAAATTGTAAACAGTATTGCAACAAAAACGTTGGAAGACAGGGCTTCAGGGACGAGAATGTTTTATCGCTATGGAAGGATTCATTAAACCAAATAACTGGAGAACTGTGGCAAAAGTGTATTTCACATGCTGAAAAGGAAATGAACCAGTGGTGGGACGTTCAAAAAAGAGCTGAGGAAATGGTAAAACTTCTAGTAATCAATGTCGGAGAGACGAGTGAAGGTGATGACTTTTAATTATAAGATGTCCAATATTTGAATTTAAAACAAAAATTAGAATCTTAGTTACTTTATAACATTGTAAAGAATGATTATATTTAACATATACCTCTGTAGCTGTACTTAGGTTTACATTCGTTATATATATATATATATATATATATATATATATATATATATATATATATATATATATTAACATAACTGTAAACTGAGATTTTTAAAATCGGTTACAATACAGTGTATTTATTTATGGCAAAATCAGTTATTTATAAGTGGCTTCGATAACCAAATTACTGTCTTGACTCTTTTGACGCTGTGAGATCTGTCGCCTAAAAACGATCCTCCGCAATTAACCAAATCTTTTCGCACTATCATTCGGGCACTCAATAACTGACATACGTTTTATTGAAAATCTATAGATATCATTAATTTGTACAAACAGATCCAAAACGAAATGTTGTCATAAGACACCGTCTCGCGCCGACTTTAGTTGTCTGTCTTCAAAAGTCAACATCTTTGTTATCATATGACTACCCAATCGTGGCTTCTCATGACAATTATAGTAGCGAACAACCTTAAACGACAATTACGAACATGTATTTACGGTGGCAATGGTAGGTTTTCAAAACTCTAAATTTGACCTAAATCCAAAAGCATTTTCAACATATTTGATTTAAATTTGACAATGATTAATTTTGAAAATTAACTTTGAACATTGACGCATTTCAAAGATTAGGAACTTTAGAACCAATCAACGAATATTGAATTTATCTTATACCATTTTAAAAAGTTCTTTCTAAACTTAGCCTTGCCGCCACTTAGTTTCGTGGCTTCAAAATCAACACATCTTTGTAAGCATCGTACGTTTCTAGCCAATGTATACAACAATAACAAATTACGTTTACCAGATGTCTAAGAGCACATTGGCATAGTTGTTCAAAACTTTAAATCTTGTAAATGCAAAAATTTTCAACTATTGGCGCTCTGATATCGTAATTGAATATTTTTCTTTGTCGTAGACGCGATTTCAGATCCAGGACTTAAGATTCCATTCGTCAAAACCATTGAATTTTCTAGTCATTACCGATGTTTTCTTTAGAAACTCAAATATTGAAAAACAGACTTCTTCAGTCATATGATCATACAAACTTACGTAATTTAAATATTATCGTTTTGGACTTTCAATGTAAGACAATTATAATCTAGTTCCTTTATAGTTGAAAATATTTCTCAGGTCATTGTAAGTGTTTCGTGATAGATCCGAATAGATCAGAAAATTCATTTCGTAAAACATTTAATTTTCTTCATACAACCACGATGTATCTAAAGTTAAATAGTAAAACAACAATATAAAATACAACTTTTTCAGTTCATAAATTACAAAACTAGTAATATTTTAAATACTTATTTTTGATTTTAATAATGTTAAATGTAAAATTAATTTATACTAAGTACTTTCAAGATTGAAAATTACATCAATATAAAATTTTAGTAATTTAACATATTTAAACATAAATATGATTAATGTTAATTTGAAAACTTACATATTAATTTAAAATGAATTTTAAACTTACATTCAAAATCATTAAATTGTTAAATGCTTCAAAATTCATTTAACTTTTCTAAATGTTCGTTTGTACATCTTTAAGATTTAACAAATTTAATTTTAATGAATATTTCTAAATTTTATATTTTAAGTATTCCAAATATTTAATAAAAATTTATGTTTATTTGTAATTTTTAAATTAATGACAAAATTTTATAACATTATTAAAATTTAACAAATTAATAAAGATATATGTAATGTTACGAAACGTTTAATTTAATTAAAGAAATTTAAAAATCTAAAAGATAGTATTATAATATTAATGTGAAATTTCATTTTCATATTTTAGTAATATTTTCTTTTACAGACTAATCAAACATCAACAGCTTCAACAGAAAGCGACCCCGAGACGCCAAAAGAACATACCCAAGAATTGAATGAATTAAATCAGTTGTCACAGTCAAGCACTAGCCAGACTCCCTTCAAACCAATTAATAATCAAGAATCTAGGGCAAAAAAACAAACGTTGACACTCGGTAAAAACCTCGTACAAGAAAACTATATCACGATGAAAGCCAAACAGAAATATCCAATGCCCTTAAAAAATTGGAAAATATATCAACCATCATACAAGGTGGTGCTTCTCAACATGTTGAAGATGAATTCCATTACTTCACAAAGAATGTTGCAGCACAGCATCCGCTTCACGTAGCTTTGTAGCTTCAGAGTGATTTTCACAAACAGTTTTCGCTTGCAAGAATTCGTGTAGCACAAGTCAAGGACCCACAAAGTTCTTCACAAACAAATTCTGCCTCGACCTATAATGATTCTATGGGGTCACCAACTGATTTCCACTTTTTCAACGTCCAACAACAAGCACGAGACTTTTCAGATACGAGTCAGCAATCATCTTTGAACGCCGAACAAGAAGCACCAGGATTATCAGATGCCAATCAGCTATCGTTTGACAATGAACTTCCACTTCATTCGTTAATTAGAAAAGCTTGGGATACCGCTCAAAAGTAAATGTACATACATTTTTATAATTTAAATAAAAGCCTTACATTCATAAAATCTTTTAATGCTGCTCCAATTTCAGCACAAACTTCTGGTATAAACTTAGATATTGTAGATTTTCCGACCTTGTACAATGCTTCCAATGAAATATATGAATCACCAGTAGCTAAATATCGTAAAGTGATTTCTAATTTAGTACGAGCTGGAATGGCATTTCGCTTATGCGTGTCTTTTTTCTGAATTTTTTCATTAATCTTAGACAGTAGTTCATCAAACTTTTCTGGAGGCAGTCGGATATGATCTTTATATTCCTCTAGGTCTTCTTGTTGCATTTCCTTCGATAAACTATTACTTTCTCCTTAAACTTGACGTCTACTAATCCAGTCTTTTACCCATATTCTTCTGTTTCTTTTCCGTTTCATACTTCTTAAACGTATCAGTTTAATTACGTACTATGTTGCTAATAACATCAAAATACTGTTTAATTCACTTCTCAAATGAGAAACATTTTTTTTAACAAACCACTTCAACACATTTGCTACAACGTACCAAGTTGAGACGATTTCAGAAACTGGCATGGACACAATATTTTGCCTGCAAGTAGTTAGCACACAAGTTACTGGCAAATGTGCCATCCTATTTACTAGCATGTGTATTTTGAGTAGTCCATGGGAAAGTAGTTAGCATGCAAGTTACTGGCCACTGGCATGTGTATTCTCGCCTTAATTCAGATAACTAATACACGTTCTTCCTTTACTTGTTGAAATCATACATGTAGGTAGGATACGGCAATAGTGTATATATGTTGGTGTTAAATAAAGCACTAATCCGAAACTGAAAATGTTAGATTTTACAGACTATAGCATTTACCGCTTTGTAGTACGAACTTTATATCACTATTTAACTTGTCATATATACTGGTATATATAATATAGTAACTAATAGAAAATGCAAAATACAAAGTAATATCTAGGTTTTTATACATTACACATTTTTATATGTGATATGTTTTATCATCTAGTTATTAGCTGTTAATACTGTCCTATAAACATCTGATTGTTTCAGTATCTTGGCGACGTCTGTATGTATGCAATTATAACATTTTAATATTGTTTCAATTGTGTAATTGACAGTATTTACATGTTTTATCGGACTAATAATAGTATATTATGCAACGACCATGTAATGATGGCCATTAATACACAAGCATGTTGTAGGATACTGCGTCTCGTTTCGTATATTAATGTGAGTGTATTAATGGCCATTACATGAAAGTTGCATACACTATTTTTTCTACGACCTTTAATAAACTAATAACCGAAACAAATATTTATTTTAAATGAAAATGAAATTTTTTATAACAATGAACAGGAACTTTTTTTAACATATTAATTAAGTAGTAGCCTTTTTAATAACATATTGGTTTTTTAATTTTTTTTGTACATATACATTTTATGTACAGTGCAATTTGTAAAATTTATTTGAGGAGCTGTTCATGTACGAATGGTTGTCGAATTTGAACTGGAGGTCATGTTAATGTTAATTTCGTCACTCATATTTTCGATAGAATTCAAAATTTGATTTGAAATGTTTATTTTATTCTCCACACTGTTTTCAATGTAGCTCTCAGCCACCGTCGTGGACTTCCAACCACCATGTCTTTTTAAAGTAGTAATATGACCGCTACCATCCACTAATACGGTTGCAGACGTTCTACGAAAACAGTGTCCTGTGTACAAATTTGCATTTGGGAGTACTAAATAGGTCGCAATTTGCTTGCCCAAGGTACCCAAATTTATTGATGCCAATGTTTTGAACTGTTCATTTCCCATTGTTGTAGTTGACGAAAAAAGATGGAGTAGGACAGATGGCCGGTCGAAGATTAATATATTGTTTGCAAATTTCGTAATATTTACCGGTAATTGTGCATGTTCTTTGTATTTTTGTTTTGGTCTCGACTATATTGACGATTAATATTTCCTTTGTATCTTGAACATTTTCGACTTTTAAATCGTGGAGTTCATGTCTACGGCATGCTCCCATGATTCCGAATATCATTGCTACCTAAAATAATAATAAAGTATAAACTCAACAAATAAATAATGTTGTGTAGATCGAATCCAGACGGCGCACGTATCATTTTGTGTTTGTTGTGTTCGGCCAATATCACTGTAATAATAACTAAATTAGGTATGTACTTACTTTTGAAAAAAGGAACTGATTATCAGGTGCTCCATCCAAAAACCTCTTAATTTCATCAGGTGAGATGGTTTTTGATTTTTTGCCAATAAATTCTTCGGATTTACGTTTTAACAGAGCATATAACTTATAATATTTAGATATGTCAACATTATGCTTAATGTTTTAACAGTGATTTTATAATTGAGCAATGCGTCCATACAGTAGAAGGTTTAATTTTATGTTGTAATTCTTCAAAATACACTGTTAACACATTTTATGAGAAGGATATGTTTTTGCTGTTTCTTCAATCCATAAATTGTCTATATAATTTTTCGTAGGTGTTCTTGGACTTGTCCGGCAGTATATTATTAACTGCATTTGTCGCTATTTCTATAATTTCTGGAGATGCCAGTAAAAATTATTCGTTATCAGTCATTATTTTTATAATAATTCGATCAAAACGTAGATGTAGAGGTATTAGCTCTTAAACGATTCAAAATATTTTGATAATTGTCAAAATAACAAAGCATTGCAGCATGTAGGATACCTGTCTACTTCACTAAATTAATATTTTTAGTACAGAATAATTCCATTCTATTGGCTGAAAAATTTATATCATAATGAAAATCATTATGAAACAGATTTTAATCTTTTAATTAGTGTATTATAAAATGGGAGTAGAAAAATATTATTAGATATTTTTATTATTATTACTACTATTATAAAAAGACAATTTTTCTACAACCGAGCGAAAAGTAAAATTTACGCTTTCAAAAGAAAGCGGAAAGTTGCACTTTTCCAAGGAGCAAGTTTTTGTTTTAATTTGTCGCTCACCAACGAATTTTGTCCTACTAATGGAATTCCACCTTCATTAAGGGATCTTTAACATGTCAAACGTATTGATACGGGACCTACAGTTTTACTTCCAATTCGAGAAGAAGGAATGCTTTGGTTTTTCTCCGTTTTATAAATACGGCCACCTCTGCCAGGTCAGAACGCGAGCCGGGCGAAACGTAAGCCGCAAACCGTTCGAGTACCGAAACAACTACTTACATTACTTGTTGATTTATTTGTTGAGACTAAGACAAAGTTAAATTCTAAATTATTAAATATTACCTTTTCCCTGGTTTATGATTGGTTGTAATTTTCCAAACCATAGTAACTAAATATGTCATACATTTACCTTTACTCTGGCAGAATATGTTAATATATCAGTTAAGTTACAACATTTGAAAATAATCAAAAATATTACCTAAAAATAACTCTAAACGATTGTTGGCGTTGTGACTAGTTGGAGATAGTTACGTGCAATTATGTGCCAAAACTGCATTGTAGTTGCAACTATAATGAAATGGGTAGCTTGTAAACAAGAGTACGGTTCAATCCTAGTAACAGAATAACACTAATCCCTCTCTTCTCAATAGTTATGATGCTTATAACGGCCAGGCCGATTATGATACTTATAACGGCCTAGGCCGTTACACAAATTTAACAATACGTTGACATAAAAACAAATTGCATGACTTGCCAAATTTTATTTATTTTTTCCGGAATTAAAATAACATTTAACGTGCCAATTCTTAGCCATCGTTACCTTAATTTAAGTTTTGAATTTGTGTTATTGCTAAATATATTTACATTACGTTGGTATTTTAACGCATTTCATTTTTCTTTCAATATTTAAAATTTCGGTGTATGTCGATATTTTCTCTTTAGTGTACATAATTACGAATCTCTGTGTGTATATTTTTATCGTCCGTAATGAGTATTGAGATACATCAATTTTGTTCTTTGCGCAACGCGACTTCATTTCCGTTCCTTCTGCGTTCCAATGTACGTTTTTTCCCTGCACAAAGCATGCAACTACTTTTTGGTATATATTATATTCAGTAGGGAAAGCCCCAGGAATTGAGAAATCCTCATTTATTAAGAAACATCCATTATGATAATGAATTTCGTACCGTGTAATTGATGGTATAGGAAGCGTAGTCGATGACGTCACGAAGTTAAATACATAAAATGGCGTGCATGATAATGCAATTTTTTATCTTGAAGAACTAAGAATGGAGATACCTTTGTATCATTACGGCATGCTGTTGGTTTGCCTGCTTTTGTAGTCTGGTCTATATTTCGTTTATGTTATTTGTACGTTAATGAAGACAATTGAAATTGCCTTACCTTACCGTACAGTATGTTTATTCTATTGAAAGAAAATGAAGTTCTCAAACTGCAGTTCGTTTCAAAATACAGTGAATGCATTATATTGATTTTAGTATAAGAAAATGTAAGTACGTATCATTTTAATCCAAAGTACGTTATAAGTAAATAACAAGTCAGTATAGTGTTGTTTTGATACGGTTATAATGAAAAGAAATAGCTGACTTCGGTTTCTAAGATAAAAATATTTTAGTGCATAACCTTGTCAAGTAGACGTTATTATTAAAGATATACAGTGTTGATCATCTTTCATTTTAAATTCTACGTAAAGGTAAGTTGCATGTTTGTGTTCAATTAGAAATTAGTTAATACCGTAAAGCTTTACGAAACGTACTGTTTTAGTTGGTTTTATGCTGAAATTAATCAGCATTATTTTGTTTTTTCAATATACAAATAAATACAGCTGTTTAGTGTTATTTAAATTACAACTTTCTCAATTTTTGTTGTATTTTAATTATTTAACCTATAAAATTGAGTAGCGCCTAACAAATCAAATGCTTTATTGGTTATTCCTCCTCACAACTTGAAAAAATGAGTTCTCAACCTACAGTAAGTTTCGTAAGCAATGTACATTGCTGAGCTAGACCGTGATGCAAACTTACCGTTTTAATGTTCAAATACCTATCACTACCTTTTTTTATTTGTTACAAGCATTAAAATAGTAAAATTCCACAATTCGGTTGCATATTGCAGTATAACGAAAATAGTTGAACGACACTCGGCTAATATGCAAATAACTGACTTGGTTGGTTATAGCCGATGACGTTAATAACTATTCTAGATAACGTAAAGTAATAGTGTTTATGTATTATTAAAAGAAAAGAACAAGTGTTTCAACTTAAAATTTAATGAATCTTCAAAGTTACATAAACTTGAAAAAGTTTTGACGATCTACAAACATTCACCTACAGTGCTAGCTTTAAACCCATAACAAAGCAGTTGAATTGACTTTCACAAAAATTGTGGTAATTAAACTTAAAATAAACTCGATTTTGGTAGTGTGGTTAAGCAAAGCTAAATTTGACCCTAAAATTAAAATACTTAGCTTTGGGATGTATTTTTATATTTATATGTCTATATGTTCCGATACCAATTACAGTTGTCCTGAGTAGTGGTAATTCTCTACGTATTGTTTAAGATGTTAGAATAAATCAATTTATGAAATATGAAAAATTTGAAAACGCAAACATAAGCCTACTATTAATATAACAATTGGATAAACGTATAAAGCCAAATATGGATTACCATTTTAGTACAGAATAACTAAATCCTTAACAAATTTAATATTATTTAACTGCCTTGAAAAAGGCAAATCACATCACCCTGTAGGTACCTAACAAATATTCAAATTTTGAATCAATTCGGTCTGTTAAATGTATAAAAAATGTTTATAGTATTCCTAAGTAGTAAGTATTCGTACCAGTATATGCGGAAAAAGCCCCGTGGCAATGTTAAATTCAAATACCGGGTCCGGCAGTGAAACGGAAATGTTTCGTAAATAATTTTATTGTTAAAGAATATTTTTTTTAATAATTTTTAATACATTAATGGGAAATAAGAGAGTAGCAATTTGATTTACAATGTCAAAACAAATTATTTTTTGAATACATCCCCAAATGTCCTCCGTTACAATTTATGCATTCTTGGAGTCCTGCCTGAAAGTTTTGCTTAACTCTGTGCAGCAAATCGACAGGTATAGCTGCAATTTCGTCACGAATCTGTTGTTTGAGAGCTGGGATTGTCCTCGGTGGATCATTTGCAAACACATTCGACTTTATTTATCCCCAAAGAAAGAAGTCGCAAGCGGTTAAGTCGGGATACCGAGGGGGCCAACTGATATCCCCGTATCGAGAAACGATGCGCCCTGGGAACAAAGCATTCATTGAAATTCTTGCAGTGTGACTTGTTGCCCCGTCTTGTTGGAAACGTGTGTTTTCATTCTCTGGAAAGCCTCATCACTCATCCACAAGTTGTTAACTTGGTTGTCATTTTCTTCCAGTCTGGCAAGCATAACCTCACAAAAACGGATACGCTGTGGATAATCACCCGGATTATTTAATTATTTAACGATTGCACAACCTGTATTTCGTGATATCCAAGATCCTTATGGAGAATCCTTATCGATTTGTCACTTATTCCAAGGCGTGTGGCGTGACGGATGGCCGATCGGCGTGACGAATGGCCGATCGGCGTGGACTTCTTAACATGGCTTGTCGAACACGTTCGATATTTTCAGGGGTTCGAACTGTTTTGTCACTACTACCCCTTTTTTTAGACGTCGATCCTGTTTGTTCGAGGTGGTTTACCCATGTCTTTATCGCTTTATCTGACGGAACAGGTTGGTTGCGCGGTATGTTAAAATGCCGTCGAAAGTCACGACGCGTTTGCACTCAACTCTCACCATTTTGAAAAGAGGATTTAACTGCGTAACCGCGATGCTCACCCGTCCAACGCTCCATTGTAAACTAAATGGGAAATCATGCAGGTCTTGGCAAGTCGGCTACTTTATTCCCCACCACTTCGCGGTGCGCTACAAACCCTACCTAAAATCTTTCTGTTTTACTGCCGGACCCTGTATAAGCCAGATAATGTGTTATCAGCATGGTGATCCTATACATCGCTGTGAGTGTGAGTGAGATAACAATCCCTCTTATCAGCGGGTTGCCTATATTGTCTATTTGCCTCACAGCGCTTGTCGGTGCATCCCTTCCAGTTGCTATAGAGTTCAATGATGCATAATAGAGCCGTTTGACAAGTAGGTATATCATCAATGCTGCCAGCCTAAATGAGTCACCAAATACATTTTTGTAATTATATTTAGTGAATTAATAACGTCAGCACAAGCATTGTTGTGTAGCATACTTTGTCAAGGAAAGAGAGGGGACTCGTAACATGCACTTCAGTCTTCACCCTATTGCTACAAATAACTATTTATTATAGACGTGTGGAGGTCTGTTGTACCCTCATTAGTAATAGTATGTAAAGATTTCTGATTATACTTTAATTTTTGTAACGTTGCGTACACGCCATTGACATTTTACTTATTGCAACAATTGCTACAATATGGTAACAAAGTAACTATGTAAAACATCAATGATTTATATGCACGAGTATAAAACAAAAACATGTATACATGATTTCTTGTTCGTGTGAAAAAATTGGAGGCGTTTATTCTTGCTACTCCTCGTATATGTTTGAGTAATTGATATATCCAAATACGACTGTAAGATTATTTACCTGTAAAATAACAATAAAATATACTTTGTACAATTTATTACTTATTAATGAATGCATCATATAATGAACGATTCAATAACTCTTTCATGTGCTTAATCAATAAAATGTAATTATCAATTTGCATGGTAGTCATAAGATTAGTTACACTTACGTGTTTTTCTTTAATTATATATCTATTTAAATATTAAATTTCTAATTTATAGTTGATGGCAACGTGTTCATCTTCCGCTTTTAAACATGCGCAGTGCGTTAATTTATTTGCTAGACCAACTTGACTATAAATCAACATTTTATAGTAGCAATTATTTGTATGTTAGAAATAACAAGATTTTTAGAATGTATTGCAACGTTTATACCTCTGACATATGATTTACTCTTGTCCTTATATTTTTTTAACGAGAAGTTTTACAGTGTTGCATGTAACGTTAAGAATATTATTTTACTGTGGGATTTTATGTAAAGGAGTTCCCATTTTTTAAACAAATGTGTGTGTGTTTTCAAAGCAAACTAATTTTAGAGGTTTACCATGTATCATTAGTCTTAGTTTGTATTGCCAGTATAAACATTTTCTTTTTTTGCAATCAACTGAAATTACAAATTGCAATAATATAAATTCTGAAAACAAGAGATTTCAATTGTCCAACACTACATGAACCTACGCAAATAATACATCATTACACCATAAATACCCACTTACAACCATTGTCCACTTCATTATTCACTGAATGCTGTTTTGAAGGCTTCTTACAAATTAAACGTATTACCTACCTCTATATGTGAATTTTATACATAATTTATTTTCAAGCTTAATGTCGTAAATTCTTAACGTATTACAACTATAAATATTAACAGTAATATTTTATTTACCTATCATTTTAAGCCAATTAAAACATAATCTGTAATTTGTTGGAATGATGCAATTCTTGGATTTTTCGTTTAATGAGATCTATTTCATGAAAATATTTTTAGAGTGGTGGCATTTCCGGGTGTACCGGAAGTTGACCCCAACTTTGTTATTTTAATTGGAATGTCCTCATTTTCAATTTTTTTCGGATTTTACGGATGATTTGATGATGACTACTCAAAACTTCCTACGTATAGTTGATATTTTACGAGATATTAATTTTTTTCCGAAAATTTTGTCAGAAAAGCTGGGTAACATCAAAAATGATGTCTCGGTAATTATTAATTATAGGTTTCTACATTTTTGATACAGCTAAGACAAAGTATTGAAGATCTATCATATAAAGTAATCATCCAAATCTCATACAGCAAAATTTTTAACTAACCTAATCTGCCAACCACACAGAAAGAGGCATAACGTTTTTTTAATGGCATTGTACCTATTTAATTAAACCAGTGGATGGAGGGAACAAATGCGAATCTAATGATGTATGATGTTCCTATACTAAAAGTGTAAGGTTGGCGAATAAGCTATATTCTTGTCAGAAAACCAGTCCATCATTTCCGTCTTTAAGGAATTGGACGTGGGGACTGTATTTACTTGTACCTTATCATAAGACGTGTTATCAGTGATTACTACTTATACACGAATTAATAATGACCTCCACTAGTTTATAACACTATTGCTTGGTACGGCATTTTTATTTACCTCGAACTCATATAAAAGTTAATTAACGCTTCATTTTAATGGAGCTATCAGCTATTCCTAATTTCAATGTTATTAAAATACGTCAAGTAGTATTTCGAAATGTTTATCTAGTGGGCTTCTGCAAATGCATCATACAATTAAAAGAAGACAACGCCCTTGATATTAAAAAGATGATTAACACCTTTGATTTTAAAAACTTAATTATGAGGATCAGTCCAGACAGAATAGACTTTTTTAATTATTTCCATAAAATCTGAAATATAACAATAAAAAAGTGTATTTAAAGATTACTATCAGACTGTCCTGTAATAAAAAATGATGAAAAATAAAAAGGTCTTAGATTTTAAGTGTATTTTCTACATTTTAATTAAAATTATTTTTCCAATGAAGTTAAACGACTGATCTAGTTTAACAATAAGTGTTTATACCGTAATGAATAATAGAAACGCTTAGCTAAAATAAAAAACGTTATTAAAATTATTACATTTCTTTTAATGCCAATTTTTGCTTCGTACGTACAAATTATGTTATTACCTAACTTCACCTTCAGGTCACTCGAAGATAAATATCATCCTTATTTTACCTTGAGAAACAAGTTGGCCTTTGAAGTTAGCCTTGAAGTTAGTTATGAAACTTATTTTACAACAGCATACTTATTCTACCTTGAGAAAATTGTTAACTATGAGAAACAAGTTGGCCTTGAAGTTAGTTAGTCATAGGTTTTGAAGATAGCCTTGAAGTTAGCCTCGGGATCTGAAAGAATACTATAAAAGCGTGCGCTTGGTTTAGTTAATTTAGATCTGTTTGAAGAGCATCATGCCGCTATGGAATCTTTAACTGTTAACCAAATTTTGAGATTATTTAGTGCTGGTGCATTAACCGATGAGGAGCTAAAAAACGCATATAATATCATCACTTATAAAATGTTGTGCGAAAATGACACTATCGATTCTATAAATGTTTATAATGATTTTATGGCGGCTGCACAACGAGCTGGTGGAATGTAAGTATATGCTTCTTTTTTGCATAAGATTTTTTTGAATGAGACAGCCTCGCAGGTATTTTTTAAGAAAAGCTATACACATCATCATGAGTCAAACGAGATTTATAGATACAATCACCTCATCGTCTTCACCTTGAACGATTATATTGTAACAACCTATAAAAGTAGCTAATAACTAATAGTTTATCAGACATTATTATCATGGACACGAGGTTAGCCCTAAATTAACTGGTTTCAACACGGCTCTGGAAATGCTACAGCTTCAAATCTTTCAGCTCGTTCGCAGAAGTTGTACCGTATTCACTTCCTTCAATTTTTATCTGCATTCTGTTTCGAGACTGTAGTACGTTTTCTAATACATAAACAGAATCTTCAATACTGTGATACGTGTAGCAGCAAAACACATTAGCTAGTTAGTTTCACCTCTATATTACTTTACATGCATGCCTGATCTTATCATAAATAAATACATCTGTCAAAAAAAGCTAATTAAACATAACTCCACGACTGGGTATAGCAAGCAACGTTTCCAATTATAGCTTAGTCAACACAATAGTGCCTACAACTACATACAATCGACTAGCACTGCTTTAGCACGAGGATCAAACGAAAACACGCATGCACGCACGCACTACACAGCACGCACGCACGCAACTCACAGCACGTACACGACGTTTACACGCAGCTACGCACGTACGCACGCACAGCTCGCACGTACGCACGCAGTACGCACGCTCGCCCGTACGCACGCTCGCACGCACGTACGTACGTACGCTCGCACGCACGCACTCACGCACGCATACGCAGCACAAAAACACACACACACACACACACACACACACACACACAACACACACACAACGCGAAAACACGCAAACGCAAAAACACTAACACAAAAACACGCAAACGAAAACGCTACAACGAAAACACGCTAACACAAAAAATACGTAAACGCAAAGACATACAAATGCGAAAATACTAAAAACGAAAACACGCAAATACAAAAAACAAACGAAAACCAACACAAAAACACGCAAACGAAAACACGCTAAAGCGAAAAAACTTGTAAACTTGCAAACATGAATCAAGACGGTGGAGCACCGTTAGAAAAAACAAGTTTATTAACAAATTGAAGGAAAGCTTAACGTTTGAAAATATATTATTATTATTATAAACAACAATACATCATTATTATTTAATAACATGCTTTACGGTTTTCTCTCTTCTTGAACCGTGATTCGTCGTCATCATCATCATGATTTTGAGATTTGCCTTCTACCCTACCTCATCGCCTCTTCTCTTCTGTGAACCATCACATCATCTTGGATAGATACATTCAGCTCAACCACGTCACGCTTCATCATTATCTTGAACGGTTATGTTGTAATAGTTTATTAACAAGTCAGTAAAATCTCTAATGTCCGCTGATGTTGGCTCATAAACAGGAGAATACAGACAATTTGCTGTTTAATAACGTCACAGTACATTATTAAATGTATTCTGTTTATGACAAATCACGGACATTTGAATTTTACTGATTTGTTGATAACCTATTACAACATAACCGTTCAAGATGATAATAAACATACTAATTAGAATGTATGACATCAGTCTACATTATTCATTTGTACATATTTGTGTGCTTTGACATTGCTATCTAACAAAAAGGTGGTCATTGAGTCTTTATAACAAATGTTTGACAATTTTATAATATAATAAATATATAATAATAAGTTACTAACAATTTATAAGACATTCGGTGAAAAATTCTCCTTCAACGATTTGCTAAAAATTGACATTCTGTAATTTGGTTGATGGTTTTTACATGCTTGTTGGTGCCATTTTGCTTGGATTTTATTAAAATTCCTATATCGAAATCTAAAGGATTATTGCTAAAAAAAAAATAATTAAGTACGCATTGTGGTTATCATCTCATCTTAATGATTTTTTCTCGATTTATTTCAAACAACCAATTACATCAAATTTTTATTGCTGCATTACATGTTGGTTGATAAATATTCATCAATGGTAACAACATAATGAATTATGTATTATTTTAGCCTTTATATCTCTGTTACTATTATTTATACCACTGAGAGAAATTTGTATTGTTCATACTTTTATTCCAACTACAACATTAGACAGTTCTACGTTTAGTGTTGGACATCTCTAATTAAATTAATTTATTGTAGCCTGTAATTATTCAGCTAATTTCAATTATTTACCATACCAACGTTAGTAATTTCTAAAAGATTTTATCATTTACAACTGTAACAAGTACACCAGTAGATCTATGTTGTGTTGTATCGTCTCCATTTGTAATTGTGAATTTTATTTCTATCTCGTTATGTTTTATAACTAAAACAAAATTTATTTAGTGTATTAAAGGTTATTTCAATTTATTGTGTATACTTACTTTCTTGATTTAGTTAATTATATGTATACTGTGTTTTTTTCTTTGTAAATACGTTTTTTTTTGGTTAAATCTGCACTTATGTTATCAACTCACTAATTTAATCAGCTGTTGATGTAATGCAAAGATTTTGTCTAAAGTAGTTTACATACAACATTATATACGTGTTGCATTTATTAAAGTTGATTCAGACTTAATTACATGTTTATTTATTTGTCATTTTTTGCTTTGCATATGTGATTTCTTTATCCTATTCTCACGTTTATATAATTCATTGATAATTTTGTTTCAAAATTAAATTTTGCTATTTTATTTGTGTCAACTTAGAAACATATTGACAAAGTTTTATTTCTTTATTATTCGTGCTTGCTATTATCAACACTGTTTTATAATTTTTTTATTACTGTAATTTAATGTTTTTGAACGTTTATTTCACGTTCACGATTGTTTCCGCCTTCATTTATTTTGTTACAAACTTATTTCAAACAATACACACAAAAACGCACACACCACAACCACACACAACACACCACACACCACACACACACCATAAATATATTATAATAATAAATAAAAATAAATAATATAAATACAAAAAATACATATACATACACAAAAATAATATACAAAATACACAAAATAAATACTATATAACAATTTACACACACACACACAACACACAACTTTATTATATTTATTTATTCTATTTATTCTCATTATTACATACATTATAACATAATAAACACACACAAAAATAATTAAACCAAACACACACACACACACACAACACACACACACACAAACACAGACACAGACAGACACAGACACAGGCACAGACACAGACACAGACACAGACACAGACACAGACAGACACAGACACAGACACAGACACACACACACATTATTCTTTCGATTAAATTTGAGTTCACAATTGCCCCTTTTTGTTATTTTGTCTCTGTACGTTTACGTCCCCTTTCTTTCGTGTACGCTTACGGGTCTAAGACTACTTTTGAAGCGGAGTAGTGTCAAGCAGTTTTGGAGGTTCGTGTGCTTCGGCAAGTAAACAATCAAGCTCCTGGCGCCCGTATTTATTTTTTTGTGACCAATGTCATCTGACCCACGATCCTTAACGTTCGAGCAGCAGGCCATGAATCTTTGTTCAACCCCGCCCAATAAGTTACAAATCTAAACCCCTTTTGTATCTATATTTTTTTGGGATAACACAAGGTGATGGTGATAACTCACAGAAGAGGAAGAAGAGCGATGAGGTAGAGGAGGACGAGTCTCAAAACCATGATGATGATAGCGACGAATCACGGTTCAAGAAGAAGTAGACCGATAAAGGATGTGATTAAATAAATGATGTATTGTTGTTTATAATAATAATAATATATTTTCAAACGCTAAGCTTTCCTTCAATTTTGTTAATAAACTTGTTTTTCCTAACGGTGTTTCAACCTGCACTAACAATGCTGCAGTTAATGCGAAAGGGCGGTTAGATGGGTAGCTACAATAAGTGTGAGATTGGCTTTCTTTTTGCACTCTGTGCGTTCAATCATACTGCTATTTTCTGAATTGAGAGCTTATTTTGTATGATTAAGTTAAATCAGTTTGGTATTTAATTGATTTAATTAATTGATTTGATTTGATTAATTGATTTGCATGTTTCAGAAAGAGACGAGGGAGAGCGAACACTATCAACCTCTATTACAGAAAACATTCATTAGCCTTTACACCACTGTATGGCACCACAAACAAGCGTAATTAGTCCTAGAAATATACCGCTAGGTGGCGCCGCCTCTACTACAAAAAACATTCGCTATTTTAAAAAATACCACTAGATGGTGCCACAAACAAAACCCTGATTAGTCCTAGAAATATAACGCTAGATGGTGCCACCTTTATCACAGAAAATATTCATTAGGCCATACACAACTAGATGACGAGACAAATTCAAATTTCCCAAAAAGCGCCATGACAGGAGGGCGCAGGCCCTAACACAGTTTCCTATGTTTTGTCTTATAAGCTAGCAATAGGTCCCTTATTAGAATACAAGTTCAAATTTCTCGCAATAAGTAATCAGAATGTAAAATCTGTCTTACAAGTTAGCATTATACCCCTTATTATAATACAGATTCATATTTCCAGCCATAACCTGCAAAGACTTAAATACAAATACAAATTAAAATTTTCCGCCATTGGGGCCTCGACAAGTTGCGCAGCCCTACACCTGTCTTAAAAGTTAGCATTAGGCTTCTTATTAATATAATACAAATTCAAATTTTCCGGCAAGGGTACCACGACGATACACTAAGGCCTACGAACAAATTGTGATCACGACAAAAGGCAAATATCCGAGAACAAGTTGCGACATCCTACACCTGTCTTACAATCTCGGTTATGCTCGGGGAGGGTTGGGGTGCCTCGCGTCCCAAATTGTTACCTATATGAGACATGCAAATAACGGTTTCTCGAAACATCAAGTACTTGCAGCGACCAGCAAACAGGTTGAGATGATTGCTCACGTGCACTAAGATTTTATTTAATCAGGAAAAGTTTCTCATAAGTGGAGTTAAGTTAAAGGTTAAATTTGTACGATCAAGAGATACCTTTAGTCTAATGGCGGCGCACGGTTCAAATTACAAGACGCGAGTTATGGACGCTAGTTTACTGGAAGACGTATGCGAATCAATCCCAACATTCTAATTGCACGCGCTAAAGCCTTAGAAACAACTGCAGCAAAATACTCTGTTACAAGCACCGACGTAAAAGTGTTAACTATACCTGTGAGCATACAGCGAAAATCATTGGATAATGTCTTCCTGGGTCAGTTACCTAAACGATTAATCGTGAGTTTTACCGCAAATAAAGCCTTGAAACAGATAATGTGTGAAGGTTATTGACTTTCGAATTAACTGTAACCCCGTTAGGGCGATTCTTACCTATATGAAAGCATCGCATCGCTAAATTTTGCCTATGTGATTATATTTGATTTTTGTTAAAGAATTGCTGGACACTTTTCGTAATAAAGTCCTTGCCCTTATCCGTCTGTATACTTTGAGGTATCTTTACGAATCTTTGAAAAATAACCGAAAATACGTCGATTATAGAACATGTAGTTTTTCAGGTTCAGACCTCGTGTCCACGCAATCTTGCTAAATACATCGATAACCGTCAGTATATAATTATACCCGTCATTATATTTACTTAGATTTCTCATATCGCAAAGATCCTCTTGCCACAGCCCGTAAATGTTGCTCACAATATATTTTTTGCACTTCTGAGACTAAAATAGATACTTTAGTCTCTGTCTACAGGAACTAAAGTGGGTCATTTATTCCCTAGGGATTAAATTTGGACTGAACCCCCTAGAGAGTTCATTGACACATGTCAAACTTCAAATATAAAAATCATTTTTAAAAGTAGGTACAATGATTTTTGGACATACTCACTTTTGTCATTAAAAATGTGTCATCTGAAGTTTCCTTTAGGAACGTATCAATCTGTTCTATAGTTACAGTCCGCGAGGTCAAAGAATGCCTCGTATCGCGCATGGATGTTCGTACATTCGGCCGCACTCGTTAAGGAAATAGCGACTGAAAGCATTACCAGTGGCGTCGGTGTCGCGTTTTCAATTATTCGTCACCAAACCACAAGAAATTTTAAAATATTTTATTTATTTGAATTACATATGAACAGTAATAGTTTAAACATTTATAAAATAAAAAAATAACCATGTTGACAAGTAATAAATTTTATATTTGGTTCACAAATGAACACAACAGTTTAATCGTTTATGAAAATTAAAAAGTAAAAAAGTATAAGTTCGATTTTTAATTATAGAAACAGAATAGGCTGTATTTTAAGAGTATTATTCAGGATTTAAAAAAAATATGCTTAGGTAATCAATTTTTATATTTCCATATAATTTATCACCAGTTTTTCGACTTGTACGTCAATCAGTATTTCGTTCTCTAAATATTTTTTTTCCTGGTCGATTACCTTCTTACCGCACTTTTGTCAGTTTTCTTGAGTAACAGCCGCTAATTCTTCTTCCAACAATCTTTTAACGTGGTTGAAGTTAAAGGTGTTATTTCTCTTTGCAACATTTTTTTCACTTGAGCCCAAATCAACTCAATCGGGTTTAAGTCGGGGTGATAGGGAGGCAGTCGCAGCACCGTATGTCCTTCATTACTTAATATACAATCAAACTTGTACGTTATATGTTCCTTTTTGTGTAGCTTAATTATTTCATAAAGTTGTGGTCTGTACATCAAAGGAGTGAACGGTATCTTTTTCTCTATTAACCACTTCACCATATCTGCCTTTTTCGAATTACTTGTTGGAGCACGATCCATCTGAACATTATGGTACGGCACATTATCAATAACCAAAACCGCTTGTGGAGGCAAGTTTGGTAAAAGTTTCTCACGTAACCATTTTTTGTAGTTGCTACCATTCATCTCGTCGTGATTGTCTCCGCTGCTAGTTCCTGATTTAAATATCAGACTACAACCTGGTAAAAAACCCATTTCCCCTCCTGCATGCACCACAATCATTCTTGGTCCTTTGGAAATTGCAGACAGCAGTCCGTTAGTTGTGCCATCACTCCAGGACGTTGATTGTGTGTGTCCACTATGAACATATGTTTCGTCCATGTAGATAATTGGACGATTTAATTCTCGGTAGAATTGAATTTTTTGTAAGTAAGTAATTCTTAGAGCCCTTATATCGTTCTTCTTTATTAAAAGTTTTCTATTATTCTCAGTTCGATGCCATTGAAATCCCAGGTCTTTTAATATAACACGTAAAGATGTAGCACCACCGTGCCAACCTAAGTCATTGTGGAGTTTCTCGCGTAGAGCAGGAATTGTCACCCGTGCACCCTCGGTCTTGTGAAAATTATATACTATATTGCGAAAAAGGCTTTTTTCGAAATCTTCCAAGTTGGTCACAGGAGACGGACGTGGGCATTTCTTGCCTGGAGTTGAAAATCTTGGTTTTCCCTCTTCTGTTGGACCTTTACCCTCTTTGATAATATTTGCCACTGATCTAACAGACACTTTTGTTGCTTCAGACACGGTTTCTTTTAATTGTTTCAAGGTATATGTGGGGTGTAAGTTTTTCAAATAACTGTACACATATATCACTTCACGCGTTTGACCACTTATTACTTGGCCACTTTTTCCCAATGCAGAACTCATATTTCTACACTCGCTTTTAAATCACACTTGAAAACGTACTAACTAATAAAAAATTTTTGATTATTTGCTAATCTGTTGTTAATGATTCTAAGGAATGTCAACTATTAGGATTTCTTTAATGAGAATTTAAGCAAACGCCATTAGCATTACATGCGCCGCAAAACTACTTATTTATTTTATTGTTATACATACTTGTCTAATAAATTTAAGTATTATGAGCTTTAAAATTCACATAGGACACAGAATGGTTCACTGTCGTTTTGTTGCAATAATTAAATTAACAAGTACGTATGTAAATTAATAACAGAAATAAATAAATAATTAGTGTAATACATGATAATAAACGGAACGCGCTTTTGGTGGCGACACCACTGACATGCCTCGCTTAAGAGACTTGAAGTTGGACGAATGCGCATCCAACGTTCAGGCATTCTTTGGCCGCGCGGACTGTAGTACCTTTGACTACTTCCCTTTGTAACCAAAATTTTTCCTTTTCGGAAGCGTCGTCAATTTGTGGAATTTACTTATATCAACATTATGTTTAACGTTAAGCATAGTTTTTAACATTGAGTACTGGGCCCACTATGTAGAAGCAGCAAATTTGTTTACCTTTTCATTAAAAAATACCAGCAAAGCATCTTCTTAAAATTTGTAATTTTCTTTTCACAGCATCACTTTAAAAATATATCATACTCTTTATCGTAAATTTTACGAGATTTGGAAGGCAGTAAGTCTTCTAAAGTCTCTTCAGCGGCTTTTTCTAGATTAAATTCGTCGTACATATTTATTACCCTTTTGTAAAAAAAATTTTAAATATGGCTACCGCTGTTTACTAATTCCCATGCTAACCGACTGTTTTTTTTTTCAAACAGCAAGATTTCTAGATAATTTTATACAAATTTGTCAGTTTGACACGAACAAATTTAGAATTATTGTACATAAAAATAAATACTTTGAAGTGCAATAAATAGATATAGCTTGGGACCAAAGTCCTAATCCTTTGAGTGGTTGTTGCCCTCGGGCTTCGCTCGAGGCAACAAACCCCACTCGCGGGATTAAATGCTGCACTTTGGTCCCTCTATATATAATATACTATATTTCGAGTAAATTTCTCACAGGTTTATGTTTACTGTACGATACTTGTTTCTGTAACCGCGTTATCATTATCATTTTTGACAGGGGTATTTCTGCTAATTCAGAGCTTGTATGTAAAATAGGCTTATGTGATGGTATGACAACCCCATTATCGGTAAAACCCGAAAATTTAAAAATAGCACTCTAATAAGCGGTCAGCCGTTTTTTTTGTTGACACAGGTATTATGTATGTAAAATAATATAGAGGCGAAATCTAGCTTAAAGGAGAGGGTTATTAAGTTAATTAACTGATTACGCAATACCCATTAACTATTTGATTATCATTATATAGAATTTAACAGCGTATTTAAAAATCAATTGTATATGTTATCTTTATCCTGATTAGATTCTTTAATATCAAAAAATAATCCAGTTGTTTATTAGCTTTACAAAATAGACCATAATACGACCCCCACGTGGGCATATAAAAAAAGCGCTAGTGCATCAGAGTAGAAATAATATTTAGACCTTAATGTTTTGTTGAAGCAGCAAATTTTTAAAATATTTGTAAACACATTAATTAACGCGATATCGACTATCCAATTAATATAAATGAAGTTGTATAACTGTTTAATAATAATAAACACATATTAAGAAGCCCGCATACAGATTTCCGTTTTACAAGATTACGGCCCCTTATTTGAATACAACCCCCAATGCATAAATAAATTAGAACACAATCTGTAGATGGGATTAAAAGAAATGTAATAATAATTATGCAATCTCCTTTGATAAAAACGGATCCTAATTAACACATCTCTTTTATTCTCAGGTGAAAAAAAAATACTATCCCCACGTGGGCATATGAAAAGTGGAGGAGAAGGTGCCCCAGTGAGCTGGGGCTCGTGACGTAAAAAAGTGAAAGTAGTGTCCGTATGTACTTATATATATATATATATATATATATATATATATATATATATATAATTAATGCCTATTTTCCTTGATCACGCCATAACTTGAAAACGGCATATTTCATTGATTTTTTTTAAGTTTTATAACACTTTGTAGAAGGTTCTTACGGAAAGAAAATTACGTAGAAAATTGGAAAATTTAAGAAAACTTAGCGTCTATTTAAACTTCGCCTCGCGTTTGACAGTTCGCGCTCCGCAAATGTCATTTAACAGCTGCATCGGTCGGGATTTATCGATCGAGGGAGTGTTCTTTGTGTGTAGTATTGTGTTTAATTATTCACTAAGAAAGGGTTTTTTGAAATTCCTCCCTTAAGAGGGTGAAGTGGGGGCTTGAATTTTTTGTGAATTATTCTGACACCACAGCAACGCTGGCGGGTGCGGATAATATATATATATATATATATATATATATATAAATTGTAATGGCGGCTTATAATAATATTTATTTAAAATGAGGGAAAATTATTTAGTTTGGCATTAATTTGAATTTAACTGTTAATAATATGATTGATGGATATTTTTTAACTTTAATGCACCGGACTAGCTCAATCTCAATTTGGGGATAGAGTTCAAAGTAATTTAGTTTGAAGTAAAATTTAAATTTGAAAAAGTGTATAAGAAATACACTTTATAGAATTATAATGAAAGTATGAGATTTATCCTGAATACAATTTACTACAAACGCATGCGTTGTAATGTACTTAAGTAAAATCAAAGCTGTCAAATATGTCAAATAAATAATTTAGAAATATACTGTTTAAATCCAAAATGAAAATTTTGAAAAAGAAAATAATTTAATACCTTTACAGGTGTTTACACAAGTAAATATTTAAAATTCTAAACCAAAACATGTATGTAATAAATATTAATTTGCAGGAAATTTACCAAATGAATGTCTATAATCAAAAGGGTTATATAAAATTTGTGACTCACATATACTGTCCTCACTGTAGATTGATGTCTTCGGATAACTCCAACTAGATGCAGGCAATGTCCACTCGATTGTAGTTGTTACCATCACCCATATACAGCTAACTCGCTTCTCAGGTTGTCGAAGACACCAACTTCCAAAACTTATGATGTTTTCTTCGAAATCAGCAAACTCCAACCACTTATTTTGTTTTGGTAACTTTTTATTTAATTAAATTTAAAACTTAATGAATGGTATCGTTTTAAAAGAAATATTTAAATATTATCCAAAATTTTGTTGATACGCACTTTGATTTTTAGATGCCGATTCAAATTTTATTTAAAGGGAATTGTCCGGAGAAATAAAACAACATTAACCAAATAAAAGTGGGTTTTAATTTGGTATAACGGAATCAACTCAAGTTTGATAACACAAAAGAAAACTTTACAAAATCGTGACACAAATTAACACGTACAAAATATTTTCCGAAAACGACAGGTATCGGAGACCGAACTATTTATTTAACCGTCGATATAAAACAAATGCTTCGAAGTATTCTTCGTAAAATATAACTTTCTTTACGAAAATTTAAATTAGGTTATGAAACTTACTTTTTTTGCACAATTGCACAACACTGTTTTAACTTTTTAAACTTTGAACAAATTCTAGAGAGAGTTGAATTCCAGAGCACTTCCTTTTATATCTTCTGGTTGTTACCAAAATTCATTTTTTCCAGCCATTTTGCCTAGTATCTAAGGCTCTGATTGGTGGACATATATTACAAATTGGACTCAAATGGAAATTTGGCCGTAACTTTCTTATACATAAGCGAAATTAAAATTAATAACAGAAATAAAACTACAAAAATTTGGATAAAAGACACCTAACAAGCTATGGTTCCAAAATTAATATACGAAGTCATTAATCTAACTTAAATAAGCTTATAACTATCTAAACTTACAAGCTATACTTAATCTAATTACAGAAATGGAATTTTGAGAAAATTTTACACACACATACTTTTGTGTTAAAATATTTAATTTAAAGAAATTTTAAGCTTTTGCAATTTTATCCTAAATTCTCAAATTTCACACAATTTTGCGGTGAAAAGCGATGTATCCTTTTAAAAACTGTGCTATATTATGAAAGAACTTACTAATTGCTTTAAGAGCAAAATTTAAGCCTAATAATGTGAAAAGGTATAAAATTATGTAAAAACCTAGAAATTATAACCTAACCAAACTGAAATCTAAAATTGAGATAGTTCATATTTAAAAATGTTTTCAACACTTGAAATGTTATGTTACAGGTTTGTAATTTTGTCTTTATTATTTTCACTATATATTAGTAATGCATAATGTCATAGTGTTGCATTAAAAAGTCTCTTCGTCTAACACTCTTATGAATCATTTCATTATAAAAATGTACACCACTATAAATGTCTTTATGCCAAAATGTTCTATGTGTTCTTCTTATTGTTAAACTTATATCAGAATTTTTGTCACTAAGTCGCTACCAGAAGTAAAAAAAAATGTCTAAAATTCAAATTATAACCCTTTTATGAAATTTTTATATTTCCTGCTTTCAAAACTAATTATAACTATCCTAACATAATCCTAACTATACAATTCATGTTTAAACACCTGTAAAGTGTTCACTTGCCAAATTACCCTTGAAAAATTGACTTTTATTACAATAATTGAAATACTAAAATGACTTTACGAAAATGGTTATATTTAACATTCTTGACAATTTTGTTAGCAGCAAAATGCTTTTTATGATAAAACCAAACTAAGTAAATAATATTCAGACTAATTTATACCAAAAAAATCTATTTTAATCACATCGTGAACCAGATTTATATAAAACAGTGTCTTGCACATGTATCGAGCTAGAAATCACCCCTTTTTATTACCCAAATGTCATTTAAACTGTCCGATACTTCTTTTACCTCTTTCTGAACATCTCAATATATATATATATATATATATATATATATATATATATATATATATATATATATATATGTTCTTAAAAATATATATTGGATTACTCAGTGGCCAGGCTTGTAAGTGACTGGTACCAAAGTTCGAATCTGAGAGGGTTAAGGGTTGGGAAAAATCATAACATATGAATTGACTCAAGTGCGAAAACAGGTTATAATAATTATCTTTTTGTTTTGTCCAAAACAATCTTTTCTCGCAATGAAAGAGTGGATTTGTTGTTAATAATGAATGCACCAAGAATTCAGTTGCGAATAGCCCAGATGTACCGTGAAAGATATCCAGAACGGTTCCGTCATTTGGAACGAATTTTACGAAAAAAATGAAAACGCATTTTCAAGTAGAAAAGGAAAATCTATTTTAAAAAGAATATCCTACGACAACAATGTCGCAGTTGTTTGAGATTATTTTGAGAACAACCCTAGAAATTTTATAAGGCAAGCAAGTCGAGAACTAAATTTTATGTATTCTATTCAGAGAGTTTTGAAAAAATATAATGATCACGATTATAAATTACACAATTTGGAACTTTAAACTGAAACCCATGAAGAAAAATGTCTAAATTTTATTTTTAATGTAATGATTGACGATGAAGTAAGGGATCAACGAGTAATGTTGACATTGTCACAGTTATACATCAAAATATTCACTGTTACACTATAACCTGAAGATCACTGTTAGAAATTTCAACAGTAACTGAAAGTAATTCAAACAAAACTGACGATAATTATTTGATTTTAAATACTGTGTTTTAAGTACGTTAGTGTCTTTGTTAATGACTTAATTCTTTTGTAGAGATCGATATGTAAACAAATTCGTTAAAAGTGCATTAACATACGCGATTAGAAAGTTGTGTATAAAACATATTTACTCGCTTCATAATCATATATAATTACCTTCTCTTATTATTAATAATATTAGAAATTAATTAAAATAGCTACATCTGTTTCGTACGAAATTGCAGCGGTAAAAAGTGTTATTCAAAGAATATGTAAATTGAAATAGTGAAAATCAGGACTTACGCACCTGTACTTCTGTAAAATGAGATCGTAATTGGATTACTCTTGGCCTAAATGCTTTAAGACAGCCCATCCCTGCGTAACAAACCTTTTTGCCAGGCAGAATGACATGTAATTGTCTGTATCACAAGGATAATTAAAATTGACCTGGTGCTGAGCGTCGTCTACGGTTAACGTATTTAATTTGTCTATCCACATGTGTCATTTAAACACAATCATAACCTTCTAAACCAAACGTTTTATTAGGAGCATGCCAGAAATATGTGATTCATTGGTAAAATTTTCGATTTTTGTGGTGCATAATTGTGATTTTGGCGTTTAAAAAATTTCTCGAAAGCAACAGGTAAATTCTTTATTTCCGAAACCAAAGAAAGTGCGCAAAAATCCTGACAGATATATTTCTATTTCAGAAGGCGCACTTGTACGTTATTGTTCCAGTTCTTATTCGGTACATAAAAACAGTAAAGCAAAACATAAACTTTGAACGATTAAAAAAACAGTAAAATATAATAACGATTAACATTTGATCTGGTGTTAAAAATAGAATAAATGCACAATATTTTTCCTAAGGAACCGTACATTCTTAAAGTTACTTAAAATTTTCAAGAAATTCATTAATTTCTACAATAAAAATACTATCTACAAGATATAAACCGAAGCAAAATGCGTGGAAGGATTTGGTATCAGCAAGTTGGAACTACACGCAATTTTGTAACATTAAAAATTTTTTTTTTTATTTTATTGGTTTTATTTATGGTATAATTTGAAAATCGTACCTTAAACTAGGAAATTTTGTTTTTAAGTAATTATGTCTCCTAAAATATTTACTGTAGACCATAAGTGAAAAGGTCTTATTATGTGCTATCCAAAAATGCAACATAATACAGGGAGTTTCATTAAAAAGGTTTATTACGTTATAGCTCAAAGGGAAGTGACACCACAACTGGAGCAAATTCGAAAAGTGCACAAACATGCACGCATGAACCCAAGGACACACACACGCACACACACACACACACACACACACACACAACACACACACACACACACACACACACACACACACACACACACACACACGCACACACACACACGCACGCATGCACGCACGTACACACCCAGCCACACAGACACGCACGTACACACACATACGCACGCCCACGCACACGCACGCCCACACCCACGCACACGCGCTCACATACACGCCCACACACGCACACACCCACGCGCACACGTCACACACCACACACACACACGACACATACCACACACACCATAAACCATACACACCCCACACGCACACACAAGCGCGCGCGCACATGCATCCACACGGATTTGACCTCAACACAAGATTCGACTAATCCTTCGAAAACTACCCTTAAGTGCCATCGGAAAACTAACGCAAATATTTATCCAATTTCTTTCAATGCCCTGTTTTTCAACGATATGGAAGTTTACCATCACGTTATGAGACCCAAAAAGTAGTACCCCGGCACCTTCCGTATTTTTCAGCCCTCTGCATTCCTATTTTTACATATACCTACGTGTGAGTCCGTATTTTTCAACCCACTGCATACCTAATTATTTTACTGCTTACGCATAGGAGTGTATTTTCACCTATTTTATGACGCATGTAGGACATATTTTATATTTTTCTGATATTAAAAGAAACTAATCAAGGTAAAGATAACGTTACATTTGATTTTAAAATACACTATTAAATACTATAATGACAATAAACAGTTAATGGTATTGCATATCAGTTAATTACCCTGTTATACAATGTGAATGTACGGTTTAGCCACTATTTAAAATATGTTTATTAATATTTATTAGATTCCGTTTTTGTCAAAAGAGATTGCATAATTGTTGTTATTAAATTATTAGGTTCCTTTTAATCCCATATATAGATTGTGGTCCTCTTGTGGTGAAAATTCATTTGAATATATTTTAAAATGAAATTGATTTAAAAATAAAACGTGTAATTAACTAATTGATTAACCTGCTTACAGCAATAGTAATTATCGAAAATTAAGGAATGTCGCTTTTATTTATTTACCTTTTTAATACGTATCATTTACATGCAATATATTTTGGTTTTAAATATGAGTCACAATGTGTCAATCCTTTTGCTTTAATTATGGGTCATAATTAAATCTAGTTGTCGCTCAAGGTAATCACTACCAAATTAATCTCATGTACAACAAGAAACTTAATATCAATAATGTATAACAAAGTATTTTTATAATGCCATTTTCGCATAGTTTAATGTCCATGTGGGTCGTATTTTAGCCTTGAGAGATCGGATTTGGTCTGTCAGACTAGTTGGTCCAGTATCGGAGATTGTATTCTAAATTGTCTCCTGTGAAAGTTAGCTTTACAAAATACAAACACACCACAAGCATAAACACAAGCACAGGAACAATTAAGCCCAAGAACCAGCACATGCACAAACACAAGCACAGGAACAAACACAAGCACAAGAACCAGTACGAGCGCAAGCAAACACAAGCACAGGAACAAGCACAAACACAAGAATCAACACAAGCACAATCACAAGTACAAGCACAAGCGCAAGCACAGGTACATACAAACACACAAACACGAAAACGAAAATCGCAAACACGAAAAACGAAACGAAATTCGCAAACACGAAAATCGAAACACGAAAACCAAAACGAAAAATTGCAAACACGAAATTCGCAAACACGAGAAATGAACGAAAATTTCAAACACGAAAATGAAACGAAAATCGCAAACACGAAAAACGAAAAATCGCAAACACGAAAAACGAAAACGAAAAATCGCAAACACGAAAAATGAAAACGAAAATTCGCAAACACGAAAAACGAAAACGAAAAATTCGCAAACACGAAAATCGCACACGAAAAATGAAAAACGAAAATTTCGCAAACACGAAAATGAAAACGAAATGAAAACGAAAATTTCGCAAACACGAAAAACGAAAACGAAAATTCGCAAACACGAAAAATGAAAAACGAAAATTTCGCAAACACGAAAAATGAAAACGAAAAATTCGCAAACACGAAAAACGAAAAATCGCAAACACGAAAGTCGAAAACGAAAATTCGCAAACACGAAAAATCGTAAACACGAAAAACGAAAACGAAAAATTCGCAAACACAAAAAACGAAAAACGAAAAATTCGCACACAAAAAAAATGAAAACCGAAAATTCGCAAACACGAAAAAATCGGAAACACGAAAAATGATAACGAAAAATTCGCAACACGAGAAATCGAAACATACAAATTCACAAACACGAAAATTCTCAAACACGAGAAATAACAACCAATAAACTCGCAAAGCATAAACACAAGCACAATCACAAGCACAAATAAAATCAAGCACAAGTACAAGAACAATCACAAGCACATGCACAAACACAAGCACAAGAATCAGCACGAGTACAGGCACAAACACAGGAACCAGCACAAACACAAGAATCAACATAAGCACAATCACAAGTACAAGCGCAAGCACAAGTACATACAAATACACAAACACGAAAAACGAAAACGAAAATTCTCAAATACGAAAAACTCGCAAACACGAAAAACGAAAAATCGCAAACACGAAAAACGAAAACGAAAAAATCGCACAAGAAAAACGAAAACGAAAATTTCGCAAACACGAAAAACGAAAACGAAAATTCGCAAACACGAAAAATGAAAAACGAAAATTTCGCAAACACGAAAAATGAAAACGAAAAATTCGCAAACACGAAAAACGAAAAATCGCAAACACGAAAGTCGAAAACGATAATTCGCAAACACGAAAAATCGTAAACACGAAAAACGAAAACGAAAAATTCACAAACACAAAAAACGAAAAACGAAAAATTCGCACACACAAAAAAAAAATGAAAACCGAAAATTCGCAAACACGAAAAAAATCGCAAACACGAAAAATGAAAACGAAAATTCGCAAACACGAGAAATCGTAAACATACAAATTCAAACACGAAAATTCTCAAACACGAAATAAAACCACATAAACTCAAGCATAAACACAAGCACAAGCACAAATACAAGCACTCAAGAACAATCACAAGCACATGCACAAACACAAGCACAGGAACAAACACAAGCACAAGAACCAGCACGAGTAGCACAAACACAGGAACCAGCACAAACACAAGAATCAACACAAGCACAATCACAAGCAAGGCAAGCACAAGTACATACAAATACACAAACACGAAAACGAAAACGAAAATTGTCAACATGAAAAATCGTAAACACGAAAAATCGAAAACGAAAATTCGCAAACACGAAAAATCGAAACACGAAAATGAAAACGAAAAATTCGCAAACACGAAAAGAAAATCGAAACACGAAAAATGAAAACAAATGCAAACAGAAACGAAACAACAAAATGAAACGAAAATCGCAAACACGAAAAACGAAAACGAAAGTCGAAAACACGAAAATCGAAACACGAAACGAAAACGAAATTCAAACACAAAACAAGAAAAATTGCACAACAAAAAAATGCAAAACCGAAAATTCGCAAAACGAAAAATCGCAAACACGAAAAATGAAAACGAAAATTCGCAAACACGAAAACGAAAATCGCAAACACGAAAACGAAAACGAAAATTCGCAAACACGAAAATCGAAAACGAAAAATTCGAAACACGAAAACTACAAAACAAAAAAACACGAAACGAAAATACGAACAAATCACGAAAATGAAAACGAAAAAATCGCAAACACGAAAACGAAAAATTCGCAAACAAAAAAAAAGAAAACGAAAATTCGCAAACACGAGAAATCAAACAACAAATTACAAACAATTCGACGAAACGAACAAACATAAACTCGAAAACGATAAACGAAATTCGCAAACACGAGAAATCGAAATACAAATTGCAAACACGAACAACACAAAATCGCAAACAGCAAAACACAACACAATCACAAGCACAAAATCAGCACAAGTACAAGAACAAACACGAAACAGCACAAACACAAGCAACAGGAACAAACACAACACAAACGAAATCAAGCACAGTACAACACAAAACAGGAAACACGAAAACGACAACGAAAATTCAAAACGAGAAATCGAAACAACAATCACAACGAAACAACACAAATTGCAAACACGAAAACAGAAATCAAACACGAAAATGAAAACGAAAATTCGAACACGAAAAACGAAAAATCGCAAACACGAAAACGAAAACGAAAATTCGCAAACACGAAAATGCACAAAACAAGAAAATTCGCACAACACGAAAAACGAAAACGAAAATTGCAAACACGAAAAATCGAAAACGAAAATTCGCAAACACGAAAAATCGAAAACGAAAACGAAACACGAAAATCGAAACACGAAAAATCGCAAACACGAAATCGAAAACGAAAATTCGCAAACACGAAAATCGAAAACGAAAAGAAATACGCAAAATCACGAAAACGAACAACAAAATGCGCAAACACGAAAATGACACAACAAAATGAAACACGAAACAGCGAAACACGAAGAACGCAAACACGAAAATGCAAAACGAAAATGCAAACACGAGAAATCGAAACAACAAAATAAACACGAAAACGAAAAATCGTCAAAACGAAAATCGAACAACGACAAATTCGCAAACAGAAAATCGTAACACAAAACGAAACGAAAATTCAAACACGAAAAAAAAACGAAAATCACAACAAAAATCGCAAACGAATTGCAAACACGAAACAAGAACGAAAGCACAACACGCACAAAGCGATAAACGATGCACAAACACGAAGAAATCGAACGATAGCAAACACATCGAACACGAAAATCAAACAGAAAATAAACAAAACCGCACAAACACAAGAACGAATTCCACACAAAAGCAAACAACGAAAGAAACGAAAATCGCAAACACACAAACGAAAACGAAAATCGCACAAACAAATGACAACGATCAAACACGAAAATCCAACAACGAAAACGCAAACATTCGCACAAAATACGAAACGAAAAATTCACAACACGAAAACAAGAACGAAAAACGAAACACGAAAAGATCAAACACGAATACAATGCACAAACATGAAACACGAAATGAAACGAAAATTCGAAACACGAAAATAACGGCAATACACAAAAACGAAAAACGAAACACGAAGAAAAATGAAAACGTAGAAACATCTGAAAATCGCAAACACGAAAATGAAAACGAAAATTCGCAAACAAACGAAAATCGTACAGAAATAAAACACGAAAATTTCACACGAAAGAAATGACAACAAACATGAAAACTCGCAAACACGAAAATGATTCGCAAACACGAGAAATCGAATACAACATTCACAAACACGATCTCAAACACGGAACAAACATAACTAAGCATAACACGAGACAGCACAAATACAAGCACAAGTACAAGAACACAAGAATCAACAGCACAGGAACAACACAGAAGAACCAGCACGGTACAGGCACAAACACTAGAATCGTACATGCAAGAATTTCACAAGCATATTACAAGAAATCAGTTTGCGAATTTTCGTTTTCAGTTTTCGTGTTTCGATTTCTTCGTGTTTGCGAATTTTCGTTTTCGATTTTCGTGTTTGCGATTTTCGTTTTCGTGTTTGCGAATTTCGTTTCGTTTCGTGTTCGATTTTTCGTGTTTGCGAATTTTCGTTTTCGTTTCGTTTTGCGATTTTCGTTTTCGTGTTTGCGAAATTTTCGTTTTTCGTGACGATTTTCGTTTTGAGAATTTTCGTTTCGTGTTTATCGTGATTTGTGCGGTGTTGTATTCTGTGTTGTGCTGGTTCTGTTTGCTGTTCGTGCTGATTCTTTGCTGATTTGTTCGTTTTGTGTTGTGCATGTTTGTTTTTTCGTTGTATGCTTGTGATTGTGTTGTGTTTATTTGCGATGTTGTTTGATTTTCGTGTTTGGAATCGATTTGTGTGAATTTTGTCATTTTCGTGTTTGCGAATTTCGTTCATTTCGTGCGATTTCGTTGTGTGAATTCGTTTTGTGTTTGGAATCGTTTTCGTGTTTTCGTGTTTGTGAATTGTGTTTTCTTGTGCGAATTTTCGGAATTTTCGTGTTTGCGAATTTTGCGATTTTCGTGTTTGCATATTTCGTGTTTGTCGATTTTTTTTCGTGTTTGCGAATTTCGTTTCATTCGTGTTTGCATTTTCGTTTTGGAATCGTTCATTTTCGTTTTGCGAATCGTTTCGTTTCGTGATTTTCGTGTTGCATTTCGTTTTCGTTTCATTTTTCGTTTTCGTTTCGTTTTCATTTCGTCTGTTTGCGATTTCGTTTTTCATTTTCGTGTTTGATCGTTTGAATTTCGTTTGTTTTCGTGTTTGCGATTTCGTTTTCGTGTTTGCGAATTTTCGTTTTCGTTTCGATGTTTCGTTTTTTCGTTGTGTGTTGTGTTGTGTGTTTGTACTGTCTTGCGCTGTGCTTGTTTGATTGTGCTGTGTTGATTCTTGTGTTGTGCTTGTTCCTGTGCTTGTGTTTGTGCTTGCGCTCGTACTGGTTCTTGTGCTTGTGTTTGTTCCTGTGCTTGTGTTTGTGCATGTGCTGGTTCTTGGGCTTGTAATTGTTCCTGTGCTTGTGTTTATGCTTGTGCTCGTGCTTGTGGTTGTGTTTGTGTTTTTGTAAAGCTAACTTTCACAGGAGACAATTTAGAATACAATCTCCGATACTGGACCAACCCCTAGTCTGACCCAGACCAAATCCGATCTCTCAAGGCTAAAATACGACCCATACATGGACATTAAACTATGCGAAAAATGGCATTATAAAAAATACTTTGTTATACATTATTGATATTAAGTTTCTTGTTGTACATGAGATTAATTTGGTAGTGATTACCTTGAGCGACAACTAGATTTAATTATGACCCATAATTAAAGCAAAAAGGATTGCGACACATTGTGACTCATATTTAAAACCAAAATATATTGCATGTAAATGATACGTATTAAAAAAGGTAAATAAATAAAAGCGACATTCCTTAATTTTCGATAATTACTATTGCTGTAAGCAGGTTAATCAATTAGTTAATTACACGTTTTATTTTTAAATCAATTTCATTTTAAAATATATTCAAATGAATTTTCACCACAAGAGGACCACAATCTATATATGGGGATTAAAAGGAACCTAATAATTTAATAACAACAATTATGCAATCTCTTTTTGACAAAAAACGGAATCCTAATAAATATTAATAAACATATTTTAAATAGTCGCTAAACCGTACATTCACATTGTATAACAGGGTAATTAACTGATTATGCAATACCATTAACTGTTTATTGTCATTATAGTATTTAATAGTGTATTTTAAAATCAAATGTAACGTTATCTTTACCTTGATTAGTTTCTTTTAATATCAGAAAAAATATAAAATATGTCCTACATGCGTCATAAAATAGGGGGTGAAAATACACCTCCTATGCGTAAGCGAGTAAAAATAATTAGGTATGCAGTGGGTTGAAAAATACGGACTCACACGTAGGTATATGTAAAAATAGGAATGCAGATCAATATCTCTTAAGTTGGATGGGTAAATGCCTTGAAACAATTCCCTCTCGGGGGCTAAGACACTATCTCGAAGCCAACGTCCTTATACCCGACAGCTAGAATCCCTCGCTTCCTGCGAACGCACAGTACAACAAAACCTACATAGAATTTGAAAACACCACAGTTCTCCTAAGGTAAATTCCACCCCACGGGCCAACTGATGATAACTACGCTCTTGGAAATGGAAATTCTACAACAATCACACACGCGCGATCGCACTCACACATACGCGCTTACTCACGCCTGTCCTCGCCCTCGCACGCACGAGCTTAAATAAATTTTAATACCTGTGCAGAAAACCAAATACCAAGTATACTCGAATGACAATGTAAGCGCAATGGTTTAAGTCAGGGTCATGCGGTTTTTTTAATATTCTTAGGAGAAAGGCAGTCAAATGTCCTATTTCTGGGTGGAGTTTGCAACATATTACTGCACCCGGATTAAGATTGTTTATTATAGAAAATTACCAAGCGGTGATTGTTTTTCATGTTTTTTGTACAGTCACCTTGCGAAATGATGTCAACAAAGGCAAAGCACTAGATACTTTCCGTTGCTGCAGCAGAAATCAAAGATATTGACAATTGGATGGAGAAGACATTAATAATCGGGGATAATAGTTCTTTCACGGATTTATCTCTTTTGCTATTTGTTTCTTATACTGAGTTCCTTTCCAATATCTTTCGATGTTTTGATAGTGACGCGGTTTCAATGCTGATCTTATTTCTACTTTCGCTTTTTAGACTGAGTACAGCCATTTTTTTCGGCTTATGCACTCTGCTTTTGTTTATGCGGACATCTACAGTATGAATTATCACATAACTATGGGTAAGCTATGTACGTTGAAATACTAAGTTACACGGAGGCCATCAATAGGATTCCGGCTCCCATAAATGTATGTATACATACAGCACCACCGAAAACACAAAAATATGGTGATTCCACAATTAGCTTTTACATTGTGAACTTCAACAATTGCTAAACACAATTGTCACGGATCATAATTCGATGTATTTCACAATTTTGGTAGTAGTTATAATTAGGTAAAGTGGCGTGCTATCGGATACTTTTTTTTTAACATTTATTTTGACGATATCGGAAAACAATGTTTAACATCCTGTGGTAAAAGAAAGTATAAGGAAAGCATGTAATAAAAAATATATTGAAATATAAATTGCTAATTTGAACATTACAAAAAGCACATTGAACATTATTTAAAAAACTAAACATTTTTATCTAGAAAAAAATATGTTCCTAATATCGGATAGGGTATCTCATATTTGGAAAGTAATTTTCGGATCACCCGTCGTGGCAAAAATCGCATCTTAAAACATTTACAACATTGAATCCATTGGTCACTTGCATTATCTTCGGGAAATAATCGACTTCAAAAGATACATTCTGCTTCGCATTCTTCGACGTTACATTCCATGCCAGAATCATCTAAATCCAAGTCGTCGTCTACACATGAATGACTAGATAGTTGTTTTTTAACTGATGATCTGCTACGCTTTCCAATATTTTTCTCTTAGGAAGAACATTTTTCTTTTTTATTGGGTTTTGAAACGAAGTTGCTTGGTCATCGATGTTCAATTTAGTTTTTTTTTTGTTGACAACTTGCTTTCGCTCACATTGAGCCAAGCTTGACTATCTTTGTATGGGGTACCGCTAATTAAATTTTCGGAACCTAGTTTGTACTTTTTTTCACTCACGCTGCGCTTGTAAAATAACGTGCATGGCAATGGACTGATTTCTTGAGATAGATTCTGCTGTTTATTGGTTTCGATTTGCCTCTGCAAGAGGCAGTACAACTAGATCATCTTTTGTTGACTTAACATGACTAATGAAATGCTGTAACCAGTTAGTGAAAATATATCCTTGAATCCAACCAGAAACATTACATACAGAATTGTGCCTGGTGGTGCACCACTTAACAATTCAGTCTTCAGATTCTTACTGGGAAATATAACCATCGGAGGTACAAATCCACCAGCGGCACTCATGCAAATGACCACAGTCACTAGAGCCTGTCGTTCGGCTGAAGTTACTGCACCTACTTGCTTTTTGCCTTTTAAAGTAAGTACTCTTGTATGTTTGGATTGCACAGAAGTTATCTGTCTCGTCTACATTGTAGATTCGTCAGGGATTGAACTTTATTTTTTCAATTGCTGCCTTTAAAAAATGCAATTTACGTTCTCTTCTGTGAAGCCTTTAATTCGAGCAGTAGATGACCCTCGTGGTTTCTGAATGTTAACCGGGGATGTCTTTTTAAAAATGATCGCATTCGTTTGTAGCCTACCCCCTCCTTATTTTTCGAACAAACATGTTTCAGATTGTTTGGAGACTAACTGGAATGCAAGCCTTCTAATATCAGAAGTTCTCAGACCGTAAAATCTTTTGCCCATTTATATACAGTGTCTAAATAAATCACGTTCAACGTCTTCGGGTAACACTTTCGTCGGCCTAACTTCGTTTTTACAAGTTCTTCAGGTGTTTTAGTATTAGTATTTACATAATCTTTTAAGGTACTTTTTGAGACATTAAATATTTTCGAGGCTAGTAAGTATCCCGTCTCTTTATTTTTAACTGTTGCAACAGCCGGAATCCTTGCCTCGCCGTTCCATTTTTTGCGTTTTTGTTTTGATTTAGCTTCTTTCTCGGGTTTTGGCATCTTGAAGATCTGGAATTGGAAGTGTTTTGTACTATTCCTAATATCGGATATTAGAATGATGTAGCTAATCGATATTAAGCAATTTTTAGTATGTTAGGTTAGGGCGCTAGAAAAAAACGAAGAACAGTAATTTGCATTATACACATACACTCACAGTTTAAACAGAGCTGTCAGATGATTTAGCTATAAAAATAACATTAACTACATACAAAAAAAAATTTATGCAAAGTTGAACACGACACGTGAGAAACTGGTAGTGGGTTAATTAAAATTTTCTACTGTGGTGCCACCTATGACTTTTCAGATACATTGAAAAATTATTCAACATATTTGAGTGACCACTAGGCTAAGCTGTAAATAGTCGTTTGGTGTTTAGAAAAGCAGATTTCTGTAAAACCTTACTATCCGATATTAGATAACTTTACTCTGCAGTGCTTTATAACTTTATGTTTAAATTATTTCTCTTTCATAGGACAGAAAAATGATGTAACAAATGATACATTATATTGGTCATATTGGGCAATTCTGTAACTTTATAATCAGCTGTAATTTTATTTTGCATTTTTTCTTATATCCTAAAACAAAACTGTTATCCGTACTAATTTGAGAAAAATTGTAAAACTAATGTAATTTGAATATTCCCCAATTCTGATTTCGGCTTTAATTTTATTACCTTTTTTATAGTTTTATAATCTTACAATCTGTAAATAGTATCTTTTTTTTTTCTATTAAAATGGCTTATATACTAGTATAATTAAACAATAAATAAAAATGTCATTAACGGTAAATTTATCCCAGGAATTCTTATATTTGAAAACATAATTAAAGCATAGCTTGTAATACTAAGTGATTTTGATATCTTCTTTTACTGACAATGATAAATTATTTTTATTTTGTAAACTAACTTTGTAGCATTCTATGATTAAATAATTAATAAAATTAAAAGAAACTTAGATTGCTCATTATTGCGATATAAATAAATATTGTTTAATTCAGTAGAATTTCTTTATTAATTGCTGAAACAATTTTTTCGACATACACTAATATTTACCTCTTAATTTTCGTAGCACGTAGGTAGTGTATTTACATTACATTATGTTAGTAGTGTAATGGAGTATTATGATTTTACTAATACAGTAATGGTAGGAGGTTAACAATGTAAATATAAAACTGATATAGATATTGTTACTTACACCACTTCATTAAAAAATTATAATTAAAAAAAATACCCAAATATTTGTACGTGCTGTGATGTCACACACCCGAAAGTTAGCCACCATTTCTTACGATTGACGTAATTATTGTCAACATTATAAAAATTATTGTATATTATGCCATTAAATGTGTGTTAATATTTTAAGTGTTGTATTTCATGCAGAAAAGATAATTAATTATACATACTAGTGACAACCAAACCTATGTATTTAGTTAATTAGTATGAGAAATGTATACACCATCAACGAACTTGGCCAAACAATTACGGGAATCTATACAGATATTAATGGAGGTGACATGGATAGTATATTTACTAATTGCTCCAGTTATCTTCCGAAAACCACTAAACAACAAAGAATAAATATGGAGAAAAAACTTCTTTTAATAGAACAGATATGGACGGTCCCAGCCACGACTGTTTCAGGGAGTGTAGGTACTTAATAATTTGACGACTAAAATTTAAAATGATATATTATAACCATTGAATTTTTTATTCAATGTTATAACAATATCATCACGTTACAAATGTACGGTTTATACTTAGAGTTGCATTCGGCTCAGTTTTAAGTATTTCCAGTTTGTAATACTACCATTTAAATCTAACTATCTCCCACAAATTAACATTATGTCATTAAGCCTCCCATCCCCCATTTTGTATTCTTTAAAACGTTTTTATTATCTTCAATTTACTGAAACATCGTTCGCTGGAGCCAGGGCCGACGCTTGCAGTTTTAGCGTCCGGTGCAAAAACGTGACATGCCACCCCCTCACAATAAAAATCACCCCAGAATGAAAACACGGGCGCTAAGCATGAGATAACTAAATTTAGGTACTGAACAATATTTACACGAACAGTAATAATAGTACTATAAGAGCTGCCTCGGTGGTGAAATGGTTACGAGTGCTTTCCTTTCACCCGAGCGGTGCGCGTTCAAACCTGGCCGAGGAAGCCGTTATTCTAAAACAGAGAAAAACTAAAGCACTGATTCTTCTCGGATAGGAAGTAAAACTGTAGGTCTCGTGGCAATACGACGTTTGACACGTTAAAGATCCTTCACTAAAGGTGGAATTCCTTTAGTACGTCAAAATTCTGGTCATGGGTAGTGCTAATAACCATTAGGAGTTTATGCGTTTGTATTTAGATCTTGTCCCACAAATACAAAAAAAATAGTACTATAAGATCATAGTAGAGTGTGCAACATATATCTATTAAAGAACGTAAGATATACAATACTGTAAAAAATAACAACAAAACTGCGTAAAAAAAAACTAAAAGTGTTTTACTCTTACGTGTATTTCAGACAACTTCTGAATAATATTTTTAAGATTAATTTTCTCACCTAATTTATGCTCTGCATCTAATGTAGCCAAACCGTTTAGCCCATTTTCGGTGGTTGTGGAACATAAGAAATTTTTAATTGTTTTCAATTTCTCCTTTCTCCACTTGCCACACTTACTGGCAAGGGCAATAAGACTCTTATGTTAATGCTGAGGTTAAGTTTTAATACCTCAATTGAATTTTGTTTTGCATTTACAAACCCTAAAACTGGTTCTATTTCATCTACTAGCTCAAGTACGTTCACATCTTCCGATTCACTGTCAGTCAATAGTTCCAAGTTCTTACAATATTTAATTAACTCGTTTTTAGGTAAATTTTTCAAATCATGTATGTTGAACAAAAATTGAAAATGATTGCTGTTGGTATTCATCAAATCAAATTCGAATTCTAAAGCATTAATAGATCTATTGTAAAAAAATAAAACTCTATTTTTTTTAATTTAGGATCTGCGCGTGCTTCGTAATGTCAATAACGTCGGCGAGTTCCTTTGCAGCACAGAGCTTTGTATTTAAAATCTCATCTGAACGAAGATCTTTGAAAAGTTTTTATTAGCTCGATAGCAGATGATAAATTTTAGTCTTGGGTCTGTAGTTGCTTGATGATCGGATTAATGTAGTTTATGATTGTGTACCCAATTACAATGAAGCATAAAAACTTAAATACAGTGCAACGGGCCAAAAGCCTCATCTCTTATAGAGGTGTCAATTTTAGTATCGTCATAAATACTTAATAAAACATCGTACATACTTCTCAATTGATACCTTAAGGGTTTTAGAGTTCTACTCGATTTTACCAACGAGTATCACTCAGTGGCTTTAGAGTTAGTTCTTTAATGTTAAAGAAGCAACGTTAAAATGTGGCAAAACAGTATTTTTAAAAATAGCAAGTAGTATCAATATTGTAAATGTTATGTTTTTTTCTCTCATGTTACGAAACATACGTAGTTTTTTAATATAAAGTTTGTTTCTTCTAATCTACCAGTACAAGTTTTTCCTATCACTATAACTATCTACTGTGCTAATTTTCAACAGGTGATGGGCCCAGGTCAGTTATTTTTAAAAGTTATAGTTAGAATACTGGAAAAAACCGAGTTAACCTCACTTTTTCGGACGTGGTGTGTCATTATTTCCTGTTTTTGCGCGCGTTCTTATTTTAGTTATTCTAAAAAGTGCGTAAGGACAAACGAACACATAGTACGATGGACCAGAAATATATACCAGTTTTAAAACTCAACAATGAAAACTGGGTAATTTGGTTATGCTAAAAGGGGAAGGACTTTTCGATGTGGTTACAGGATATTTACTAAAGCCTTCTAGTGGAGAAGAGGAGATATCGAAGTGGTTAAAAAGTGACGCGAAGGCTCAGGAACTGATAGTCGCAAGAATCGAGCAAAGACCATTAACCCACCTATTATCCTGTGAAACCTCTAAGGAATTGTGGACAAAGCTAAAATCAGTGTGCGATAAGGAACCAATCGTGAGTATACCACAACAGAAATTTTTTATCTTGGAATTTGGGAACCTACATATCCCAGTTGGAAGAAATCCAAAACAAACTTAAACAAGCAGGTGAAATTCTATACGAGAAGATGATCATGACAAAAATATTGATGTCCCTACCAGAGAAGTATAAACATTTTACTTCGGCTTGGGAATCTGTACCGGAGGACAAACAAACCCTGGAAGAATTAACCTCGCGGTTACTAGTTGAAGAGAACCGAGCAAAATCTAATGAAGGGGCAACTGCACTGGCAAGTACAAGCAACCAAAGATACCTACAAAAAGGATGGTGGTAATACAGTGGAGTGTAACTACTGTCATAAACAGGGGCAGCTCGAGAAAGCTGCTTCAATAAAAACAGTCTGCGTAAAAACAGGAAGTGTCATTATTGCAAGAAAGGCGGTCATGAAATGCAAGAAAAAATGTAGAAAAGAAAACCGTTTCAATCAGTGGAAATAAGTCTCCAGATACGAATGCATGTGTAGAGTCATCGACCAACATAAATTCAAATGATTGGTTCATGTACACAGGTGCAAGTGAGCGTATGTGTTGGAATATAAAGATGTTCGAGAATGTAAAGCAAGTTACAAAATGGAGTTTGTTGAAAAAACGAACTGTCGGAAAGTAGGTCAATGTCAGGGTCCCAAACAGCTGATTTCAATGTAAATAATCTTAACCTTAAAAATTCAGAGTGTCAAGTTGCACATGCAGTAAAAACTGCAGTGTTTAACATGATATTCTTGCTCATCAAAACCTTAAATACGTTAAACAGTTTTTAACGGAAAATAATATAAGTTTTAACGATAACGAGAAAGACTTCGTGTGTAAAAAGTGTTTATCTGGAAAGCAGCATCGGATGTCACATCCTGTTAGTGGCCCCCGTGCCGTAAAAACATTACAACTCGTTCATGCGGACGTATGCGGGCCAATGGAAACACCTTCTATTGGTGGTGCGCGATATTTTTTGGTTATGAAAGATGATTTTTCCGCGTATCGGTGCATATATTTTATGAAACATAAATCAGAAGTAAAAACCCATATTGAACATTTTATATTGCTAGCTGAACGTGAAACAAATAACAAATTTGAAGATATTAAGAACTGATAACGGGTTGGAATTTGTAAACCAGGAAGTAAAGATGTTATTAGAAACAGGGGACATTCGTCATCAACGTCGGGTAGCGTATACCCCACAACAAAACTGTCCAGCGGAGAGAGAAATGCGTATATTAGTAGAAGCCGCACGAGCCATGATTAATGGGACGGAGAAAAGCTGATAAGCTGAAGCCCTTAATACGGCAGCCTTCGTAATAAACAGGACGGGTAAGAGTTCGATAGAAAATAAAACTCCATTTCAATTATGGTACAATGAGAACATATAGCTTATAATTATCCACCCTTTTGGATCAAGGGTATCTGTATATGTTCCCAAAGAAACCAGATTAAAATGGGATCCTAAAAATAAGCTAGGAATTTTCGTTGGGTATAGCGAAGACGTTAAAGGGTATCGAATTTATTTTCCAGAAAAGAACAAGTTGGAGTATCATAGAGATGTCGTAATCCTAGCAGCAAATGAAACTAAGGACGAGCAACAAATAGAAACTCAGGATAATACCGAAGATGATGCAACTGAAAAAATGGACGATGTTAATATCCTACACGAACCATGTGATGATTACATCGATCGAAATGAAGAACAGCAGCAACCAACTGTTGATGAGGATGGACAGTCCAGGTACAATCTACGACAAACCATAAGGAGACCGAAGAAGTTCGACGATTACGAGCATGATCTGGATATTGGATTGTTGGTCTTTGATCACCGAAATGGGGAACCTACTACTTATGAAGAGGCAATGTTAAGTAACGAGTCAGACAAATGAAAAGCAGCAATTGAAAAGGAAGTTAGTGCTTTAAATATAAATAATACGTGGGTGGTAGAAGAAAAGTTTTTGAGTGATATAAAACCGATCGAGTGTAAGTGGATATTTAAAAAAGAAGAGTGAGACTGGTGACGTATTTAGTTATAAGGCACGGTTAGTAGTACGAAGTGTTCAGCAACGAGATACATGTTTTTTAGATAGTTATAGTCCAGTTGCAAAGTTTAAAAATTCCAATTTATCAATTAGATGTTTATAGTTCTTTCTTAAATGGTGAAATAAAAGAACATTTACATTTCATTACCAGAAGGGTTTAATGAAAGACAGGGTACTGTGCGTAAACTTAGAAAATCATTATACGGATTGAAATGTTCACCCAAAAATTGGAATGAAAAGTTTCAGGAAGTCATGTTTGTACGATCAGAATATGAATACTGTATTTATATTAAAGTAACTGAAGCATACAAAAATTTTATGTTAACATACGTAGATGCTGTGTTGGTTGCAGGCACCTCACAAGATGAAGTAAATAATACCAAGAAAACGTGGTCACAACATTTTAAAATGAGAGATATAGGATTGGTAAAACATTTTTTAGACATGGTTATAACTCAAGATGTTGTAAAGGGGTGTAATATCAATAAATCAAACCCAATATTTAAAGGGTGTTTTAACCAAATTTAAGATGCCACATTGCAAAACCTTGCAAAACACAAATGGATCTTAAAAGTAACCGTGAAACGGTAATGAAAGATAAATCTGAAAATAGTAGACCTCATTTAAGTGTATCTATAAGTATTCTTAGTAGGTATCAAAACTGTGCTAACTATGCATTGTGGCAAGCGTTGAATCGTATTTTACGTTATATAGAAGGTACTTTAGAAATGAGCTTCACCTTCAGAAAGAATGGAGATAATGTTATTGAAGGGTATGCAGATGAAGATTGGGCCGGTGATCGAATCGACCGAAGGTCAACCACTGGATACATTGTTAATGGATGTACAGTATCATGGACATCACGGAAGCAACCGACTGTCATTGTCGTCAACCGAATCGGAATATGTAGCCTTGAGTTCTGCTGTAAGCGAAGCATGTTGGCCTAGATACATAGTTTACCAATTTAGAATTCAAAAAGATTTTGTGTGTGTAGTAATATACGAAGATAATTAGTCAGCAATAAGGGTATGTAACAATCCTGAACTTCCTAAAAGACTGAAACATGTCGATATAAAGTTTCACTTTATCCGTGAAAAAATTAAGGATGGTGTAGTAGATCTGATATATGTAGCTACAACAAAATAAGTGGCTGATATGTTTACTAAGCCTCTTAATTCAGCTATGTTTAAAAATATGTGTACTAGTATAGGACTTATGTGAGGATTTTCACATTTTACCTTTGAGGGGGTGTGTTAAAGAAGCAACGTTAAAATGTGGCAATACTGGATTTTTAAAAATAGCAAGTAGTACCAATATTGTAAATGTTATGTTTTTTTTTTCTCTCGTGTTACAAAATATACATAGTTTTTTAATATAAAGTGTGTTTCTTCTAATGTACGAGTACAAGTTTTTCCTATCACTATAACTGTCTACTGTGCTAATTTTCAATAATATGGCCCATCTAAAGGTTGACGAAGCAACAAACAAATACATTTTTGAAGTAAGTCTGGCCTCTGATAACCTGCAAATTTAACCCCAATTTTGCAAGTTTTTCAATTATTACATTTGAAAGTGTTTGTCCTGTCGATTTCTCAACATGCTCTTCCATTATTGGATCAAATCGAGCTAGTAGTCGAATAATTTGTAAAAAATTCTATTATTAAAATCATAAAATTTGTCACTGGTACCCCTAATGGCTAAACAATTTTGAGCAATCATTTTTATTGTTGACACAGTACGTAGAAGCACCTCATACCAATAATTTGTTCCTGCAGCAATAAGGTGTTGTGACTCATTGTCAATACTTTTAATAGCTGACCAAATTCAATCCAAGACATTTGACATTGAATGTGACTTTTTGATGACTCATGTTCTTTTAAAGCGTCACTGAGGTGCCTCCAACGTGTAAATCCTTCAGTGGAAAGAGAACTGAAAGAGCAACTAAAAAATTTGCAGTAAAAACAATAGATACAGCTTTTTACAATGGAGTAGACTAATTAGTTGCGAAGTACTTTTTCTCACTTATTTCCGTTCTTAGTAAAAGCTAAGTTTAATAGTTCTACACAAACTCTCGTCGGTCGGGGACGTTGTCACAGCGGCGGATGTGATTTAACAAGCACTTCTTAGGCAGGTCGCGGGAGCGGCTTCTCAGACAAACGATCGCGTCTGTGAGTAGCTCTAGGTGTATCTGGTCAGGTGTGCTAGATGTAGTTAGAGTAATGTTGTGTGCTGAGTGTGTAAATGAGAAGACAGTTCACAGTCTGGGACTAACCCGAGTGGTGCAATTAGACTGCGTTCTCCGTGGTGTGATGAAATAGAGCAAGGACACTTCTTGTCACATGAGTAAGCAAAAGATGAATCCAGGGCGTTAAGCCCGTCTCCACCGTTCGACTCGGTGTAGGTATGTGTGGAAGGTGACTCCAGGCTCTATAGCCTGTCGTAGCAACTTGAAATATAAGTGTATGTGTGGGGAAGAGGTCGTCAGGCTCTACAGCCTGTCGAAGCCACTTCGAATGTGTGTACTGTGAATGTAAGATAGCTTTCGGTCTTTACAGTCCGTTGACTATCTAGGTGTCTGGTATAAGGCGTCTGTACTCAACTCACGTACTTTCAATCTCGGAACAAGGCGGCAGGCAGGTAATCACAAGGAGCTGGTGGTCAGGTGGCTTAGTAGCGCGACGGTTTCAGGATAATCGTAAGCGGTGATCGGCAGGCGGTGTACCCCACGGTTCAGGCTAAGCGCACGCGTACTAGATCGGGATCTGGATCTTTTTCGGTATTGTGTGGCGGTTTTAAAAGAGAATGCGCGAGGGCGGATACAGCTTCTGTTTGACGGGGATTCCGTTCGCGATTGGCTGAGGGTTCTCTGACGTAAAAACATTCGATGTTTTTTTTTTAATCTACGGCGGAGGGGATTAAAATAATTATTTGCGGTGCAATATCGCGCAATCTTTTGCAATCTGTTTTAATATTATGAAACTTTACGTAACTGGATTACTTCAGGGCAATTAACAAATAATTAAAAAGAAAAAAATTTGGTAAAGGCTGCTAGGTCTTTACAGGTTTAGTTCAACAGATTATTTTACTGAAAATTCCTTACGTTTTACTATGTTACATTACTCAACTTATCTATATTTAAAGGATTTTTATTATAACATTAAATACTATAGATCAGGGATTCCCAAATTATTTTGGGCCAGAGACCCCTTTTCCAGTGTGATATCTCAGACTCCCATAGCCAAATTACTATCTCTAGTTTTTTCCTATTGATACAAAATACTTACCAATTTAAAAACTTTGCGGTTGGTTAAGTGGTAAACTTGACATCATTTTCTCATCAAAATTTAACAAAATAAATAGACATAAAATTCACTTAAAATAGATAATTATTTTTTGAAAAAAACATTAAAATCGCAAAGTAAAGATCAAAAAATTCAGTGTGATGGATGAACCTGGTGACTTTCTACCAATCTAGCTAAATCTTGTTCAATATTGGTGAGTTACAGCCTTAAATCTCCGCGTTCGTTGATTTTCAAACGGTTTCTTTGTTTTGTCAAAATGTTTGTAACCACACTGATGCCTTTTCCGACTAGGTACGATGATGGAAAAGTGATAAGGTATTTTTCAGCAATGATCTACAATGCAGGATACTGTTTTTCAATGTTGCACTGCAACCAGAACTTCTGATAGCCCTGGTTGAACTTATACTTAAGCTCCTCGTCTGTGCTGATGGTGATCAACTCTTCTTGCATTATCACATTGGCTTCTTTCATGGCTGTGATATTGTACGGATATATTATACATCGGGTATATGCGTTAAATTTTAAAAGTACAACAATGATACTTCCTACTAAAATATTAGTCATTCTTATAACAACTTGGTACACGTAACACAACTCGTACAGTATCTTGAAAGTTTCAAATAAGAACTTGTGTTAATTAATAGGGGCCAATTTTTAGACCTCGTCGACCCCAAAATCACTTTTCGTTAATGTCGATCCCTGGTAACCGATTTCGACCCCAAGGGGTCGATATCGGCCACTTTGGGAATCCCTGCAATATAGATTATAAATAATTGCTACGTTGGATTCACTACACTAGTTAAAGTTATTTCATTACTTATAATACCAAACACTAAAAATTGTTACAGACAGAAAAATTTAAACGGTTTTTACTATAATTTTGCATACTGTAAATGATAGATATTCCAGTACGTTACTTAGCATTGACTAATTATTTCATTAGTAAGGTCACGTTTCTTTATGTTGAACCATGTTACGTTACACTAGTAATGGTTGCATATTAAGATATAATTTTTCTTATAATACTACATACTGTAATTTGGAACGACTGGTAAATTAACTTAGGTTTGTTTACATTGGACTATTATACTGCCTGTGTGGTGTGTAGTGTATTCCTCTCTCACGATAAAAACTGTTTTTCCTATGTGTGACAGTTAACAGGATTAACTATATCTGTTTTTATGGAACAGACACAAGTTATCTACGCTTCCGTTTAATATTTGTCTCCATACCTACGCTGTCATAACTCTAAAGATTATCAAACCAAATATCGAAAACCAAAAACAGCCGTATTATAGTAAAAATCTCAAGTACAAACGTCACAAATTTCTCAAATCTAAAGAAATTAAATCCTTGGATTCGCCCACTGGTCATTGATTAAACCTTCTCGTTAACAGGGAAAATGTGGAGGGGTTTTGAAGGAAGTAATTACGCTCTCCTTTAAATTATGATTTAGCAATCTTAAATGAATATTCAGTTGCAGTAATTTGTTAAACTTGGAACACATTCCAAATGCTTTTGAACAGGAAGCTTACCTTTATTGGGGATTTGCATGCAACCTTAGGGACCACGGCACTAACTGCTCTCTGTATAGGACAAATAATTCCATAAGAAAAGCATTGTCTATCTTTTCTTCACAAACTCATCATGAGATGCAGTGTAGATAGATAATGGTGTTTACTGTTTCCAACGACAAACAAGAGTTCCATACAAAACGATACCAAATAATGCGAACAATCATCTCAACACCACTGATATAATGCCTCACATAGTTGATTTATATTAAGATTTAGTGTCACCGTCACAAGCCAACTATTAGTAAAGCTTATTCTTCAATAATCTAAATGAAACAAGTATAGGTGGTTTATTGAAAGAAATCTAACTCAAAATTGGACATCTCAGGTATATTTTCGTGTAATTTTGAAGCACACTGTATAACCTAAGCCGTTAAATTAAGCATAAAATAAGTAATTGAACATAAAGACTGGATGTTTCTAAACAGAATTACAAACAAAAATTTAACAATTTTTGTTATTGACTAAAACCGTAAAATTCAACTAGGTATTTTTGCAGGCACAAACTGTATTTTTTTGTGAAAATGCTTTAAAAATAATGGGAAACGATAGTCTCATAGGGAGACGAAACTCACAGAAACTGGCAATAATCTAGGGCTGGTAACCTGGGAAGCAAGACTAGTAAACGCCTACAACTACTCAGTCTCCACCAATCTCTCTATGAAAATTGGCAGTTATAAACCTTTGTAAGCGGATTGAAATCAATATCATCACACGAATAGTAGAATTCTGATCTTCACTTTTTGAACACTACTGAAACGGGCATTATCATAGACAATATCCTGTCTAACAAACGAATGAAGTAAGAACATTTTTAGTTATGGTCCGTAACATGTTCCATACAATAGCTTTCCCAACAGGATTTATACATGTAGAATAACAAACCTATCTCAATACAAAGCCAAATCAGTCCAAATCAAGACCGTTCTCCCCTAATTTCTTCTCTCCATGCGTAAGTCTTTGAAAAGACTGTTTAAACAAATTAATTGAAGCAATTAAAAACCGCATTTTAAAGCTTTCAGAACAAAGGTTTTAGCGGTTCTATACAAGCTCATGGTAAAAAGAACGGGGTGCACCTCAGAGCATGTATTAAAATGAAGCGACGGTATACTTTTTGCTACATGGATGGATGTCGCCGTTGTTACAATGGCCTCGACTACTACCGGAGTTGCTCCTTTAAAGCTGTAAAAAGATATTCACAGAAGAAAAAGAAATGCAATGGTCAATCGTCTAAATTGTCTTGGGCGGTATCATTCTAACAGGGGCTGAACTGACCTCAGGGACGAGTGTGTGGCAAACTATAGGATGAACATTCGCTACAAAAAAATAGTATTGGCCAATTTTCTGCATATCGCAATAAATAATTCTTGGATTTTGCATGGACATAATGACAAAAATATCTCAAACCTATTATTTCGAAGAGAAATAGTACATGTATATTTGACACGATACGGAATCTCACCACAAGGTCTTCGAAAAATATCGCTTATCCGCAATATGCCTGGAGATGTCAGATTTGACTGTATGGTCGGACCACTTTTTGGCTTCATGCCAGAGAAAGCGGGAAAGGTTGCAAATCATTCGGACCAACAGTGTGTCAAAAATGTAATGCCTATAGATTAGGTTGTTTTATACGTTATTACACAAAATAGTTTACTTTTTGAAAATAAATTATTTCCTTATGTTTAGTGATTTTTTTAATTAAAAAAAGAATATGTTCAATAGGCGCCCACGGATACCGTGGTATCAGCCTTTTGCTTAGTCCAGTATTAAAAAACAATTTTTTTTCTTCAAGCGGTATTGAATCATGCCATTCTTGATCTAGCTACCTGACGTAGAAATGCCAATTTTTGATCTGAGATTAATTGTAGAAGTAATTTTTCCTAGGAAAATATGCACAGCACCGTTAAATAGGCTTGCGCGACTATCTCAGAAGGTATATATTATCCTCACCAGGATTGTTTACCGGTACGTCATCACATACAATCATATGGTGTTATATGAAAAACATGAGTCAAAATTATTTTCGTTACAATAAATTCTGATTAGAAAATATATCCCGAGATTGCAGCATTTAAAGCTGCAAAATTGTAAAATACAATTATTTATTGTGATTTATTTTGTAAAAAATAGAGAATGTTGATTATCGTAATTATAATGGTTGAAAAACAATATCCTTGAAGTCTAACAGGTGCTTGGTACGTTATTTTTGCAGCCTGCAGGTAATGTAGATTATAACCCGTTACTGCCCTATTACAATGTAATTTTCAACAAAATGTAAACATTTAATAATTGCAGCGGAATTATAAAACAAAAGGAGAATGGTTGTGTTGTAAATTGCTGATAAACAATCATACAATTGATGATTAGAGAGTTCAGTTTATAGGTTAAACAATTTGCATGCAACAACTGTCAAGCTGCACTATTTACACCTCGCAAGGCTACTATGTTTCATAATCATAATTTTTTATTGTTGTTACCAATTCAGTTCAGTAGCAATGGTGGCCCCCACAATGAGATGGTAACATTATTATACTAAATTGATATTAAGTGCCTAAATAAAATTGAACTATTATTCGTACGAAGATGACATCTAATGTGGAACATAAATTCTATGGGAAATGTGTGATTAACATCTTGAAAAGCATTTTACAAATATATTGTACTTAAATTATTGAAATACATTACTAATAGAAATTTTTTGCATTCAATATGAACTAACACACTTGCATTACTAATTGTAGGTTATAGAAACATGGTTGTCAAAGTGTTAAACTTCTAATCGGAGTCACTATCTACATCCGAGCTTTCAGAATAGTTTCCGATGTTAATAATAAGTTGAAGTGTGATGTCCAACGTTTCTTCCCGTTTATACCATAATTTTAGTTTAAGAAATGAAGACTTCTGTCAGTTATTAATATGTGATTGTTATGAATTTCTGCATTTAAACTTGCAATTGTGACATGTTTCTCTGTAAATAAATTAGTATGTCAAGCATATGTAAAAGATTGTGATGTAATAACACTCACTTTGTGCATACATATTGTATAACGTATTCCTTATGCCCATTTTGGATGTTTCAGGTAGATAGTCAGATTTTTTTTCTCTTGCGTGGTCGTTTTTTACCTGGACTTGTTAAAACAGGGTTAGATGCAGCTCGAGACCCCCATTTTCTTTAAAGTGTGTAATAAATGATGATTAAAAAAAGTAAATGTAAGAAATGAGGAAACAGTAAAAGGATAAACAAACAAATTGAGGTTATGTAGTATTTGTCAAATGAGAATTAAATTCATATGCATATAAAACGAATTGATTTCGCGTTTATAGGTTTACTCTTTATATTCCGGAAAGTCCGGAAATGTATGTGTTATTTGTATTGGTAGTTTCTACACTGACGAACATAAAGAGCGAACCACACAAAAACATTTTTATGCGGGATATTAATTTTTTATGTACGCTTAATTCGTTTTGGACAAATTAGTTTAGCATATTGTTTGGAAATGTCTTATAATATTAAATGACCCTGCACACCTCTTATGGGTTTTTAGACCACAGTCAAATTTAATGAAATTTTAATATGTTATAGACTAAAACTATCTGAACAATATTTGTCATTGGGCTAACTTAATATAATGGCTAGTTTTTGATATACAGGGCATTAAATTAATAGTGCCTAATAAGAATAATGGCTGTTCAGTGGGTTTTAACATTGATATACGCAAGTGTTACCATTACATATTATACTTTTTTGTAATTTTTATTCTATACTTTCTAACATTTTATACAGGGTGTTTCAACAAAAATTAGTATTAAATATGATTATTTACATGAGAAAAAGTGGAACTTATACATAAAATAAACAACCTAATATTTACATGAATTATATACAACAAACGGAACATTTAGACGGCAGCATGTCTGTTTAAAACATCTTAAGTAGCGGCTAGCACTTTGGTTTGCGGTAGCCTAATAACTTCTTTGTGTCTTGCATAGTCCAAAAACCAAATAACTGCTGCTATATGTGCACACATTCCTATAGTTCGCGCTCCTGTTTTGCATTGGCAATAGTAGCCAAATATAGGACCATCTTCTTGTTCAGCATCATTATCAGGAACAGGGTTATAGCTAATTGATATTTAATTTGATTTCTATGTCTAGATCTAATTCTAAGCCGAACGAGATTTAATTCGTTGAACGCCGTATCAATTTCGAAAAAGTGGTTGCCCAGTTGGTGATTGTTATCCTGTATGTAAGAAGGTGCTAGTTTAAGTTGGAAAGTTCCGTAAATTATGCGTCTTAATTGAGCTATATTTAGAACTGGAAAATTTTCTAATTGGTTTTGTTCTAAAGATGCCCATCTGCCGTGCCGCCTCAACAAGCCTTCATTTTCCGCTCTAGCTTGTACATGATTAGGTTCGTTTACCATTTGAAGCATTTCTTGTGCTAGTTCTTCATTTGCTTCTTCCATATGTAATGGTGGATGGTAGCGGTTTATTAGGGCACAGGCAACACGGAAAAATGTCCGCAAATTGGGTATTTGGGCAATTGAAAAGCAGTTACGAAAAATTTTAAATATTGCCTGAACGTGTCCGTTTCGAGCTTCTACTGCCCACCTTTGCTTAATAATAATTCTGCTAGCGTTGGCTTCTACAGTTGGCAATTGACGTCTACCTTCTAGCGCTGGTGGAATTTGCACAGATATGCCAATATTATTTTAAAAATTCCCGAGCATCTCGGTAGCCTCTATCCACAATCACAACATCGCCAGGTTGCAGCCAGTGTCTTAGTTCTTGATCCTGATTATATTGGTATCTTAATATACTCGCATCATTATTTCTTGGGTCGGAAAAGTATGGACTATGAACATACAAAATCTATCCATCTGGGGCAACAACTAGCACTGGCTTAACAAGATGGCAATATTTGTGAACTGAATAGGACTGCCTGAGGTCTGAAAATTTTTGCTACGCTCTATGTTAACATAAGTGGCATCGATACAAATAATGGCTTTTGGGTTTTCAGGTTCCTCATTAAATAACTCATTTGCAAATGTGGTAACGTGTTCAGCAATAAATTGGTTACGGTTTATGTGACGAGGTCCTAAATTCTGGGGCACAAAATTATTGGATAATGATTCCTTAACTTTTTGAATTGCCAATGAGACACCCTGTCTGCTACCATAAGAAAACATCGCCGCTAAAAACGTGTTTAAAAGTCCTTGACGTAATTTACATAAAAAACACAGTAAATCTTTTTTTTTAACTTCTCTCCTTCTTCCGTAAATATTAACATTCGCACAAACGTTGAACAATTCCCGAAATTGATCCCTGTTTAAGGATGACAGCGCATTTAGCTCCTCATCACTGAAATTGTTTTCATCCGAAAAAGTTTCATTTTTTGTGTTACTTTCTCGTATTGTTGTCAACAACTGATCCAACTCTGCCCCTTTTAAATTGTATGGCTTTTTAATGGAAAAAGTAATAAACCATTCGCATCAAGATGGACAGGACAAACCTTACAAATACGAGGTATGTATACTCCCTTTCGCATAAAAATTTTTGTCCTTGCCTGTCCTGATAAATGTTGAATATTTTTACAGCATTATTGCATATTAAACAATGATTAGCACTATATTTTAGAGGAAGCTTCATAATTGTTGGATCTGGATCATTTTCATAGACCTGAATTTCATCTATGATACCTTGATTGCAATTTGTACATAGCCTGGTATTACCATTTATGTCCATTGGCGGAAGTTAAAGTTCCTGTCGTCTTATCTGAGCAATATTAATCTTCTGGTCGGCATTTTGTCGTAAAATGGTCATTTGTCTGGGATTCCCCCCACTATTTCACATACATAACGCTGAAAGTTTAATCGGAAAGCCATTTTAATGCAAACTCAAATAATGACTTTAAGGAAACTTAGTTACAGGTGACATTGTCATTTTAAGTAACTGATTGTTATTAACAATCGAAAGTGTAGATATGTATCAGGCTTATGGCTACCTCTGTAGTTTTTAATAGTATTAACTACTAATTTTATTAAAACACCATGTATAGAGTGATAGAAAGTACAGAATAATGAAAAATTACTAAATAGTATAATATGTAATTGTAACATTTGTGTATATCCATGCTAAAACTCACTGAAAAGCCATAATGCTTATTAGGCACTACCACTTTAACGCCCTGTATATCAAAAACTAGCCATTAGATTAAGTTGGTCCAATGACAAATATTGTTCAGATAGTTTTAGTCTATAACATACTAAAATTTCATTAAATTGGACTGTGGTCTAAAAACCCATAAGAGGTGTGCAGGGTCCTTTGATAATGGAAATTTAATTTTATGTAAATACCGGGTGTAACGATAAAGTATCTTTATTTCCGAAAGTTTCCAACACCATGCAGAATGCACTTTTTTACTTACCTTGTTATCTGTATATACATTACAAAAAGAAAAAAACCGCTTAATAAAAAACAGCTTAAAAAAGAGTTTTTCTGCGTGTATTTCGGCCCTCTTGCCAAGCTGTTCCTATTCTTGAACTAGTAGTGAGTTGTTTCAAGCCTTTTAAGCTCAGAACATGGTTCCTGAAACTTCTCCTTATCGTATTCTGCTACGTTCAGACTTCGTGCTGACAGTTTTTCTCATAGACATATACCGACATGTTCACCGCGTATACGAACATCATGGCGAAGGCTGAGGTAGTAACCTCACCTTGAGGACTTCTTCCTTCTGATCGTTAACTGACCTCACCCGTCCTTACTTCCACCTTGTACAGATAATTAATTGAGTATGTTGCAAATCCATCATTGTTAAAGGAGCTTGGAAAACTTAAGCACCACGCCCTCCCTGTGTGGAGGACATGAAACACGGCGATTCTTACTTTGTTTCTCACTCATTCGTTTCTGAATTTGAATTTCATGAAGCTAGTTACCCTGGGAGCGTGTGGTCGAGTATTGTCATGCAATCAAATGAAATTGTCACCATTTACAGGGCAGATCTTTCAAAGTGTTTATCACACATCTATCAGTGTTCATTGTTCTATTCAATATAACAGATTAAAGCAAGTTCTGTGCGGAGATGGTGTGTTTATTTTTTACAGCCTACGAAATGCATTTATCTTGTATATTAATGAAGCCAGGTAAAAAAACAAATTGTTAAAAAAAGATGCCTCTATACTCCATTTAACGAACAGATTCAGTAAATGCTCCTCCTACAAATTTGTAGGTGCATGCTACTAACTGCGCACAGGCCTTGTTTAAAACCATAAAAAAATTACTTTGTGGGTAATACAGTGGTTGAATTACATTCAACGGTTCTTTAATGTATGCATATGAATTATTGTAGTCCCTAACATGTATAATTATGTAGTTTTAACAGTAATCAAATAATAAACATATTTAGAAAATAAATATTTTAAAATCACACAATGAATCGGTTTTAATACGGTTTGAAAATAAGCATCTTTAGTCTATGGGAATGTTGATATGCTGTACATAACTCGTTAATGTTTACCAATCTGTCAAATCTCATATGAAGTCAAATCAAATTGTCAGGGCACGTATTTTGGAAATCAAAAAATAACATTAATTTATTTGTTTGTAAAAGGTCATAAGTCGGGCAGGTAAATAGTGAATGAATAGAACTTTCAGCTTACATTTTATTTTTATAGGAATTTACAAGGCAACTCCTTGTTGATGTCACAAGTGTTTGTTTATCTAAACAAACTGCAAAATGTAATTATGTTACAGTTGAGAAAAACCCCTTTATTCCTTAATAATTCCCACAAAACTTTATCATAAGTAGTGTTTCAATTCACAATTCTTCCTCTAGCTGCATTTGTATTTTTTACTGTCTGTAATTAAAGCACAACAGGTCAGCCTTGTTCGGAGTCTGATGAAGAAGAGTCATCGCCTAACTGGATGATCAACGGCTCCACTTGAACTTCTATAATGATATCCAATTGCCACATATTTTCTTACACACTTTCTACGTGTCTAATGGCATTTTTCCAATTATCTGACGTTACGTTTGCAACAGCGGTGCAAAATAATTGGTGCACATCTTCGATTTTAAATGTTTTGTTGTTCCTTGCAACTTCACCCTTGATTTGTGCCCATAGCAGTTGGATTGGGTTTAATTCGCAATGATATGAAGGTAAACGCAATACAGTACGATTCTGTGTTTTTGCTATCTCATCGACAACTAATTTAGGAGCAATAGCAGCTTTTCTGACAAGGTCGAGAAGTTCGTCTTTGATCATATCTGGTTCGTAATCAATGGATTTGCTGGTTAGCCATGTCTGAATGTCAGCTTTTTTTTATCTTGAATTTGGATTTTTGTCGATCTTTCTGCTATGATAGGAGGCGTTATCTAACACTATAACAGCGTTTTTGTCTAAACGTCCAAGAACGTTGCGAAACCATTCTTCAAAAACAGCAGCTGTCATTTCTTCATGATAATCGCCAGATTTCTTGGACTCGAACAACAGCAAACCATCAGCAACAAAACCGCCCTCGGAACCAATGTGGAGAACGATAAGGCGTTTTCATTTTCCCGATGGATCCCGTAACCCCGTTGTTAATCCATTAACAAACGCTTGCCTCGGAGTCAAGATGGTTGTATCTTTCCATACTTTGCTTACTGTATGGCCAGCATTAACCCAAGTCTCGTCTAAGAAATATCTCTTTTTTCCTTCTTCTCTGTATTTTCTAATTTGTCGTAGATAACGTTGCCTCCACGCAAGTATCTCGGATTTTTCTTTAAGGAAACTATTTCTTGACCTCTTGAATACCTATATTTCAAAATAAAGTATAATTTATGTTAGAGATAATTTATTCCGTTACTCACTTAAAGTTAATTTCATTCACCAAGGTTCTTAATGTACTACTTTTTAATTGAGGCATCTCATCGTGCTCACCAATAGCGGCCACAGTTTTATTTAGAGTAGGTTTATCGTTTTGTTCAATGAAGGAATGGACTACACGCCTAACATTACTCTTAGTTTCGTCGTTAATTGTTGTCCAAAATTGCTCGTTATCGGTGGTACACAGTCGGAGGATGTAGTACATGTGTTTGCTTGTCCTCACACTTTTGTCTGTAATACCTACCTAAAATGATAAAGTAATGAATAAAATATGTTTTTATAAAGTTATTATGTTACCTGCTGCTTTTACTGTAAACGCAACATTTTCAGTCTTGTTGTTGTTCGGGTTTTCTTCAACACAAACTTTAAAAATGTTTAAGATTCGCTCCTTTTCGTCAACGGAAAAATGCCTGGCCGTGCGAGAGGTTTCGTTGATCCATAATAAATGTAATTATTTGCTAATAGGCTCCAAATTGTAGCTGGTATTGAAAAATACTGTTTTTGAAAACGAAAAGTACTAGAGCAAAAGCTTTAACCAAAATAAAGAATGAAAACACAAATACTAAATGTGCCATTTAAATTTGGCGCTAACTCGTTGGAGGGGCACTTACTGAATCTGTTCGTTAAACGGAGAATAGAGTGATGCTTATATTGTAACCCTTTGTGATTTCTGATAAATTCCACAGTGTGTTGCAAACTTTCTGTAATACACGTTTTGTAGTGTTTCATGCAAAAGGTTAACACTAACATTTTCAAATAATTAACAAAAATTATTGAAATTGGATTGGATGTGTATGAAAAAGGTTATGTCCAATTAATAAACATTACTGGTGCTTCGATCTATGTGGTGCCACTGAATGAATCAGGATTCAAATGACCAATTGTCGCTTAAGTTATTACTACGGAAAGAACAGGAGACTGACAATTCGTTGTGATTGTGCTCGCATTTTTATTCTTGTTTATTGATAATTATACCAAATGTCTAATTAAAAATGTTAATATCGGCTAATGCCATATTATGCATCAAGTGAGAGAAACGTATGATCTTACCCGCGGTGTAATTTGTATTTTATCTACTTTTTAACATAGCAATCAGTAAATTAAGACAATAAATTTTTGAAATTGATGTTCTAATTGAAAGAAAATCGAATGGGAGCCTAACACATTCTGTATATCGTAAGCCAACGTATACAGATCATTATATTAATCTTTCATCACACCATCATCTAGGACAAAAGTTTAGTACGATACGAACTTTGTACATCCGTGCGACAAAGATTTGTCTTCCAGATAAACTACAACATGAATTAAACCATCTTGAAAAGGTCTTCATAAATACTGGCTTCAACCAACAACAAATTAAAAAGTTATTTCAACCGAGACAAACGACACCTATGGATGATACATCTCCAACTTCAAATAAGTGTACCATTTTACCTTTCTTTGCAAACACAACGAATAACATTGGTAAAATATTACAAAAGCATAATATAAAGGTAGCTTACAAAAGCCGTATTAAAATTCGAAATCTTCTGAATTCTGCCAAAGACCAAAAACCCTTACATACATGTGGTGTTTACAAAGTACCATGCTTTTGTGGTAAAGTCTACATTGGTGAAACTGGAACAAGCATTCAACTCCAGCTTAACAGAATACAAAACGCACTTACGTTTACTTCATCCTGCTTAAACACTCTGCACAATATAAAACTTGAAGACACAAGAATTCTGGTTAACGATAGGAATTGATATACAAGGAAGATCTGAGAAGCTATTGAAATTCAAGAACAGAGATAGTGGAAAGCTTGCGATTAAATAAATAAATATTCACACAATTTTCCCAAATAGTGTTATTTAATATGTTGAATGGTGAATGTTTCAACTCTTAGAACATATTTGAAAACTGAATTTTTACAGAAATTGTCCTAAATTTCGGTAGTAGGACGATACCGTTAGTAGGGAATGCTACATCGTCCGGGGCACGATTTGGCCAGTAACCGGTCTGCTCGCTATGATATTACTCAAGAAAATAATACAATTGCCTCGGATCGACCTGGCTACAAGGGGCGGTCAAGGTCGAAACAGACAGGCCCCGTTGCTGACGACTGTGCAAGGAATGAATGGCGAGTCGGTACGTGGAATGTTAGAGTTATGCATGGTAAAGAATGTGAAATTGCGAATGTAATGTACGAAAGACAGCTTGATATTCTGTGTGTATCGGAGACAAAGCGTAAAGGAAAGGATGCTGTGGAGATGGAGGATGGCAGCCTGGCACTATCGTCAGGAGTTGAGACGGAAGTGCGTGGTGCAAAAGGAGTTGGGGTGAAAGAGCGAAAAGATGTGTTAACCAGTACGAATTAGTATCTCCTCGGGTAATATGGGTTAGAATGAAAGTGGAGTTTCGAAGAATTTTTCTTATTGCATGTTATGCACCGGTGAATGGAGAAAGAGACCAGGAGCGTGAGAACTTCTGGAATGAAGTAGAGAACGTGTTGAACGTATGTAAGCCAAACGAAAGAGTGATTATATTGGGGGATATGAACGGATGGAGAGAGAACATAGTGAACGCGTTCTAGGAAAGTTCGGAGACCAAAGAATCAATGAGAACGGTGAACTCCTGCTGAACATCTGTGTGGAGAGAAGCCTGTTTGTATCCAATACGTGGTTTAAACATAAAAATGTGCATATGTATACATGGCAAAGAGGTGAATCTAAACGTATGATAGACTTGATAGTGTATGATGAACGGCTTAGAAACCTGGTGAAAGACACAAAAGTAATGCGCGGAGCGGAGTGTGGATCGGACCACTTTTTGGTTGTATCGAGAGTGTGTTTAGGGCAAAAGTGGGTGTGGAGAAGGAAAGCAAACGTAGTGCGAACGTCCAGAATTAGAGTTGACAAACTAGTGGATAATGGTGCGAGAATGAAATACGTAGATGCTGTGAATAAAGGGTTGAATGTGAATGAAACAGTGTGGAACGAACAAATAAAAGACACTGATGTTGAAAGTGCATGGATAAGCTTGTCAATTGTGCCGTGCGAATATGTGGAAGAGTGATTGTAGGTAGACAGAAAAAATGTGCTTGGTGGAATGAGTGGGTAAAAAAGGCAGTAAGTAAGAAAAAAGATGCGTACATGGCAATGATTGCTGCAAAAAATGAGACTGAGAAGAAACGATTGTATGAGGTGTACAGATTAAGAAACAAAGAAGCGAAGGAGGCAGTGAGAATAAGTAAAGAGGAAGTGATGGCTGTAGAAGGAGAGAAAATGCAGAATGATTTTGAGGGAAACAAAAAACTTCTGGAAATGGGTCAAAAATATAAAACGTGGCCCAAAACAGAACGCTGCAGGAGTGATGAATGATAGAAACGGAATAGTATGAGACGATTGTGAAGTGAGGAAATGCTGGCAAGAATATTTCGGAAAGCTGTACAGTAGTGAGGAAAGTAAGACTGAAGAGTTAAATAAGGAGAATATAGAAGAAATGATGAATGAAACTGAGGAGGATATTGGAATAAATGAGGTAGAGAAAACGGTAGGAAGGTTGAAAAACGGCAAGGGAGCAGGCGTAGATGAAATCACTGGTGAAATGCTCAAGTATGGTGGTGCAAAGCTTATACGAAGATTGCGTGAATTATTCAATGTATGCCTTATGTGTGGAAAAGTGCCGAGTGATTGGAAGAGCGCGATCATTGTACCATTGTATAAGGGTAAGGGGAACAAGAGTGATTGTAAGAACTACAGAGGAATAAGCTTGCTCAGTGTACCTGGTAAAGTTTTTGAAGAATACTGATAGAGTACGAGAAACTACACAATCTAAGATGTGGGATGTGCAAGGTGGCTTCATGCCAGGGAGAGGATGTGTCGATCAGATGGTTGCTCTCCAGCAGGTGATCGAAAAGTGTTTAAAGGAAAAGGAAGTTGTGCTGTGCGTTTGTAGATCTGGAGAAAGCATTTGACAGCGTGAATAGAGAGAAGCTGTGGGAAATATTAAATGAATATGGCGTAAATAAAGGTCTAATAAATGGAATAAGGGCAGTATACAACGGTAGTCGGGCATTTGTTAGGGTGAGTGAATACTTTAATATTGAGCAAGGAGTGAGACAAGGCTGTGTGATGTCACCGTGGTTGTTCAATATATACATGGATAAATGTCATAGACAAGCATGTAACGATACAAATGGTGTAATGGTTGGTGACGTAAATGTGCGACTCCTGGTGTATGCAGATGACACAGTCTTATTAAGTGACAGTGCGGATGAGCTGCAAACCGCTCTGAGGAAGTTTGATACAGTCTGTGAGAGCATGGACCTAAAGGTAAACGTGAACAAAACTAAGATTGTGGTGTTCAATCGGGAAGGTGGAAAGGAGAGTAGAATATTTACTCTGCAAGATGAATGAATGAATGGAGCAAGTGGACGAGCTGGTATATCTCGGTAGAATGTTTACTGCAGATGGTACAATTGAGAGCGAGATTGGACGAAGGGTCAATGCTGGAAGGAAAGTGATTGGAAGTATGTGAACGATAATGAGAAATGAAAGCATGAGCCTAGCTGCGAAACGAGCAATCTTTAATGGCGTATTCGTCCCGTCAGTACTGTATGGAAGTGAGACATGGGTATGTCAAAAAAAGCATGAAAGAAAAATAAATGCCGTGGGTATGAGATTTCTGAGAAACGCATGTGGTAAAACGAGACGGGACAAGATAATAAATGAATGCATAATGAGGGAGTGTGGTGTGGAAAAGACTACGATGGATAGATATAAAAGTTGTACATTACGTTGGTTTGGTCACATTGAGAGAATGAACAACGCAAGATTAGCGAAGCAAATATATGTGGGTGAAATTAGGGGAAAGGCCGGGCCTGGTAGGCCGCGTAAAACTTGGCTGAATGTAGTAGAATCTATGATAAAGGAAAGAAAGATATGGAGTTTTAAAAACAAAAGGGCATGTCAGAGACTATGCATGAATCTTGCGGAAGCTAGGGAGGTATGCGGAGATAGGAAAGCATGGAGAAAGATTGTGAATGAAAAATAAATAAGAGGCAGGGATTGTTTTGCCTACCCCGCAAGGGAATGGCGTGATGGTTAAGTAAGTAAGTAAGTAAGTAAAATTGTCCTAAATATCTGCAATGATGCAGCTCTGTCTTCTCCTAATATAATGTACAATCCTCTCAAATGTTCCGGGAATGTTTCTAATGTACTTTCACCCATCCAGTATTTGTTGCTGCAAATCTTCTACATCTTATATTGGTGTTCTGTAAGCCAACGTTTTTCAATGTACTTAAAGAAAAATTCAGTGAATTTAAATGGGGAGGTGATAGTGGTCGCGGATAGGGTCTGTTTCCATATATTAGGATAGTTTTCGTCCAACTAGTTACGGGAAACTACACTAAAATATTGAAGGACACCATCACGCATGAAGAACATTCTCCTTGTGTCGGGACATCATCCAAAAGTCGCTGCAACTGCTCAGTGAGAAATATTCTGTGTATCTCACCAGTTTGCCTTACAAGTAGTGAAGCAAAATCATCAGAAAAGGATCTATCATTTCTGCCCAAACATACACCGATATTGATACTGATGTCTTGTTTGTCTTATGTCGTAAGGGGTTTCTTACGCGTAAATGCGGTTCTTATAGCAATTAATGATTGCTTCTCTTAAAAAGTAGAATTCATGGGTGAAAAGTGTTTGATTAAGAAAGCTAGGGTTGGCGATCTCCATTTCTTGAATCCACCTGCATAATTGTAATCCTTTGTAATCCGTAAGAAGTACTTGCACTCATTGAACATGGTAAGGATATAATAGATTATGTATCAAAGTTCTCCAAATCGTACAATAGCTAACAGTGAACTCCTGAGTAGTTTGTCTCGTACCGCTTTCCGGATGCTCGTTTATGTGCTTTGAGTCAGTTTCTTCCAAATTAGTTGTTCGAACAGCAGGACGACCACTCCTTTCGTTAAATTTAAACGACTGTTTCTGCCAGAGGCCTATGAACATTCGCCGGTCAGGAATTTTTCTATTGGGAGAAATGTCTTGATAAAACAGTAATGCTTGATTTGAATTACCGCTGGATTTGCCATAAGGTGCGTTGGAGGAAGTGCGTCCTAGGGGTAAGATCGTCTTAGGATTTATAATAAATATCTATATCACAGTATTCTTGACAGTAGCGAGCACTAGATTTCAGATCCATACCGCCACAATATTTTGAGCAGTCGCTGTGTTAACAGCTTTTTGAAATATATTATTTTGCTGCAATTTGGGTTTGTTTGTAATGCTGTTATGCTAGAGGTAAGTGATTTATATAGCAGATTAGCGGATGATATAGTATTTGCTTTGACTTTGTTTAGAAGAGTGGTCGCTTTTACCCCTTACCATACTCGTCAAGGAGCATGAGCACTCCTGCCCCTTGCACTAAACAGATTGAAACTAAATTATTATTTATCGTCTTTCAGGTGTAACAATACCTAAAAATGGCGCACAACTATAAGCGACAGAGCCAGCTAGGCAAAACCTATTCTAAAGATAATAAAGGCATCCGTTTAGATCTACAGATTGGCGACTACATTGAATAATATCCCAGAAACCACATTCAAAGGCCATGTAAAAGGAAAGAAAGACGGTAAAAGTATGAGTTACGGCCGGAAACAGATCTTTCGCCAAATGTAGAAAAGAATCTGGCAGCGAGGCTCTGTGCGCCATGGAAAAGTGGTGCTTTGGGCTATGTAGAAAGGAGATATTAGATATTTTGCAGCAATGTTTTAAAACTAACGAACTTAAGATGACCGTGCGGGTTCAAACTGGTTTATTAATTTTAAGAAACGTAATGGATTATCTATTAAGAAGCTACAAGGCGTGGAAATGGCTAGGAAAAAGAGCGTCGACCGTTTCACTATATCCAAACTTACTTCCTTCTACAAGAACAGCAATCGGAACAGGGCGTGGAAATACCACCTCTTAGGTACCTTGCAGTGCCTCTGGAGCAAAAGTGCTGCCATTAATAGTGTTTAAGGGAATTATGAGAATTATTTTCAGAATACATTTGTCAAGAATATAGGCCCAGAAGTGCCAGTCCTCAACACATATCACATTAAAATAATGGAGATGGCATTAACTTAACAGATAGTAATATTTAAATTGCCTCCACATTTGTCGCATTTGTTCCATCCACTCGATATCGCTGTATTTCGTTCATTGAAAATAGCTTGGTTAAAATAGCAAAAAAGCAATTTTCAGAATTAATAGGGCAGGTGTGGTTAGACGCGTGCTAATTCCGAGATAATCAGAAAATGGTTTTCAAAAACCAGAGATATTTCCACACAATAAAATTACCAAAAGAAAGCCTATGGCCCAGAAGTTTTTAAACAGATGGAAAACTACAATAACTCCAGCACTTACGACTACACCAGCCGCCAATGAAAGCAGAGTTCAAGCAAATGAGTCTTCTACTAACAATATTGAGGCTGATTTACCATTAAATCAACTGCTTGAAGAAAATCAACAGACTGAGGAAATAACGATCGGCAATACGCGAAATAATGTTTCCATTGAGCGTAAAGTATACCGTCCACAAGTACGGAGCCTAACATTCTTAGTAACGTTTGAAAAATTCTTGCTTAATAGCATGAAAAGAACATCGACCAACCTAAACCAGGCAAAGAAAAAAGACAGATTTGTAAGGGGACAGAAGTAATTACTGCCCAAGAAGTGTTGCAACGCCTTAGAGTCGAGCAAACAGATGTCATTCAGCTAAAAAAACTTTCGACGACGATGATAACCTGCAATTGAGTACACTTTTAAATAAAGCAAAGAGGAATCGAAAAGGAAAAAAATCCCAGCTGAACGTGATACCTCATCTGATGAAGATGTAAGTGGCATTCCAGATTTAAGTGGCGAGAAGGATATAGAATTGAAAACTTTTGAAGAGTATCTAAATACATAGGAAGATTGAGGGTTCTATCAAAAGTATTGGTAATATATTAAAATGGAAGACTGGGTGCTGGTGAAGTTCTACCCTTGAGTTTAATTTGAAATATCCTAACTTACCAAGTATGACACAGGAAAAGTTCTCACGATTGAGAAAGAATTTTATAAATTTCGGGAAAAAGCTGTTATATCCATTACGTGAGTGAAACCACTAACTGGCAATGAGGATAATCAAATTACCATTCTCGGATATTTTCAAGCACATCCTCAAGCCTTAACACGAACGGCCTCTTTGGAATTGGGATTCTCATATTCTGCGATACAAACCATTTTACACCATCATAAGCTACATCCTAGACTGCAGAAACTACACCCTAGTGACTTTCCCGTAGGATAAACTTTTACCGGGATTTATTACTTAAAATACAACAATACTTTGGACTGATCTGGCAAAGTTTTGTCAGCAGACAGTTTACAGTAGGAGACATCGACATTTTTGGGCTTCTGAAAATCCACATATGCTGTTCGAAGTTGAAAATCAAGTACAATTAATGTGTTTTGTCTGGTAATCAACCAAGATGTACGCTATATTATGTACGATGGAAATTTGAATAGTGAAAGATACTGAGAAATTCTTTAAACTGTGATAGAAACATTTCTAGATAATTTACCTTGTGTAATTAAATAAGAATCCAGATGTTTGGTTACATTATTACAATTGCCTTTTGTGTCCATGATATACTCGAAAAAGCAAAGAATTTCTTGGCATTTCTTGATTTTTATTGAACAAATCGACAGATATTGAAGTTAGGTATAGCTATAGGGAATGCTTAAGTAACTCGCCCTATAATTCAATTTTCTTTCGAATGGCATAAAAAATGGTAGATGCCATTTGAAAAATGCCGTTTTTGACAATTTTTGAAAATCGCTTGCGCCCATATAGTATAAAATGGAACCATCGAACTACTCCTAACGTAGAACGGTTTACAAGATATTAATTTTTTCGTAAACTACTACGGATATAATCTTTTACAGAAAAATCGACGTATGGTAAAAACTATAATAGATAAGTTAACATAACTTAGGTTGTCTTAACTCGTAAGTAGAAGGCGAATCGAACTATGTGAAAAGAAATGTAGGTTTTCATTTAAAATAAAAAGGTTGGTTCTGACTTTTGGCACACGCAGTATGGCTGGAGGAATAAAAATATTTTAGGTAGAACGGACATGATCAATTATTATACATACCTAATTTCAAGATTATAATCCAATTGAAAGTAGAAAAACCTCTAATGCACGGTGTACGTAAATCACTCTGTATATTACGAATTTGTATAACAATAAAAAATATGTAAAAAACATTTTTGGGTTCATTGACAAAAAAGGAACTTTTAAACCAATAATAGGGCTCTGTAAAAACAAAAAAAAAAGCAAACATGTTTTAAAATGCTGTTATCCCAGAATGAATACTGCGGGACTGCATGAGCTTGTATCAGCATACATCACATTTGCTTCAAATCAAGGGGCAAGAACGATTTTATGTCTTTCAAATAAAAATTAAATATTAAAATACTTATCTTTTTTGGGTTTTTTAATGGTGTATTTTAAATTATACAATCTAAACGTTTCGATAACACTTACAGTTATCTTCGTCAGTAGTAATATCTATTAAAATTGTTAAAGATGTTATAAACAATTTTGTCAAAGTTGAAAATTAAAACATAAGCATCAGCTTGCTATTAATATTGCAGTTTGAGAAACGTATAAAGCCAACTATAGAATTAAATTTTAGTAAAGAATAACTAGGTCATTAAAAATTAAATATTGTTAAACTTTCTTAAAGATGACAAATCAGAACACTCTAACGGCGAAATCTAACAATGAAAACTGTCAGCCAAGAAACACATTTAACAAAATTTAATCAAGTTATGATGTAAGTGTAAAGTTGTGAAAAACTTGCAATTTCAAAATGATAGAAGCATTCACAAATATAAACATGACATCAGATAAAATAATCCAGTTAAATCCAATAAAAAGATATCTTTGTCAATAATTGCAAGTGTTATTAACAATGAAAAATAATAAAATATATTAACTGATATTTTAATTTTTTGCACCGTAATATTTTTCACTGTTGGTTGGGATCCATTAAAGAGAGCCACTCTCAAAAAAAATTACAACCTTATTAAAATAAAATTTGGATTGTACCAATAAAAAATGTGGACGCTCTTGCTCCAACGCACGTTAACATGTATTGCATGCCTGTCGTTACCGTGATAGTAAACCGTTTCATAGTATAATGAACGAACAGCCAATTATAAAGATAATACACCTTAACTTTAAGATACGCATTGTTTTTCACTCTCAGTGGTAATACTATTGCACGAAATTGGAAAATAATCTGTTACTATTACAAATAAACAATTAATAGGTTATTTTTTATTAAGATGTTTGAATTGTTGCTTTAAAATTAATAAGAGAATATTTTAATTCAGCATTAAATTTCGTATCTTAAGATTACATGAAAGTACTAGGGTATGTACACCCAGCGTACCCCCGATTTTCTCCTGTTCATTAGTATTTATGCTAATTTGAAGTTTCATTACAATCTATTAGATAAACATCTTACCCAGATTTGATAAATTTATTTTCTCTACTCTTCGAGTTATTAAAAAAAAAGTGATATTTTTATGAAATTTTAACACCTTGTAGGTAACTGAAAAACGGTTAGTTTTACGACCACGATTTATTAAGACTGAGTTAAAATGACTCAAAGTATTATCCTTGTTTATTATAAACAAGGGTATTATGAAGTTATGACATGGACATAAGAGACACCTGGTATTGTATTTTATTAAAATATGTGTAGTGCGACACTCAAATATAACTATGAAGTATTGTATGTATCGTGTATGACGTGTGTTAGTACTATTAGATTATATAGGCAATTCCACGAAAAAACCGATGCACGTTATGAATTTATATAGCTAGTTCCAACAAATTATTCATGCTACTATTTCTTATATCCCCATGACTCAAAAGGAGATAGAAACAATCTAGAACGTCGGGACTACTTACATAAATTAATGACGTGCAACTAAACTTACATGAAATTTCCTATAAGTAAGCAAATTACATTAGTATTGAGAAACAATAAATTGGTGAAACATGATTACGTTAACGATAAATTTAGCATCTTTTGTAGTCCATTCTATTACGTAAATTATTGCAATTAATCTTTTTAAAAGCACGAATAACCTTGTTATATACAAAAAATATGAGCTGCTGTGGGAAATGGTTCGCGATAGTTCAAAGGATTTTGTCACAACCATTGACCTTTTTAATCATCAATAAATGGGGATACTTATAGTTTTTCGCTAACTTTAACGCAATTGCACAAGCTAAATTCTACCGCAGTGATTTATTTCAATGTTACTAGTGTTGAATTCTCACATAACGTTTCTAATACATAACGCATCTAAAAATTGATATAAACCAATCAATGAAAATCAACATGTACATTATTACGTTTATTTACTTATATTTATTTAAAAATTGATTTATATTTGATATAATTGTTTATCATTATTTCTCAACAAGTTTAACTATAACATTCTTATGGAGTTGCAATAACGGATTGTATCCAGGTTATGTAAGTAGGGACACTAACGTATACCCCGTAAGTTCCAGACCGTCCACATCCCTTTCCCCAAATTACTAAACCTGCTAGTACATAGGCATTATTTGCATAACAGACCAACGGAGACCCTCCATCATACTGTAAAGAAATTGTCATTTTTTTTTGTTACTGAGTTCTTGATAATGTACCGTGCAAGCATCACGTGAAGGTTCTCCACCGGCGCAAATTTCGCCCACAGGATCCAAGTATGCGTTGACATTTGGACCTAGTAATGCTGGATTACTCATAGATTGATAACATGTATTATAATTAACTATAGTAACGTTCACTTGTTTTTGTTGCACTAAGGGAGCGTCATCTATCGTAAATCCTGTTTGACCCCATCCTGATACGGAGCATCTATTTACAACTGTGCGATTACCCAAAATAATTTGTGGTTTAATACTTACAATTGCCCTATGAAAGAAGCAGTAGCAGTTGGAAGACAAATTGTATTTATAAGTTGTTGGGGTAATGGTGTCACATTAGTTGCTAACCTTAATACTGCTATATCATTGAAAAAAGTTACTATGCTAAAATTTGGATGGATGGACACCCTAACAACCGCTAGTCTTGTACCTAATTGGCTTGGGGTATATACTCCCATGTAAACTCCAATCGCAGCTGGGGTATTTCTGAAATTTTTTTTATAGTAATATTCTTTTTAGAAAAATCTGTTTTTACCGATTTAAATAAACTTTATGAGCTGCAGTTAGTACCGTATTTGCATTTATAAGGACACCACCTCCACAAAAACCAGTTTGATTCATAATGTATGCAGCCCAGGGCCAGGCGCCTTGTGTAGCAAACCCGTCAAAAGGAGTCACGTTTGTTACACTTCTTCTGCCACATGTATTTGGAGCAGGTGTAGGTGTTACTATCAGGCATGGAACTTGACCAGGAGGGCATGGATTTCCCTGCATTGAAATATTGTTCATTTTGATCTAAAGAACTTTTGACTTACCCCTGTTACAATACGAGGATCTAAACCAGAACCACCATTAGTTGGTGGACATGTACCAGCTGGCACGCAAGTGTATCCAGGAGGCAACTGAGCTCTAACAATACACACTGTTAAAATATAAATTAGAAATATTATTTGCATGTTGTCTGTTTCCATAAACATACAAAATAGACAAATTTTGTAAATTTACGTATATTTTAAGGATAATCACGATTAGGTTTTTCCATCAAATCTGTATAGAATATTATTTAAAATTATTTTGACATTGAATAGTTGTCAACCTATAATCGTTATAACAAGAAACTAACCGTTACCAGAAAAATGTACAATAAAATTACACCATTTAATAATAACTGAAGGTTAAACAAAATGTCGCATTTGGGCTATTTAATTCTAATTTTGTGTCTCATTTTGTTGTAAATCATTTTTTTATCAAAACTATTTGTTTAGATCATTATTACATCATCATTACATATTTGAAATGGTAGATGTTACAAACGGGCTTTTATCGATACTATTCTTTTATACGTCTCTTATATATTAAACAACAAAATAATGCTTAGTTTAAACTTAATGGGGCTGAAACTGATATTAAAAAATGGAATTAGACAGGAAGGTGAGCATAAATAACGCCAAAATATAAATTGCCTGTGTGGACATTGTTTAGATAAGCAGGGTTAATCAATTGTAGGGAACCGTCTATACAAATTCATAAGGACTATTTGTTTAAATTATTTTCAATTGTACATGGTGGTTCAGAAAATTGTAATATATCAAACTTAGGTTTTTGTAAATACAACGCCCTGTATGTCAATTTTAGATTATACGTTAAAAATTAAGTCAACGTTCCATATACCTATCGCTTACCAATTTTGAGAAAATTGTGTTGTAAGAAAAATATTCAATTTAAACGAGAACTAAAAACACGGAAATCTCTTACTTTGAGTAACACAAATTTATATCGATTTATTCTGATATTTAAGACTTCCATGTGCACTGTGTAGGATTTCGATATTTAGTACAGTGTGTTTAGGGAAGGAATCCTATTTTATATTTTTCAAACATCAAAAACCCACTTAACTTAAATGGATCCCCTGTATAATTTTTATTTATCTGAAATAACTTTTCATTTTCTATCAAAAACTATAAGTAATGTAGGCATGTCTAAAATTAACGATTAAAGAGTTATTAAGATTTTTCTCTAAAATTTCTATGGAGATTTTTTTGTTTACATTCTAGTAGGTAATGATTTTAAAAGTAAGATATTGTTTGATTCATCCAGTTGGCGGCTGTCCTTAACCTTAGTGTTCGATCAAATACTGTCGAAATTCTTACTTTATTTTCAATAGTGCTATCATCCTTTAAGACAAAAAAAAGTGGATATGACGTTTACTCTTGGTAAATGTTTTATAAATTGTTTGTTAGTGTCAAGGGTATACGCAGAAAGGTATCTCGCTATGCAAATAAAACAGCGTTTGAAGAACTTTTTGTGAAACAGTAATACAGCAAAGTATGTAAATAATGAGGACAATGAGATCTTAGTTTTAGGCTCAGTAGTTGATAATGCACACGTAAGTTTCAGAGAAATTTCTAGACAAACCGGAATTAGTCAAGCAAGTGTTTCGAGAAACATAAGTACCATTCTTATCACATACAACTTCATCAGAATTATCCGGACGAGACTTTCAACGGGGTTGGATTTCTGTGTATGTAGTCTTGAAAAAGTTGGGGAAGAAGATGACTTATTTAAATTTGTTTTAGTTACCGACGAATCAACTTTCCATAACAACGGCTTGGTAAACCGACATAACTTTCATTACTATGATACTCAAAACCTGTATCGTACTGTTGGCCGTCAAAATCGGTGGAGCCACAATGTATTAGGGGGAATTGTAGGAGACCATGTGATTGATCCATATTTTTTAATTAAAACTTGAACGGCGTAAAATTTTAACGGTTTTTAGAACAAGAATTTTTGAGTCTTCTAGATGAAGTTTCTTTAGATATTAGAAACAAAATGTGGTTACAGCTAGATGGTGCCCCTCCACATTTGAGTCCCCAATAAATGGATTGGAAGGGGAGGTCCACATGTATTTTCACCTAGAAGATCAGAATAAAGGACGTGTTTGCTACTGTAACACCAGATATCCTAAGAAACGTTAGATCTTTTGAAAAACGAGTGCGGTTATGCATAGAAGAAAACGGTCACCATATTGAGCATTTATTGTAGTATTTTTTGTTTTTTTCATCAACCTTTACGTCTTGGTTTTAGTTTTATTTTTAATTAAGTTTTGATCCCATACCTATTTATCAACTACAATTCAAAAATCATTACCTACTAGAATGTAAACAAAAAAAACTTCCATAGAAATTTTAGAGAAAAATTTTAATAACTTTTTAATGGTTAATTTTAGGAACATGCATTACTCATGGTTTTTGATGGAAAATGAAGTTATTTCACATACATAAAAATTATACAGGGTGGTCCATTAAAAGTTAAGTGGGTTTTTGATGTTTGAAAAATATAAAATAAGAATCCTTTTCCTAAACACCCTGTACTAAACATCAAAATCCTACACAGTGCAAATGGAAGCCTTAAAGATAAAATTTATCTTGCTCAAAGTAAGAGGTTTCCTTGTTTTTAGTTCTTGTTTAAATTGAACTTAAAATTACAATTTTCTCAAAATTCGCAAGCGATAGGTATAGGGAAGTTGAATAAAGTTGACTTAATTTTTATCGTATAATCTAAAAATATCATAAAATACAGGGCGTTGTATTTAAAAAGCTAACTTTGATATATTACAGTTTTCTGAATAACCCTGTATAATTGAAAATAATTAAAAAAAATCCTTATCAATTAACATATGTCACCAAAAAATTAAGCTGATATCTCGTACCGTTTATGCAGAAGAGACCGAGCGAACAGTCGTGACTCTGTATACCGGATGCCCACGAGATCACTTTCCGGCTGCCATTTTTTTATTTATCTATCGATTTAAATGAAACTTGGCCGGGTTGTTACTCTAACCAAACGTCATTTTTAAGAATTTTTGACAAGCATTTCCGACTTCCGGTTTCACCGGAAATGACCTTAACTTTTGATTTTTAAATGACACCCCCTGTATATTTTTAGTTTTTCGGATTCTGGAGGTCATTTACGGCCGATTGCGTAATATTTAAATCGATTTTTTCCAAATGTAATTTTAAAATTGAATTTTATTTTCTCATCCAGAGTGCCATGACCATCTTAAAATCATTCTACATACTTATCTCACTTCCAGAAAAATGGAAACTCACTTTTATCTTTGTTAACTTTTTTACTAGAACGTTCTAAACTTTATTTTTGCCGTAGCAAACAAGAAACAAAAGGACAGACACATTATGGGCGCGTCTGAAAGTTGTTTTTAAAGCAGCACAATTTTAATACATTGCTTTGCGTATTTTCCCAATTTTTTCAGTCAACGATTGAACAAAATTTATTTTAAAACAGAGTGTAATCATTTTAAACAGTATTAAAAATAATTTAAAAAAATTAATAACATTAACAATAATACGTATAACATTAACAATAGGTATTAGATTATAAAGTTTGGACCTTTTAACCACCAATTAAATTTTCAAAGTGTTGCCCTTCCACCTCTTGACATTTCCTAACACGAAAAACGTTGTTTTCTACGACATTCCTAAGCATGTCGGGGGTAATGCTAGCAAATGCCGTTCGTATACGGTTTTCTAAGATGTTAAGTGTTGTTGGCGGTGTTCGGTAAACAATCTCCTTAATATGGCCCTACAAAAAAAAGTCAAGAGGTGTAAGGTCAGGCGAACGAGGAGGCCACCGGATCGGTCCACGGGTAGAGATAACATGTTCTCCAAATCGTTCTTCTAAGTAATTTCTCACAACAATAGCGTTGTGAGCCGGCGCACCATCTTGTTGATAATAAAGGTGTTGATTATTTATTTCCAACGGTAATTCCTCCAAAAAATTTTCAATTTTATGTTGTAAAAAACCCAAATATCGTTCTGCCTTTAAATGCCCTTGGAAAAGAATCGGTCCCACAATACGAGTACCAATTATTCCAGCCCATACATTTACTCCAAATATCTCTTGAAAATTACCTTCCACCATTCGGTGTTCATTTATCGTTGACCAATATCTTGTATTTTGCCGGTAGAACATTCCATTATTGGTAAATCTCGACTCGTCAGAATACAAAATAGAATTGGCTAGGCTATTATCGGCATCGTTAAGTTCCAAGAACCAGTTGCAATATTCCAGTCTTGTAACAAAATCTCCCTCGTACAAATGTTGGTAAAGCTGGTACTTAAATGATTTGTATCCATGTTTCTTCAAGATCTTTCTTGCTTATTCTGCGCCAATGTCTAATTCAAAGGCAATTTCCCTTGTGGATGCTGTGGGGTTTTGAATGACATATGCTATTACATTTTCTTCCGTTTGGTCATTAATAATAAAATGTTGTTGCCAATTATCTGGTTCTTGGCGCATTTTTCTTATAAGGTAGATAATGTATTGTCTTGTAGGATGATGAAGACGCTCAGGATATTCTTGCCGATAAACTCGTTCGGTTTCCGCTGCATTTTTGGCATATTGTCCATACATAATAAGTATATCAACCTGCTCACTCTTGATAAACATTTTTGTTAATTTTATAATTAAACTAAGTACAAAGTTTAATTTAATTTTTAAGTAAAATATTAGATTTATGTTAATAAACAACAACCTTTATTATTACCTGTCAAACTTTTAAATTTACCATAGTGTTTCCATGGCAACCTAGCCATCTATTGTTTTCATGGCAACTCTGATGTGCTGTGACATAGGAAGTGTATTTTATTAATGAGTAAGACGTAAATATAAAAATAAAAATGTTTTAAATCGAAAATGGGTAAAAATGACAAAACGTGTTATACGTCATTAAATTCGTTTTAAAATACTGCATTTAGTAGTTTTATGAAAGTGGTATGCTTCCATTTAATTTTTTTGAGCTACGGCAAAAATAAAGTTTAGAACGTTCTAGTAAAAAAGTTAACAAAGATATAAAAGTGAGTTTGCATTTTTCTGGAAGTGAGTTAAGTATGTAGATTGATTTTAAGATGGTCATGGCACTCTGGATGAGAAAATAAAGTTCTATTTTAAAATTACATTTGGAAAAAAATCGATTTAAATATTACGCAATCGGCCGTAAAATGACCTCCAGAATCCGAAAAACTAAAAATATACAGGGGGTGTCATTTAAAAATCAAAAGTTAAGGTCATTTCCGTTGAAACCGGAAGTCGGAAATGCTTGTCAAAAATTCCTAAAAATGACGTTTGGTTAGAGTAACAACCCTGCCAAGTTTCATTTAAATCGATAGATAAATAAAAAAATGGCAGCCGGAAAGTGATCTCGTGGGCATCCGGTATACATCGGTAACCATTCATTAGATTTTTCTGAGATTTCGTATAATATGTTATGAAATGTTACCACGTTTTCAGTTTTTCCGAAATTTCTGTCATCTAATTAGAACTAGCAAGCCGATCGAAAGGTCACGTTTATTCTTAAAAATTTTGGCGCATTGTCAATCCAATTAAATTTCCTTGATCGTATTGTGGCACAACAAAACCCTTTCAATAATAATAAGTAATATTACTTTCGGAAAGAGATCGTATTGAGATATTGATGATGATTGGTTTCGGAGATTGAAGAAGCCCTCACAACGAAGTTTCAAATCTCTGGTATTATGTAAAAATATCAAACGGTATGTTAATGAATTTGTTGGAAAATGCTCCATCGAATATTATAAAAATATATAAGGCATTCGATTTGAAATCATAACAAAAATTTAAGAAAAAACTGAAAACAACATTAGCTTTCAAACAGTGTTTATTATACAGTGTCTTCGAAATAAGATTGACAACGTTTATGATTTTTGTAGGTTAAGTTTCACTTGAACACCTATATCCTTTACTATAAACAATTTTTTTAAATTCTAGTTATTTTATTTTAAAGTGCACAATTTTTATAGAAAAAATGCCTCTCACGGTTGTAACGTAGACGTAACCGTTATCGCGTTATCGCCCTTAATTACGCATTAATTTGAGTGACGCATCTCATTTCCATGAAATAAATTTTCCTTTTTTTAATGCAATATAAGAATACATAACCGTCATGAACACTTTAAACTCCGTAACCTTTCCACTACTTACTTAATTAAATGCTTACAATAATCATTGTTGTGGATACAAGCATTAGCCCGCCTTAACAAAAACGTTCTCACTCTTTGTTTTCGATTTGCCGAATTTCGTCTGGCGCATTCAAAATTCTATCCCATCTTCCTCTGTGTGGATGTATTATGCTATACTTTTTCTTGTGTGGCTTTCGAGAAATAAAAGATCATAGAAGGAACATCTGGGGATCGAGGTGGCGATCTAATGGGAGCATCAATCCCCCCCCCCCTTCATGAACTTGTACTCTTTTATGAGCTTAGGACAAGTGACATCTATTTTTTTTCTTGTCTGTCGGTCTCAACTTCTTACTATAGTGACAGATTCACATGCTACATAGGAAGAGACGAGAAACACAGGGTTGTCTTACTATTTAACAATACATACCGATTTTTCATCATCCGCCACGAAATCAAAGTAACCCCTACCTTTTGTAAAATGGTACCTACTTCAACTAGAGTTTAATGAAAACCTGTCTTACCTAAAAATGTTTTCTTTTCCTTGCCCATCCTGCCAGAGGCTACTTTACGAGTTAGGAGTGTTTCTACTGCTTTACTAGATTGTGATCTTGTCTGTCTTGCTGTAACGATAATTGTGATGTTGTCAATGATTCTCTCAGGCTGTAGCCCCTGCTACGTCTTTCTGGTCCAGGGGGTGTCCTATAGCGCCAGCATGGTCTGCCTGGTCCAGGGGTACGCTGTTGTCCAAGTATCGTCCACCTGGCCCAGGGGGTACGCCATCAAACAGCCTCTCCTACATCGAGCAAAGTGCCGAAATCTTCAAACCACACAGGCATATTTTGTATGTCAAGGATATCAGACTATAACATAAGAACAGACCCTGAATACATCTTCTGGGGTACTTCTGTTTCATTAGGCCAAAATTATTCACTTCAAATAACTTGTTTATTGGCTTTTTTCCTCAACTTCTTCAGGATCCGAATCATTCCCTGATTTTGGAACCAAGGGGAGAATATAGTCACCTCTTGACGAAAATGTTTGTCTTTTTTTCATCACAAATAATTATAAACATTGTTGAAATTAAAATAAAAAGACAATACAATTATTGGGCAAAAACAAATTGTACCGTAAGAAAATACCGAAAAAACAATATTGCAATTAAAATTGCGTAAAAAATTAATTATCGAATAACAGCTGGCCTTTTAAAATAAACTCTTTTACCAATTTACTTAGAATATAGTGTAAATTGATCAAAAACTCATCAGCATTTCATGTAAAAATGCCGTTCAGAAACAAATCGTTACCCAAACTTCCCAAGGGCTCTCTGAAAGCACCTCTATTTTTTTTAATTTATTTCAGCCCAGAATGAATTTATGTTAACTCTATGCACATAAAACATAAATAAGATAATAAACTTACCTTATACACCAATAAATTTCACCAATTCTTACATAAATTAAATAAAAATTGACCACAAAGTCGAACAAAATTTCACAAACGCACAAACAGGACAAGTTGTAAAATAACCTATTTCTATAAAATCTCAAAGCTTCCACTACCAACCTAGTATATTTTTGGGTGTTGATTACCCCAACATATTATGTTACTTAAAATTCTTTTCATCCAACATGAGATTAAATTTCTCAACTTGAACGACAAAGTAACAAATTTCAACAACGTAATTTTAACTCAGACTAAACTATAATTAACGATTAAATAAGAATACGAATATCCACTATTTACAAAAATAAATCTTAAACTCCTATCTCAAATTCCTTTTACTAATTTATATTGTCAACGCGTGTACCAAATGTTAATTTTCAAAACTTCATTCTATTAATAACAAATAACCCCAAAAATATATATGCCATTTACACAAACTGGGTGTAATATCTTACTCCAATTTGTAATAACTCCAAATATCGCTAACAAGCTAAAAATTGTAACCAAATTAATGCTACCAAAATTTATCCTTAAATCCAGACTTCCATAACACAACACGGCAAAACACACTATAGTTATTAAACAAAATTCGAGAGGAAAGAAAAAAAGATTCTGTGGCAAATTTCAACCACACGTGACAGTATGTATTCATAAATTGTCTGTAGCATAAAAAGCGCCTTTAGTGAAACTCGAGGTGAAACCCCTGTGAACTACGTGCAACAAGTTTGAAAAGTAATTGATAGGTAGATGGAGCCACAATCTGGGTGGTCAGAGGTACATTATGATCAAAGGTACAACACCTTATCCTATTAATATTGTACATTGGTGAAAAGAGAACAAAAACCTGTTTCAGATGCAGGGCCCAAAGAAAACTAGTCATTTAAACGAATCGCTATGATTTCAACCGCGCTTTTATTTTAAAACATATTGCCATGAGATGACAAATTGAACATCGAGCAACTTTTATAGAAAATGTTTTTCCATAAAATGGGTATTTACTGAGATATATAGGTTATTCCGTACTTTTGAGGCATCCTGTGTGTGTAATTCTAATTAATGTTTGTCTGTAAATGTTAATTATACAATATTTTATGTAAAATATATTTCCAAATGGATATAAGGCATATGTACTACCTCGATAGCATTTGTATTATTTTCAATGGAACCTCCTACTTTTTATTTCATATTATAAAATTTTAAAACCTTTGTTTGATGTGTTGCTTCCTCTATACTGACTGTCCTTGCGAGCAAAGAAACCTTGCGTCATCAATTACAATGATACTGTTTATTAGTTTGAAATAAAAGCCGTTGAGTTCCATACATTGAACTGTAGTACATACAGTTCAATGGTTCCATAATCATACCCTTTAATTCATTTTTCTTTTCCGAGATGGCGATAGTGTTCTTGCAGGTTTTTTTATTTACATAGACTAAATGGGCAATAGTAGTTTAATATTATTTCTATCAAAGTTGCGATGGACGCAAATGAAATTGTCACGCTTATTTTGTGATTATAACTAGCATATAAATGAGAATGGTGTTTCAACAAACTAATATTCAATCTATATTGTTTTTGTAGGTTAGGATAATTAGCAAGAACCTATAATTATAGAGTAAATAAGTTTTATTTACTCTATGCTGTAATGAACAAAATACTTCAAAATGCAGCAGGTTTATGTAAATTAGAGGAAATTTATGTGCAATATTTAAAAAATTAAAACATAATTACATTATATTATAACAATAAATTAAAGTACAGATTTTAACCACTATACTGCTTTATAGCTTGTTGTGTAAGTTATACATAATTAGTGACACATTTTATGAGTTGCCAGCGTTAAATTTGCAATGACACAGGAATAATATGATATCTAATTATCTCAACTATTTCATGCAGTGTTTCTTCCCATTTATACTTAGATCATATATATTACATAGATAAAGCCTTCGATAGTCAAGATCTGGACAATACACCAGATAACGAAGCATGCACATTTGTATTAAAATTTAATTTACCACTCTGAAAGTGCAGGAATAAAGTACAGGTTATATGTGGTTGGGTTTATTTACATATATGTATTTTTGTAATCGTTACTTTTAATACATAAACAAAAAAGTGGTGTATAACTAAATACCTATATAAACTTTTTGTTTATGTATTTAATTTGACATTTGTCATCAAATATTTCAAAATTTAATTTTTTTCTAATTTTATGTAAACGATTACAAAAAATTTTGTTCGCAACACGTGTGCTGTCACATTTTTGGTACTCGGCCTTATATTTTATCCCTCGGCTACGCCTCTGGCAAAAAAAAGGCCTCGCACCAAGAAATTTGTAAACAGCGCACTAGTTCCGAAAATAACTATCACAGCACCTTGGTAAGTAAATATTCTGTTTTGAAGTGTGGGCTAATCACAATATCATGTTAGATTTTGTGTGAGGCGATGTTAGTAGCTTCTCGACTAACATGATAATCTTGTTTTAATCATCTTGATAATCACAACTAGGTAAGGGTAACAATAATTCATTTACTATCACATTCCGAAAGTTTCTGTGCACTCTATGGCTTCATTTTGCTAGAACTGAATTTTCTCTTGAGTAGATCCCTGCATTATTTGTCTAGTTTGTCTACAGTTAGGTGAATTGATCTCTTAACATATCTTTGAGAAATTGAGTTTGCATTTCTGCCATATTCCTTTTTTCCCTTAAAGCTTCTTAAACTTCTTCCAACCGTGACATGCCCTTCTGAGAATAAATGCATTTCATATATGTATAAAGGGTTAACAATTAGGTGCGTATATTTAGTATAACCATTCCTGATTGACATTTTGAATGTTTCAGGCAGATGGTCAGATTTAGTTTTTTTGTGTGGACTGTATAAAATTAGAACTTGATATTTTTCACTGTTACCACACATATACCTAGAAGGCATTCGCCAGACGCTGTAATTTTATGATCATCATAATTACATAAGCATAAATATTAGCTACCTCAGGGGTGCAAAATATTAACAAAAGGCTCCCTTTTTATTTTCCTTTACGAAATATTGTAGTGAATTTAAAACAAGGTGCTGTGCTTGTTTAAAAATCATATCTTTTACAGAAATTGATAGGATATTGTGCACACAGTGGCAAAATGATAAACAGGGTAAGGCACCGAAAACGAAATAGATCAATTAAAGACAAGACAAATTTTTTTTGGAGAAAATACAAAAACAAGTCGAGTTTAATTTGCAATGGGGGCATCTTTCGATCATATCCCCAACTGTCCTACATCCCTCTCATTCCCCTCTGTCACTATTACAATAATAAAATCATTGAAAAGGTAATTTTATAAGAAATTTAGCTATGGTGACAGTTCATTATGTAACTTTTTATTTTGCCGGCATCTTGAGGGAACAAAAAGTGTTCCGTATTACAAATACCTAACGATACTTTATTTGAAAGCCAAATTCAACAATTTAATGCACAATTCATAATACAAATGAAAAAATTGTGTACGAACATAAAAATTAAATTGGAAAACCTATTATAATTTCAATAATTAAAAACTATATTAATGCACTGTAGATGCTCAAAGTGTTCTCCATTAACTGCCATACATGAACATAAATCATATTCGAAACGTTGTCTATCGTCCTGGAGCATTTCTGGAGTTATTTGGTAATAATACGTTCACGTAACTCTTTTAATGAACCTGGCTGGGTGGCGTATATTTTACTTTTCAAATAAAAGTCATATTGTTGCATTTAATTTTTTAGAGAATTTTGCAATTTTCTGATATTATATCAAAAAACGCGCTCTAGCGACATCACTAAAAATTAGACATATTACAGGTAAGATGGATTTGATGGAGCAATAAATGCTGTTTCCAACGAGACTAAGTTTATTAAAGTCAGTTCAGTCGTTTAGGAGTTACAGCTGTTTATTTAAAAAATCACTGAATCACCCCCCACCACTTTATTTTAATAGATACGTTAAAAAGTTACTCGAATAAAGCTGAGCTTTAAAAAGCATATAATATTTGGTATATTTACTAGGTGGATTTCAGTAAAAAATCACTTTAAAAGTTTAGGATGGCGGTTACGCCTCCTGGCGGTCATCTTGCAAATTTGAGAATATTTTCCACGGTCTTTCTTTTGGCCACTTTAGTAATCAAATTTTTTTACGGCAACTCTATGACGAATAGTTTCTGAGAAACAGCACTTTGCATTCTTATCTGGCCACCCGGTACATGCAGTGTTAGCACATTGATAATTTTTTAAGTAATCTTCAACAATTTCTACTCTCTCCTGAATAGAATAAACCATTTTTATGTTTTAATCGTTAATACACATAAAGTACTAATGACAATAAACTGAAAAACAGATGTTAAATACGTAGACATGGAAACGAAAACCTCTATTTTTATTAAAATAAAAAGTTACGCAATGAACTGTCACACGGCCAAATTCCTTATAAAATTACCTTTTCGATGATTTGTCACACTTAGTAGTTTCCCTATTTAAATTTTATTGGTAATAGCGACAGACGAGGGGGAGAGGGATGTAGGACAGATGTATACAAAGGGGTGAGTTTTGTAAAGATTTGTTGTAAAGTTATGATGGAAAGGTAAGTTATGCGTGATAAAAATAACGCGGTTAGTCAAATGAGAATTAAATTAGTATGTAGCATATGTCGATTGAGTCAAATGCACTTGAAATCTATTACTATCCTTTTTGAATTATGCTTTTATATGAGGTGCCAGTATATACAACTTGGATAGCTACGTTTATAAATTGGTGACGCAAGGTGATGCTTTCCTGGCGAGAACTATACCTAAATTTTACCGTTTAAGAGAATGCCCAATGTTTTATTAGTGTGTTGGATAAAACTAGGAATTCCCTATTACTCTATGTATAACTTCCATATGCTTACTTTAACCGTTTCCTAGTTATTGATATTTTGATTTTGAAGAAATAAGGAATTGAAAGCGGCTGCTTAAGCTTTTCAAGCTCCTTTAGCCACAGTGATGGATTCTCAACATGTTAAGTATGTATGCATGGTAGGATTAAGGATCGGTGCGGTCAGGATAGGACCGGAAGGAACGGAGTTAGGATTCTAAGGGGGAAGTTAGTATCCCAGCAATCTTCCACATAGCTTTAAACGATGTGCGTATATGCCGCTATATGTGTACGAGGAAATTCCTCTGAAAAAACCTGTTGCAGGGTAGACGGCAATGGGGAACGGACCCATTACCTCTCGAACGCTAAATAAATCGTGTTATCCACGACCCAAAAGCTCGGTTTTGATTCAAGCAAAAATTAAGAAGAAATATGAATTCGAATTGAATTGGTATGGGACAAATTACTTGTTCCCGTAGTAACAAATACAAAGATAATTTTCTTGATGATTATGCACTTTAGTCCTGCACGTTGTGACAAAGTTCTCACGGAACATGTACTATGTAGTATATATTTGATATTGTTTTATTTATATCTTTGACATTTTGCTGTTAATTTAATGAAATAAATAATATGTAATGTGCCATTTGATAGTTTTACCATCCCAAGCTGTTAGTGATGATTCAATTATACTTGTAATTGTAAATGATTTAATAAATTACGTTATCCTACTTAATTCAAATAAAATCTAATTTGGAATTATTTTATCCTGTCGGATTCGCTATTGTGGTTTGTATCCATGCCAAATAATATGGTACATTAACATATACACCATATACCCCTGGTTGACCGCATCCTTTTCCCCAAATTACTAAACCTGCGACAACATAAACATTGTTGATGTAACATACGAGCGGAGCACCTCCGTCTTGCTGAAAATATATAGTGGATTTTGTTATGTTGGTACCGAAAAATAATAACTAATTTTATAACTTACAGTGCAAGCGTCACGTTGAGATTCTCCACCAGCACAAAATTCGCCTACTGGATCTAAATACGTATTAACATTTGAGCCTAAAAGTGTAGATTGACTCATTGAAGCGTAACACGTATTGTAGCTAACTACAGTTACGTTGACCTGTTTTTGTTGTAGTATTGGTGCATCGTTGAACATAAAAGTTGTTTGACCCCATCCAGTCACAGTACATCTAGAGAAAAGCGGTGTGATGTTTTGTATAAAATTATAATTAATTCTTACAGTGATCCAATGAAACTCTGCCCTGATGTTGGTAGACACGCAGTATTTATTAATTGCTGTGGTAGAGGTGCTATTGGAGTTGTTAGTGTAAGTAGTGCTATGTCATTAAACAATGTCATTATATTAAAATTAGGATGAATAGATACAACTGCTACTGATAAACGTGTTCCTAATTGAGTCGGACTGTAGACACCCATATAGACTCCTATCATATTTGGCGTAGCTCTAAAGAATTTAGTCATTAAACTAAATTACTTATATGTTAATATTTATACCTATTTCCAACCACTTTATGAGCTGCGGTCAATATAGTATTCGAGTTTATTAATACTCCGCTACCAGCAAATCCAGTTTGATTCGTTAAGTAAGCTTGCCATGGCCATGCACCTTGTGTTGCAAAACCATCCATCAGCGAAACGTTAGTTACGTTTCGTCTACCACAAATACTTGTAGGAGGAGTTGGTGTTGGTACTAAGCAGGGAACCTGACCTGGTGGGCATGGATTCGTACCACCCTAGAAAAAAGGAAAATTTTAGTAATTACCTTGGTTTGTGATTTATGGTACATAGAAAATTATCAATAATTTGCTTATTACTTGATTGCATGGATTAACTTTATAGGGACGTTTTCGAACAAAGCTATTCTTTAGCGTGGTTACACTATTGCATGTGAATCACCATTGTCAATCTTAAATGGCATTTCTGAATATTCCATTATAATAAGTAACTTAAATTAATATGCCGAGAAATAAGACAAAATCTCAAACGATTACTTCTAATCGTAGAATAGACGATTTTGTAGATTATAATCTGTTTACTGTAGTTTCAAGCACATTTTTTTAATTACTGTTTATGTAAAGACTTGTGTGTAAGGGGTTTCTATCGGGTGCGCTTGATAGTATTTCTTTTGAGTAAGCAGTCATATGCAATTTTATTGTACGCTGCGATCATGTTTTACAATCACATATTTGGTATTAGTTAAGAACTCTAGAATCATTTGTTGCTTACTGGTGTAAACCCCGTAAAAATTGGCACGATCTATCTAGTCAATTAAGGTCTGTGTGTGTTCTGGGAGATGAAATAATTTGGAAGTTGTTGGTGTAATAGTTCAATTGATTATGGGAGAGCGTGGCAGGTGATGCCGTCCTCCGGAATCCACGTGCCATGAAGGTACATAGCCATCAAGTGAAGGCTAAAAAGTCTGTTATACTGCGATAATGGTAATTATACTTCCGTGGTCATTTAAAAAAAAATATGGCCGTCACCAAACCAGTTTACAAAGCCATTCATTTCAAAGTACTTGTGATCATTGCAGATGAAAATGTATATATTTTCTAGGTGCAGACAGTTTCTTGAGATGTTCTGTTACTGTGAACGACGTTGAATTAATGCTCTTGGATTGTTAGGACACTTTCGTTCCTTGCGGTGGTTTCTCATTGTCTTAAAGGGATGGACACGTGCCTGAGATCTCAATATAATGTTTGCCATATTTGTTAATACGCTTTTATATTATAACACACTGTTTTTTTGAGTAGCATTCCATAATTATTCATCGCAGTATTAGCAAGACTTTAAACTTTGAACTCTGCCAAGCGATTTTAAAAAGATTTTCGTGACGAGGCAAGAAAAATGTTTGTTAAATAAATAGTACTAATTTATTGAAAGAGGGAGGAATTTACACTCCTAAACTTGATCGTTAATACACTTCATTGAGTAATATACTATATTTCTAAAGAAATACGTTTTGGGTATGAAGAAGCTCTGCGCTCGACGGGTGCCGCGTTTGCTAACAGTGGACCAAAAACGAATTCGTGTTACGACTTCTCAGCAGAATTTGGCAATGTTTACGCGAAATCCAAAGGAGTGTTTGCTCCGATTCATAACCATTAATGAAAGATGGATACATTTCTACACAACCAGAGTCTATACAACAGTCTAAACAATGGGTTTCTTCGGGTGAAAGTGGTCCGAAGCGTCCAAAAACGAAACAATGGACGTATCTTGGGATGCGCATGGAGTAATATTCATTGACTATCTTGAAAAAGGTAAAACCATAAAATCATGGGATCATTTAAAAATTGAAATCGCTGAAAAACGGCCGCATTCGAAGAAGAAAAAATTCTCTATCATTACGGCAATGCGCCTTCTCATTAATCGTTAGTTGCGCAAGCAAAATTGTACGAAATCGGCTTTGAACTGGTTCCTCAGGCAGACCTGCCCCCCAGCGAATTCTACCTGTTTGCAAATTTGAAGAGATCGCTCACCGGTAAGCAATTTTACTCAAATGAGGAACTCATAGCTGAAACTGAGGCATGTTTTGGAGAGCTTCCGAAGAACTACTTTTTGGACGGGATAAAAAACTTAGAAAATCGTTAGACTCGCTGTATCGACTTAAAAGGAATGTACGTTGAAAAGTAAAACCGAACTTAATTAAAAGAAGATAAAAAGTCTCTATCATCGCGACAATAATTTAAAGCCAAATTTGGTCAAAAAAAGTTTTTTCTTGTTTCACTTATTCCAAACTTTTTGAACCACCTAGTAATTAACTTCCAAACTTCTTTGTTGACACAATACCGGCAACATGTCTGTTTTGTTGTTTTTGCAACCTACTGAATGTATTATATGTCTGGTTTACAACCAATAGATCGACCTACGATTTGTATTCATCTTAGTTTAATTGTGCAAGTTTACAATAAAACATGCATTTGTGTATTCATTCTCACCAAAGTAGCATCAGGAGATTCAGTTAACTCAGGTAAAAAAAGGATATTAAGACGAGCATGCATCTATCCAATAGTACAGTTGCAACGGGTGTCTGAGAAATTCAAATTTCGCGCTATATTAAATGATATTTTATAGTTATGTGGTAGTTTATAGAATGAGAAATGATTGTTTGTTGTTTGAATATAAGTTGAGTTCATATTGACAAGAGACTCTTTCATTTACTTCAATAAGTTATGTACATATTTAATTAAAAATTATTTAAATTAAATGCGGCAATTTGCAAATGCATAAATGAATTGTAGGAGGGGAGATGACTTGTTAACATGACTTCCAGTTTTGACAGTAGCATATAGTCACGCTGCCGTCTAAATTAAGCAATAAAGTAAAATAAAACTTAGTGTATAATAGGGAAGAAGTAAGAATACCTACCTTGTTAAAATAATAAAAGGTTAGAGTGAATAAAAGCGCATATAACGGCAAATAAGTGATAAGAAGAAAAGTGACGCTTTAAAGGAATAAATTACATGCTTTGTACATATTGGAGGTCCTACATGACTACCTTTAAATAGTAAACGAACGGTATGAAATACAGTGATCGGCCTCAATTGGTAAATCAGTAAATAAAGAAGAATAACTCGAAAGTATTAACGATTATTTTGTACGATTCAGCATTGCCGTTTGTTGTTGCATGCGATTCGTAGTGAAACTTGAACAATTAAAGTGATAATTAAAAATTATAAATATATCCAGCAAATATTAACAGAACCAATAAATTATTGGAAAGAAACATTGGAATTGTGCCATTCAGCGACAAGCTTCTAAAGAAGATAATTGAGAACAGAGAAATACGGCGCAGCACGGTCTAGCAACGCAGTAATTCCGTCGTCGTTCTCCAAAAAATAACAAGTAAGAGTACAAACTGTAATAAAAGAAAGCGTTTGTGTTTTATTTTCCTTTAAATTTGTGTTTAAATATCAACACTGAACGAAACACATTTCATTCACTGTTGATAAATAAATCTCTGCATGTTAGTAATAAGAATTACGAAAGAAAATAATAGGATTGGTTTTTATATGTTGTTGATTTACTTTTATCGTTATCTATTACGAATACTAAAAGCGTGAATACTGAAGGAAATAAATTCAATAAAGTTACAAATTACATAGAATTACATAGAAAAGCAAATTGAATATAATTTTGGTGGCGGGTAACAATAATCATTTCTTTTAATAATCAAAATAGCACAACCCGATAAGAAAGGAATTTGCTGAAGCAAGTATTAAAGTTCATTTACTCAAACAGAAACCTGATAGCAAGTAAAGTAAATTTAAAGTAATGAGTGATGTCTTAAAGGGTAACCATTTTAAGTTCTCACAAAACCAATATAAATTTTTATTAAATGATTTTGAAATTATTAAAATAAAAGAAAGAATCCTAAATTTCAGTCTTTGTGGCGGGTGTAAACAACCAGCACAAAATGGCGGACAACGTGGGAACCTGCACACAATATATACATTTATCGCCTGGGTAGCCTACTTTGTTTCCTACATAACAAATTGTGAACATAAAAAAGCTTAGGTTCGAATTTTAGGCAAGACATGGCTGTTCGTGTTTCTATGGTGGTTTTATTGAGCTAAAGAGCTAATGCTCTATCCACTACAAAAAAACAAAAAAGTTAAAATAAAAAGAGCACAAGACAAGCCACATATATCCTCTCGATTTATGCCGACAAAAGTTTGTGAAGCAGAACACTACAGCACAAAAAAATTTTTGATTTCGAATGATTCAAAATCGCAACTTATGACCTAAAAGTTTTGGCACAAAATTTATTACAGTTAAAACATACGTTGATGATATCCAGTTAGTTTTTATAAACAAATTATTTAATAGCTTTTTATTATTTTGGTAGGAAATTTAGAATTGTGTGAATTGGAATGAAATTTATTTTATTTAATTTTAATTTGTTCAATTTCATAATTTTTTATCACAAATGTGTTACAAAGCAAAACAATTTAATTACAAATATTTATTTCTCAATGCTTTTAAATACAATACGTATCGTTATCAAGATAAAATATTTAAGTAAATTAACAAGTGATTATGGTATTAAATTAAGGTAATCGGCAACCATGAAGGTACTTTCTGTTCATGTTTATAAATTTCGAATGTATCTAAAACATGTAATGTAAAAATTAATTTTGTTTTGTAAAGTCATAAGTGATTATTTACTAGTAATTTGATTTGTCTGTGTGTTTATATTTATAACATTTAATGTCTTCCTTGTATCTAATATCAAGTTTAACGTGAAAGTTAGCAAGTGTCCAATATAAATAAAATTACAGGATATATAGTTGAATTTATAAACACCCAATATGTCGTTAGTGGGATCTTTGGTATTACAAAAACATATAAGAATTCAAAATTAATATCAATTTTGAATTCTCTGTACTTTTTGTTCTTTGTGACTCATTTTTAATATTGGTTCTGTGTTAACTGGGTAAATGTTTTTAATATATTATTTCTATTCTGGATTTTTTTACTGAAGTCTCGATTATATTTGAAATGTAACTATTTGCTTGTACTATTTGTTTTATAATTGATATTTTTTACTAAAACATGTTTGGTTTAATGCTAATGATATTGCTCTATGTGCTAATAATCAATATGCAGCTAATTTATGTGTTTTATGGTGATAAGAATCGTTTGGAATTGTAATGTCGGCATGTGTAAGTTTTCTGAATATGGAGAATTCAAATTCAACAGAACACAATTCGAGCAGAACAATATAAATATCAATTCGGGTAGTTATAAATTAAACTGTACACCCTGTAGCTCTGTTTATATGGGGCAAACAATTAGAAACTTTGATATTAGATACAAAAAATATATTACGTGATATAACGACTCACCGTTAACAGACATTTTAAATATAGAATTGTAATTTAGATCATGTTTACTGATTATCTTAATGATTTGTTACCATAACTACTTGTTAAGTTACTTATATATTATCCGTTGATGATGGTACATGTACTGAAACGCGTTGAGGAATAAATTATTCATAATTAAAAAGGTATGGTATTGTTTTTTTTAAACATTTGTGGTATAAAATTATTGATTTGAAATGACTTAAAATTATATCTTCAAAAAATGGTTAACCTTGCTTTCCATCAAACTATTTATCATACAATAGCTGATGTTAAGGAAAGCAAATCGTGTGTAAATCTGCAAAAAAAATTTAGTCGAACCAAACAGAATGGCGTTAAGGGCCAAAAATAGCCACTTAGGATATTTGGACGTATTTGTAGAATATCGAGAGATGTGGAATTAGCTCAAAACAATAAAAAATACAGAAAAAATGGGCGAAATGTATAAAACATACATCAAACCAAATAGTTGTGAGTACCTTGAAATCATACGATAATTTTGAAACTGTACATATTGCTGACAAACTGATTACGGCACATTTCGAAGAATAGTTTTGCCAGTACCTACCGTAGACCACAAAGCACCTTATTCTGACTACTTAATTAGGCATTTTCAAGTACGTCATACTGACGTCATCTTCGCCTCTAACAGCTGATTTTGGGCAATCTGTGTTAGCGTTTCATAAGGGCCTGGTCAATTCCAGAATTGGATGTCTTTTTTTGAAACATTTAGTTCATTAATTCATAATGATAACAAACTCAGTAATATTCAAAAATTACACTATCTCAAATCTTGCTTGAAAGGCGAACCGGCATCTTTAATACAAGAATTGGGAATATCAGAATCTGATTTTTAATAGCGATTGATTTACTTCAACAACGGTATAACAATAAACGTCTCATTATCAAAAATCACGTACGTGCTCTATGCAATTTACCGATAATCAGTAAAAACTCTGCTGAATCTCTAAGGAATATCTTAAATGTATGCAATTTGAACCTAAAGTTATTAAAAAACTTAAACCAACCTATAGAGTATTGGGATTTATTATTAATAGAAAATATAACAAGCAAATTAGATTCCACTACTATGTGCGATTGGGAATGCGAAAAAATAGCTGCGGATGTGCCTACATTTAAACAATTAACAGATTTTTTTATCAAAAGATTACAATTATTAGAAACTTTACAACAAGGGAAAGTTAATCAATTTTTATCTAACTCACATGATTACAACAAGTCTATTAACAAGGTTAAATCTGTTCAAAAATTAAACAAATCAACATTGCATGTAATCACAAAGACCCATCTTGTAACATATGCAAACAGGAACATTACACAAATCTGTGTCCAGAATTAATAAAACTTTCTATTGATGTACGTCTAAATGAAATACAAAGGCATAAACTTTGTAGCAACTGTTTGAGCGATAATCATGTACATGAAAATTGCAAATCGGTCCTTTTATGTAAGGTATGAATCTAAACCAGTAACGTCGAGTTGAACGGTCGTGTCTATATAGTGCTTAAATAAGTCCCTTAAAAAATAGATTAAAAGAGATTAAAATGGTGAATACCAGATCTAACGATCATCACGTAAGTCTCGAGATCACAAATGAACAACTAAAAGAAATAATTAGTGAAGTGATCGCCTTAAAAACGGCTGAATTAGTAAATGAAATTTTACAATTAAAAAATGAAGTAATAGCATTAAAATCGAGTAATATTGACTTAATAAGATTGTGCAGTAATAGTAAGAAAAATAGTTCATTATTTAATGCAAATCCAATACATAATGGTAACAACTCTAATAATAATATTAAAATTGTTACGGAGAATTCTAATTTAAAGGAAAGTGTAAATTCCTGCGATACTGTAAATGTTAAGGTAAATACAACAATGTTGGATAATATCAAAACTAGGGTCAAAGACCAAAATATAAAAGCATCCAAGCAATCTATAACTAATAATAACAATAAGGATAAAGTCAATCCAATTATCGGCAATGCCGAAAATAATACGGCAGAAGCTAGCTTTGCCGCAGTAGCCAAGCGCGCGTGGATTTACGTCGGTCGGGTGGCCGTTACTACCGAGGCAGAGCAAATAGAAGCGTATTTAAAAAACAAGTATCCAGGAAAAGCTAGTTTTCAGGTAGAACCTTTACCTAGAAGACAAGAGGCTCGTAGCATTGCATTTAAAGTTAGCACCGATTATGATTTAATTGACGATCTGTACAAACCGGAAAATTGGCCGATGGGAGTGTTAATAAAAAAGTTTCGCTTTTTTCGTGCTTCCCAAAACGCTCAATTTTAACGCAAATATAAACTCGGACGATAACAAGCCAGCAAATAAAAAAATAGAACTGACATACTGCTTGAAAGATACACCGGCAGAAATTATCCTAAAAAATAACTTAATGATTTTTGAGTGTTTTCTTCAGAAAAAATCGTGATAATTGACTTATTGTAGTGTTGGTATATAATGTTAAGATATTTCATAAACTAGTGAACATTATAGTGTATATTATAGTTGGGTTAGATTTTACGACATTGCCATAGGAATTTGTAAGTGTTTTGTTACTTGCATTAATAAAGTAAAGCCCATATGAAGTTTGGTAAATTCCAGAACAAATGGCAAACTATAATTATAGCTATAACTATCATTATGGTGGTTCTATTGTCAAATGCCTGTTTAAAACAAGGTGGCTTTTCTTTTATTAAATTGTGTCTTTAAGGCCATAGAATAAATTTACGAGTCGAAAGTACATTACATTTAGGGCTCATAGAAAATTCTAGAAATAGTTGGGATACTATCTTGAATGTAATTCTTTAATTTGACGAGTTTGATGATAACTAACCTAAAAATCGCACGAACTTTTCAATATTTTGTAGGATAATTGTTCACTTCATTCACGTATTTCTGGTGAATTATATCAATACAATCCTCATACACAAGAAAGAATCCACAGAAACATTTTCACCACCTACCATTTGGATAAAATTGTCAGAAAACAATCACATCCCATAAGAAAGTGTATTAAAGTTGTCCAACATCAGGCAGTCACACGTTGCGTCGTCACTGAAAATGCCTAATTGTCATAAGAGATTATTTAACCAACGGTTTAGGCAGCCAACGAAAAACTGCATCTACAACGGGGATTGCTTAACAACTTATCGATAAATGGAATAATACATTATCTGTTAATACGTTGTGTTTTGCATACCTACATTACATTCAATATTCTATACTATACTAAACTAATTATCGCTAATTAGTATCTCTTTAATTTTTATAAACTATGTATTGAATAGTCACACAAAATGCATTTCGTGCATATTAACTTACCCTGGATAATGTTCAATGTAGATGCTTTTCGAAAGAGTTCATAAATTGCCATGTTTATTTCTTCGTCTTGGTGTAAGTTATCCGTTATTTTGTTGTTATGTTCAACAAACCAAAATAAACAAGTTGAGAATGCTTTTCTAGCATTGCCAGACCGAACAAATTTGCATTGTCAAATATATTTAATATTCTTGTTTAGCGTTAAAAACTACATTATAAAAACATAAAAATAGACAACGGCACGTAGTGTTTCAAAGCGGTCACCCATCCGTTCCTGACGTTGCTTAACTTCAGTGATCAGAAAGTTACACAGGCAATTTTTCTTAAATATATACATATGGGCTATGTATATGTACTTTAAAAAAAACGTGGCGATGCAGTCGGAATGTAGATGCTATAGACAAGCAACATTACACATTGTACATACGTATTTTTATAACTCCTCGAACCAAGCTTATCCGTTTTCTTACAGTTAAAAGCAAATAGAATGAACGATTAAAACTTGAGAGTATTAATACTTGGTTCAACATTATCCTAAACACTTAATTTTGTTCATAAGGGAACTATTAAGTATTAATTATGATGAATGACAAAACTGTGTGTAATAATAAAGAAAATTGTGAAGATATACAAATAGTTCTAGATCAAGTTATGAAAAGATAGACGAGCATGTCTATCGTTAAGAATTTTTAATATTTGTAAACATTGCTTAAAATGTAGTAAATGTAAAAATGTGCAAATCGTTCAATAATTATGCTACTTTTTGGTTAAAATACTCGATGTGGACACTATTAACTTCGTGACAAACTTCTATTTGCCTGCAGAATCACACCATTTGTTAGAAATACATTAGAGAGAGTCCTGTTTAAAGTTTGGGTTCACTGGTTTAAAAAAGACTTGGAATATGGCAGTATAATTAAATGAATGATTTGCACATTTTAATCCTTACACATTTACTACGTTTTAAGAAATGTTCACAAATATTGAAAATTCTTAACATCATTGTTATCTTGAAAACGATAGACATTTTCATACCTTTATCTAGAACTATTTGAGTATCTTCACAAATTCCTTTATTATTACACACAGTTTTGTCATTCATCATAATTAATACTTAATAGTTCCTTTATAAACAAAATTAAGTATTAAAGATAATGTTGAACCAAGTATACTAACAAATTTTAATCGTACATCCTATTTGCTTTTACTATTAGAAAAGGAATAAGCTTGAAGCGAGGAGTTATAAAAATACGTGTGTATAATGTGTAATGTTAGTTGCCTATAGCATCTGCATTTCCTATGCATTGATACGTTTTTTAAGTGTACATAGCCCATATGTATACATTTAAGAAGAACTCCCTGTATATCATAAGTATATTAATAATTTTTACATTTTGACCCCCGATTTGACCATGTTTCCGATGAGATACAAAGTTCGTACAAATAGTGACCTCTGTTATTTTGTGACTCTCTTTCAGAATCTGAAGTCAGATTTTCAATATCTCTTAACAAAAAAGCTACATACGCACACACAGACTCACAGATTTAACAAATTCATATGTCGAACTTTTGTTCGGAGAATATTTCAGAAATCAGTTGTTGGATTTCATTGGTAACAACATATTCTCCTTATTTCATTTCATTTTCAAAGTACGTTAGTTGTTCAAACCCTTGCAGACTATTCTCTAAAACGAATGTATTTTCTGTGTCAGTCAAGTTAGGTATTTTTTTTTACTAATAAGTTTGTAGATAGATTTAACTGTTGAAAAGTATTCTTTGCAATAAAGAAATTACCCCTCGTCTAGAGATATGTCGATTTTGGTGGCTAATATTTTTAAATAAGCAATTAATATATTGCAAAATCATTTTTTCATTTATAACGCAAAAACTTTAAATTTAGATCATTGTGGTCTTTAGAAAAGTTGTACGAAATCAAAAACTTACTAAATAAGGCTAGCTAACCTAAAACTGCTTAATAAATAAAAAACTTATTAGTAGTAGAGGGACACCTCACCTTTCACTTTTTTACGTCACAAGCCTCCGAGCTGTGGGACACATCACCTTTCACTTTTTACATGCCCACGTGGGGATCGTATTTTTTCACCCCTATGGTTTCTTTTCGGAGGGTATTTTCAACCCTTCATGGAATTTTCACCCTAATTAGAGTCCTTTTGATTGTGTTAAGAACTTTTTGTTAGTTCACACCTATGGCTTCTTTTCGGTGGTCATTTTTAACCCCTTGATGGAATTTTCACCCTAATTACGGCCTATTTGGCAGTTTAGCCCCTGAAAGGTAGGCAAATGCGTGCGCATACAATGTTCTAATAAGGGGCCCTAATGCTAACTTGTAAGACATGTGTAGATCTTCAAAACTTGTTCTCGGGCCTTCGCCCCCTGTCACGGCCCCCTGGTTGGAAATGGTATGGGGCCCTAACATTATGAAACAAGTGCAAAAACTAGCTCTTGGCCCCTATCGTGGCCCCCTTGGTGCAATTGTATGTGGGTTCTAACCTAATCTTATAAGACAGGTGTAGGCCTTCGCCTCCCCGTCATTAAAATTTGTATTCTAATAAGGTGGCCCTAGCCTTGTAAGACAGGACTTGTATCAGGGTCTGCGCCCTGGTCCCCTTTGAGTTAAAATTGATTTTTAGCGCCGTCTAGTTGTGTATAGACTAGCGAGTGTTTTCTCTAATAGAAGTTTATCATGCACACCTCTCTCTTTCTCTCTCGTTTATCCGTTACTCTCTCGTTTTCGGCTCTTTCTCACACACAAACAAATCAATTAATTAATTAATCAATCAATCAACCAAAATCGATAAATCATGTCTTACAGTTTGCGGACACCAGCTTACAGTTCAAAACTGAATATATTAAAGTCTAAACTAAATATTACGTGAAATAATAAAAAAATAATTTCTACCCTAATGCAATAGTAGTTTTTATATAGGCAGATTCTCTTTCTAAACCGTCACCATCTATACATTCGAAAAATTATGTCTGATTTATTTGCATGTTCAATTACATACACACAAAATTATTTTATGGAAACGCGTTCATTAGCAGTTATAAAAACCTCATTAAAAGGACTGGAAAGTAATAATTACTATATATATATATATATATATATATATATATATATATATATATATATATATATATATATATATATATATATATATATATAAATTAAATTAACATGTTTTAAAAATATCAAATTGATATAATATGTGCTCGATCGTTTCAACAGTTTTTGCAAAATCTTAATCACTATTAAAAATAGAAAAGTATAATGAAAAAATGAGTCGTAGTGTATTTACTAATAAATTCTATTTAAAACATTTATGAATGACTGACCAAATGATACAGTAAACGACCCATAACTTAAAAAAAAGATTAATTTTTATTAATGTTTTAATATTTTACAATTTTACCTTCATAAATTAATATTACATTGATTATAATTATATTTTTAATGGCTATAACCTATTTTTAATGTGTTCATGTATCAATACAATAGACTTTTGATTTAACCATATTTAAAATTATTTGAAGATTTTATTATGAAAGAAATTTGAATTAGATTTTTAATAAAAAACTTATTTTTCACCAAGAAAGTAATCTATATATGTAATTCCTAAGCTAATTTAAATAAATACTTTATGTAACAATGTTGTTGCACTTCGGAAATTGATTTATTATAAACTATGGGTTTTGGTTACTTTTGGTATCTTTGTTTTTACCTATCATTGCTTGGTATGCGAAAACAAATAAATATTTAATAAAACAATGTTACGGGTGAAAATGGCAGTACCATTGGTGTAACAGATAAATGAAGGATGCCGATACCTCAGTGCTCGAGGGTGGGGTGGTGTTGCTTTGCGTGTAGGGTGAATAGATCGACATAAGTCAAAATAGGGAAAGTCATACATCATAGAGATTAGAGGCATCAGTTTATTTAAAATAAAAAAAAGGATTAATTAATTAACGCACGAATGGACGCTAGTACTCCACAGCAACGTTCAAAACAAACAAAAACTTACTTACCTTTCGTAGCATTAATCAGGTACATCAGCAATTGTGCTTCTGAACCGATGCTATTTATAAAAGCTTTAAAGTATTCGCACGCGATCAAAACAAAATAACGTGTTGCAAGGCCAACTGTAACGGTCATCAATTTTGTTTATTCAAAATTTACGTTAACCTTATCAATGAAATTCTATATTCAGGAATCTTAATCTCAATAAAAAAAATAGCGAAAAGTCTCTTATAGGTTTTCGACAAAGTCATAAATAACAATAAAGGAACATTATCATTAAACAATTGGTAACAAGAAAATAATCAAAACTACTGTTGCCTATTAATTTTTGTGAACCGTAAATAATGGTTGTACTGTGAGATAGGGCGAAAATAACATGTAATGTTACAACCGAGAATGAAATAATATGCCTAAAAGTCATTAACACTATATTACAATAATTAAAAAAATAAGATTGAATAAGTATTTTGCACAATTAACTTTAAGACAAAAAAATAAGTCCACTTTCGATAGGAAATGATACATAATCTTTCTTACTTAAAATTTTAATAGTAAATAATGGTAATTGGCTGAAGCTTGCAAGTTGAAAACCCAAAATCAAAGAATGTTATGCCTTAATTTTAATTACATCAATTATCATATAGAACACGTAGAAAACATAAATTCGGCAGATTTCCAACGCAAATCAGTCTACAAATAAAAAAGTAACACATAGAAGATCATAAAAGACAGTGAATTCGCTTCGGTGATTGTATCCGCAAGTCTCACGGATGTTCATACGGTACTATACAACTAAAGCATGTTGATCCGCTTACTTAAATAAAATTATACAACTTTTATTTAAGTCACAAAAACACGAAAATGCAATTGCCGTAAATTTGCACAGATTTTTAGGTTACCCTTTCATTCTCAGCTCACAGTGAGATGATACGAAGAATGTGTTTGTACACGGGCAAGAGATCCTTTTAATTGATCGGAAACTAACCAATTGAATCTTTAATTCTTTCTTCAAATACGAACCACCGCAGTGACGCGACAACTCTTTGTATCGTCAGGTAAATTAACCAACTCTTTTAATTTATAATTGCAAATGAACAGCGATATATATATATATATATAAACCTAGTCCAGGCGTCTTTTATTAACTGCTTTAACCGGTTGTTTTATTACCACAGACAACTTAATTATACGTAACTATTCGTTCAAAATACTGTAGCAGCTTATATACACCAGCAAATTATTGTCTATCTTTGAACACCTGAACGTGATGAATGACAACAGTTCGGCGCAAGCTTTTCCAAATACAAAATACCATACACGTCACCTTTATTTCAAATCGCTTAAAGCCTAAAATTATTGTAAGAAATAGGAAAGCACTAAAATCAACACTTACTCCTCCAATGGAAGCGAAAATGTTACTACTAATTCATAAAAAAAAATCTTTCCGGGGTGATTGAATCCTATCTTTAATCTACACACAGTGAAAGGGCTAATTCCTCTTACAGACTACCTAAAAAGAACTATAAAAATCCCTTTATCCCGCTAAAACACGTCATCTTTTAAACTTAATTGCAAACTGGACGCTTCTCATGAGAAAAACAGCATTTTAAGCCATACGTGTCAACTATAAATCGGATAAGTATAAATAACAAACCCTATTGTCCTAAATAAATCTGCTATACTTTCTCTGTAAATGAACTGGTAGACTACTAAGTACTCAGATCCATTTAACCGCGTTATGAAATTCAAAACATTCACACCGATAAATTCGATGACGACAACTCTTACAAAGCAATTCCCTGATAAATACATAATATTACGATTCTTAAAACTTTTCACAACAAGAATAAAATTTAATTCCCAAACCAATGCATTTCTTTTAACGAAATCGCAATAACAAACTTTAAAATAATATTCATATTTATTTATTTATCCATTTCTTTTAACGAAACCGCAATAACAAACTTTAAAATAATATTCACATTTATTTATAATGCTACCTATCTACTAATATTAAAAAAAAATTCTAAGTGAAATTCAACCACACGTGATAAAAATGTAGATATATTGCTGCATTAATAACTGATATATTTTCTTGAACAAAAAGCAATTAGCAATTACAAATACTTATCTTTTGGGGTAACTAATAAGCATGCTATTTATAACTATTAGGTTCAACTATTGAATAACATAATGTAATTGTACGACATACAGTCTCCCACTACGAACTAACACTATCATTTTACAAAAAACTAGACTTTAAAATTCTGAAAATGTGTTAGTTTACTAATATGGATGGAGGTTATTTTACTAAAACATTTTTAAGATAGTGGAAGTTTCGGTTATACCGGAATTCTAGCTCGGTAAATTTAAAAGGCCTTTTATCATACAAAAAAGTAAAATTTCAGAAAAACATCAAAAAGTTTCATCCCAGGCGCCAAAAATTATAAATGTTCGATATGGGAATCCCTTGTGATACGACAGATGTTAAGCTTGTAATACAGCTCTTGCCATACTTTGTTAAGAGTGTCTTGGTCGATTGTTTTGATGGCTCTGGTAATCCTTTGTTGGATCTCTGGTATGCTTTCTGGTAATGGTGGTGTATACACTTTATCTCTGATGTATCCCCACAAGAAAAAGGCCAGTTCAAGAGGGTACCATCATTTGGACCAATGCGACCGATCCATATATCAGGCAGCCGATTTCAAAGTTCAGCCCTAACATCCAAGGAATGAAATTGGGGGATTCTTGTGCTAATTGCGGTAGAAGCCATTCCGTCATCATGTCCATTTATTGTTCGTCCAACAAAGAAAAAAGGCCCGTACACTTCGTTGTAAGTGACAGCACAAAAGAAATTAACGTTCGGAGAATCGCGCAAGTGTTCGATGTAGGTGTGTGGGCTTTCCCAGCCCCATATTCTGACATTATGTCTGTTCACTTTACCACACAAGGGGAATGTGGCTTCATTACTAAAGACTAAACATTTTACAACGTTTTCATTTTCCATCAAGGCCTACATGTTCTCACAAAAAGAAAGCCTTAGTACTTTGTCAATGCTTGAACAAGCTGAAGTTTGTAAGGCTTGAAATTTATACGTTTACGTAAAATTTTCCAAACTGTTGACTGTGGTATACCAAGCTCTCTGCTGCGTTTAACTGTAGATTTCTGTGGACTACGCGTAAAACTTTCCCTTGCCTGCGCTACAACGTCATTGCTCACGGACGGCCTTCCAGTTGATTTCTTTTTACTAATGCACCCATTTCTCTTGAAATTCAAGTACCACTTGCAAATAGAGTGATTGCTAGGAGGATATTCATTAAATTAAATTTGGTTCTTTGTCGTTGCACATTAATAACTGATTAGTTGATGTGATAATCCAACGCACAAAATGCTTTCCTGTCTTCAAATTCATTCATTGCACAATTGACTTTAACAAACAGCTGATACGTACCTAAACCAATATAAACAAAACTATGAGTTTTTCTTTCCAGTGTTACCAACTGAACTAGTCTTAAAAAGAATAATCCAGTAATATTTATAATTGAAGTCGGGAACACCATTTGTAATAACCCTGTATTTATAATATCGATACCAAAAATCTGATTTTTTTTTAATGAAACGGTCTGATTATTTTCTCCAATTTGTGCTCAACGTTAAAAGAAATGGACACGTTATGTTAAATGCCCTGGCAAATGTCAATTAAAATACGATTAAAAATACAGGGGTGCCTCAATTATACTTACGAAGACTATTTCAATTTATTTGTTGTTTACGAACGTAGTAAGGAGAAATCTGTAATACATTACAGATGCTAGATATTTTGAAAAACGAAAACAATCGGTGAACGCTGTAATAAACAAATTCCTAACTAAGAAACAGCAAACCGAAAATTAGAGAACATAAAACCAATCACGGTTAATGCCGAAATTGAAATTTAAATGCCAATCTAGTAACTACTTTATGACACTTTCCGTAAATAACAAGTAAATCTATGAGATGATTAAAACGCCCCGGAATTTCACCATTTGCCAAATAAACATGATCACTGTTATTGACTTCCCAAACACAAATAACCTGTTTTGAAGTTTTGCAAAATGTAACTAAGCTTTTTTGAAATGTTTAGAAATCTATTCATTAGATTTGACATTTAACAAAAAGTGATATTGAATACAAATATGGCAAAAGAATCAGGTCCTTCCTGTTAAAGCATTTATTTTTTTACGATTTTTGATGTCGAAACATTTTTTCGAGCATTCTGTATAAAAAACAGTAAAATTTATTAAGTATCGCTTACCAAATATTCTAAATGTTTATTTTTCTCTAGGTATAAGATACACATATACACGAAAAATTAGATTACAGTCAATTTAAGTTAAACTCGTCGGTCGACTTTCCGTATAACCGGAAATGCCACAATTTTGAAAATATTTGAACATCGACAATTAGTATATTACCAAATTTTCAGAATTTTAAAACTTCTACTTTTTCGTAAATCGATAGTTTCAGTTCATCGGGGAACACTGTATGGTTAGATCTGTAATATTAAATCGCCTACTAATTTATTTTTTAATCTCATTACTACTGACGTCCATAATTGTAATTCGTGTATAAACGCATAAATTTTGTATTATTTATCTTCAAATACACCATTTATAAACTCATAATGTTGGTATTTGTTCAAATCGTGAAAGTTTACATTTTCATAATGTCATGCTTTTTTATAAGAAATGGAAATTAATAATGTTTTACAAATATATTTTCTTAGGTAAATTCCAAACGTACGGTAATATTCCCGCTACAAACTGTGGATTCTTCATAATTGGAAAAGACATTGTGGAAATGTGAGTCATAATTGACAAGCTTTTTACATTTTATAGTATAGCCTTTTTATTAAAATATGTAAAATTTGAAGTATAATATCGCAAAAAAGCCAACTATTGACGCCATATTTGATGTATTGTTTTTGTAATACCTTCTATACGATGCATATTATGAGAAAATATTTTTAAGGAGGATAGAATTTCCTGTTTTTATTGTCATTTCTTTTTGTAACTCATTTATTACACCTACCAAGTTATGGGTACCAGATTTCAATAAATTCCTGCCTAAATATGCCTTAAGCAGTCCGTTATACCATAACAATTGAAATACGTTTAAGTAATTATTATCATAACACGCTTAATAATTGTTTTCATATCTATAAATTTGGTTGTTAGTTTAATTACTATCGAATGTTTAATTTTTGACTAACATCATGGCTCCATTTGCTGTCAAAGGAGATAAAGTCTGAATAATTGATATCGAAATACGCGATTTAAAAACACTATTTATGAATCTATGGAGTGCAAAATTCTCTAGAAAAACCATTTGGGAATGTTTATGACCAAACGTTAGTGAAACGAATTTTGCGTACTTGCGCATAACTCGTTAAGAAGGAGCATATCTAAGGCCATAGGACAATCACATTGGATTAGTTTCTAACGTGCCAATTCTTGCCTATCGTTACCTTAATTTAAGTTTCGAAATTTGCATTATTAGTGGTAAGTATATATACATTACATTAGTATCTTTAAGCATTTCTTTTTTCGATCAATAATTAAATTTTTGATATCTCGATATTTTCTTTTTGGTCTACATAATTACGAATGTCCCTGTGTATATTTTAGACATCCATTTTTTTGTTCTGTGCGCAACGTGAATTGAACAGCTGAGTCCTGCTCCTAAGATAAAAACATTTGTGTTCATAACCTATCGCAACTGTAATTTGTTGACATAGGTCACTACACGTTTCATTATTGATTACAGTGTTGATCAGATTGCATTTTAAATTTTAAGTAAACATAGATTGTAAGCTTACAGTGTTTAATTTAGTAATTTTAAGATCGTAAGGCTTTACGAGAAATATCGCTTTAGTTATTTTATGCTGATATTAATCAGACATTTTGCTTTATGAAATGGACATATAAATACAGTTGTTTAGTCTTTATTCAGTTTACCTATGATGCTGTGAGATACAACGTTTCTCAATTTTTGTTGCATTTTAATTATCAAACCTAGAAATTGAGCGGCGTCCAATAAAACAAATGCTAATACTGATTACATCTACGGAAAAATCTTTGCTTCTCTCACACCTGATGAATGAGTTCTCAATTACAGTAAGTTTGTACCTTACTGAGCTAGACCGTGGTGCAATTTACCTTTTAAAATATAACAATCAACACACCAAATTTTTTGTTTATAAGTTACGCATTTTTGGCAACGAGATAAATAATTTGTCCTTCAAATACCCATCCATGTTTTTCATGCAATAAACGGAAAATACCAAAGGTTTTTTTAATAGGTGTAACAGTGTATTGGCTCTTACGAATTATCGGCTAAACAATGTGCATTTTTACAATCCATTTTGTTGAAGTTTTCAAATTATGGTATGGTCAATTATCTCAGCAAAAATTACCTAAAATCGGCCAAAATTTGTATGAAGGGGTAACTGGACATAATAAATTCAAAAATCGTATTTGTTTGGTTGCCAAGTTGATTGTTTTTACTGTAGGTTAGGGAATTTTAAAATTTTCAATGGAGTACCTTATTTTTTCTATTACAATCTATAGCTAGGTTATTTTTAGGTGATATTATCATTTTGTTATTCCTGACAATTGGAGATGTGGCCTCTCGCTTTTTTCCAAATCAGTCCAGAAACGACAAGCTATGGCCAACTATAAAGTATTGCTCAAAACAGTCAGGAAAATGGAAAATTACCTACTCAACAAGTAATTATCGCAAAATAATTACATACGAGCTTTTCAACAAGACGCAATTTTCTACGAACATCTCACACAAGGTCTTGGGTGGGTATAATATCTATCTCTCGAATTTTTCTGTGCATCCCCAGTATAACTGTTCTTCATTTTCCTCCATTACACGCTTGTCTACTCAAAAGTGCCCAAAATTCTTCTATTTCGCGGGCCCGAGGTAGTTTAGGAGGATTGTCGTTTCGTGGTAGGAATGAGTGTGGAACCAGTTCCAAGTTTCCCTGGCGCTAAGTCTGGCCAAAACATTATATCGTCTTCAACATGATGTTCATTAATGAAATCATTCAGTTTGACCAGAGAATTCTGAATATAAATGCTATCTCGAGATAGTACCTGTATTTTCCAAACTCTTTTCGATCCCCATGTCATCTGGAGAGTTTCCATCATCGTGGAAGTTGGCAAATGTTCCAGCCTATTTCTAAAAAGGGCGACAAAACCGATCCCTCAAACTCTCGACCAATAGCTATCACTTCCATTCTGTCGAAAATCATGGAGAAAGCCATCAACTACAAGTCGAAAGCAAAAGAAGATACTAAATTTTCTATTTTGCCATGAAATCTAGGTCAACAAAGTAGTACGTGGATGTACAAACTGCAAACTTCTATCTTTGATAATAACAAATATATCTTTAAAAAACGACTGAAACAACGAAATCCGGACACACTGTACAAAAAAACCAATGAATATAATGAAGATTTTATGTAATCCTCTTAATGAAAATTACTCCATGATTTTTTGGTAACACACATTATGAAATATTACAGAAAAACTAGGTTTTTATCAAGAAGGTTTTTCTAAAGATAGTATTTGAAGCGTATCCCTTCCCGTTACTGACTCCGGCAATAGGGTGTGGCAGAAATTGCGCTGCCGATAGGGGACCAGCGATATATGCACAAGGACAAAAGGGTACGAGCCCAAAAAAGGACAGTCCAAATAGGTGCTATAGAATATATTTTATTGATGCGTCTCTCTCTCTCTCTCTCACTATCTTCAAAGACGTTTATAATATATTAAAGTTATTAAAATTTGTATATGCAACGTACCTACATTAATGCCTACACCTGAAATGAATGCAGTAAATTTGTTTTAGCCGCAATTTTTTTTAAGCACAGTGGTAAATTTTCTGAACACGCAAGGTAACGGATTTTACTGGCTCCAGAAGGTAATATCCTTCTGTCCGCCAGTAAAACCCTTTTTACCTTGCTAGTAATGTTATATACTATAACTAAGTAGTAAATGTGATTGGTTGTTCAATTGTAATGAATTAAAAATCGCCAAAAATTTTCCAATCACATGCATTAACCATTATAAGAAATCTACTTATAACGACTTTAATCAGCCTTCCATAGGAGCGATTGTTAGTGTATTAATAACATAAAAACACATTATACCTACTTATAACACGTAAAAGTAAAGTCTTAATTTGTCTCCCGCAGAGTTAAAGGTAGGTTCACTAAAAGGTTGTTCTTACATTTTGAGCTATGTTGCTAAATACATGGTACATTAGTAATAAAATTTATTTTATGAGATTCACTTGAATTGTAGTTGGTAAGTTGCCAATTGATAGTAAGATTCAAATTAAGGTGGAGACCTCAATCAAAATGTGTGATGTAAAATGAATTATGATAAATTAACATAACTATAAAATGATAGCATACTAGAATTTGTTGAGAATGTATGGTTCGTAACAACTGACTAGGGAAAGTTTTAGCTTGAGCTACTGGTTGAGATTGTAATGTCAGTTTATTCGTCCGTGTACGTGTGTGGACAAATATATCTCCGAAATGCGTTGACGGATTTTCGCCATATTTTGGATACTGAGGCCCATGTAAAAATTATGAGGCAAAATTTGGGTCTTTCGAATGATTTGAAGATTATTTAATAAACTCGGGGTTAGCGATTTAGTCCAAACTGTTCATATCCATATCACGATTTAGTAGCTACTAACGAATCTAAATTATTCCAAAAAACCTTCATGGTGAAGCTTTATCATGTCTAAATTATAAATAAACAGAAACCAAGTCGTTTTAAAGGACTAAATTTCCGAGTTATATTTTAATGACTGTTTTCGTTTTTATTAATGAATTTGCAATATGTTTCTAATTTGTGGACAAAAATGCCCAAAAACTATGTAATAACACAAATTTCGTTAAGGAAACGACCAAAGCAGTATCTTTATGAGCAAAAATGAAATTGTATGTTTTGGACCAAAGTCGCCCAAAACTTGATTTAAATTTGAGCAACATATGACCTAAATTCTGACCAACACACATGGATAACAGAATTTGGCTCTTGGTGATAGAGGAAATCCGTTTCGCTGCGACCCAAAAGAAATCAGTGAGTAAATCTAGATTTTGTGCAACATTCCTTCCAAATTCTGAGCAAAACACATGGATCACAGAATTTACCCGTTGGTCATAGAATAAATCTATTTTTCCGCGTCTATGACGAAATTGATTGCGTTTGGTTTCGACGGAATCCATTTTTTAGCGTTCACAATAAAATTGGTGTATCAACATAGATTGTGCGATCCAAATGATGACAAAACGCTCATGATGCCAAATGTTTACAAACACTCATAGGGCAAAAAAATTAGCTCTTGGTGATGGAGACTTGACGATCGAGTTAATTTATTTTGTCGTAACCCCAACGAAACTGGTGTAGATCTCCAGACATAAGAAAGCACAAGTTTTTGGATTTGCCCAGTACACGTTTCGTATTTTGTTTTATTTCACAACTTTCTCTAATAAGGTTGCCTAGATACTAATGAACTTGCTCATATCTTCGATATCTATGAGTGGATTTGACTGATTAGCAATCCCAAGCATGATTTTGTAACAAAGATTAGAGTGTGAAAATTTCAGTTTTGCATTTCAATTTCTGCAAAAGAGTGAAAGCGAACAAAATTATGGACGGCCGAGCAAGTGAGTAAAAAAATCCTGCGACAAAAATAATAAACTTACGGTACAGGTTGGCTTAAAAAAAATTGTGTTAAGTAGCTAACTCAGTACGTTCCACGTAGTGTAAAAATATGAAAGCTCAAAATTTACTTCACACTTGGGTGTTTGTAAGTGTACAGACTTAATAACCTTTGGAGTTGATGCTCTCACCCACCCCCTTAGAATGGAATTTAAGAAAAATAATCAATAATTTAGCGCAAATAAACTGGTTGTTAGTGCTACTCGTACTAACCCTGCACATTACAGTTACGCTGTATGTCAACGACATTTTTTTTTCTCAAAATTACGTTTTAATTTGCCCAGTAGCTGAGAACATTAAGTGGCTAGAAAATCTTGCGGAGAACTACGAACCGCTGGAATTTAATGACCTGCATTCTAAATTTTAGTTATTTTGGAGAAAATCAAATAAATATTAACCCCTTTTATCTCACACCATTCACCAACAATTATTGGAATCTAGGCATTTAATCCTTTGTCAAATTTAAATCAAATAGCTTTTAGAGTATGAGTTTGTAGTTTACGCAATATAGCCATTGAGTATAACACCACAGAAACGCAAGTTGTGAAATAAAGTATGATAGACAAATCATCTACCCTTCCAGGAGCTAACTCGACCGCTCCCATGTGATTCTGCGCATTTCCGTTCTGACGTTTATATGGGCCCGCAACTTTTTATGTATTCACCTATGTCGCTCGTGCCTTAACTATCCCACTTCTACCTTAAGGATGCAGTGAAAGAAATGCACAATTCATTATATTTGTTGAGTCGTTAAATAATTACTTTAAATTGATTTCATTTCGAAATAGCTGTAAATACTTATTTGTATGCCAAGAATGAAAAATACTACTTTTACGACCGAAATGAAAATTGGCGGCGAGGGCTACGCCCGACAATCTTGATGCCGTCAAAGACATTTTGCGTTCGTGGCATACACAAAATTTTGTGTGCAACCGATAAATATAATATAAATTAAAAGTGGTAGGCGTGTATACTCCATGCCAGCCGGGGAGGTACCACCACTCTTACCATGGGATCCTAAATATTGGGTCTCCGATTTTCTGAGCTCGGTAAGGGCTGCCGGTTACCTTTGCCTTCATCCTTAATCTATTCTCATCCTTATTCTTCCTTCTCGCCATGACTGTCTTCCTATCTAATTAAAAGTCCCAAATGGTTTCTAGGGTAATAAATGCGGACGTAAAATCCTGCCCCATTCGGATGTCCGGAAGGGCAGGGCCCTAGCGACCTCGGTCATCGAAAGTATCAACTTTCTGATTCACTACTGCAACATCCGCGGTATCAGGTCTATTATTAATGCTATTCACCAACATCTTGAACAATTACAACCTGATATTTTGTTTCTATCTGCAACACAAGTCTCCTCTGAAAGCTCCGAGTCACCCGACTTGCAATTTCCGCAATACCACCTTCACTCTAACTTTCGATATAAAGGAGGCGTATGTGCCTACATCAAGGACAGAATTGCTTGCAAGAGGGTTTCTTGCTTAGAAAATAAAAATTTTGACGTGATTTGGTTTAAACATTCTGGTCCTAATTCTGGGAAATTCTACTGTTGCATTTATAGATCTCCTAATGACAGCAACTTTCAAGACTTCTTCGATTACCTTAGTATGAAAGTTGACTATCTCCTGTCTCAGTTTCCATCTTATGATATCTCAATTGTAGGCGATTTTAATGTTCATAACTCTAATTGGCTTCAGTTTTCATCTACTACAAATCCTGTTGGTCATAGTGCAGAAACATTTGCTATTTCTTGTGATCTCACACAAATGATTTCTGAACCCACAAGAATCCCTGATAACCCTAACCATACTCCGCATCTTCTAGATCTCTTTCTTACCTCAAACCCTCTTGTTTATAAAACTTCCGTTCTTTCGCTTTTAGGTCAATAAGGCTTGTGCTGATGCAATATCTTTAAAAAATAAATATTACATTAAATGGAAATCTAATAAATTGGTAGACAGCCATGTAGAATACGTTGGTGCTAGAAATATCTGCAAAAGTGTCATCACTAAAACTAAAAAGTTGTTCGAACAACGAAAATGCAATGAGCTAGCTACATCTCCCTTAGGCAGTCGTAAATTTTGGCCTTAGGTAAAGCCATTAGTTAAAACCCCACTGACATCTATTGACGGATCGGTAGTTGCTGATTCTGTAGACAAAGTCAATGTTTTTGTGGATTTGTTTGCATCAAACTCGTGTCTCAATGATTCTGGAAAAAATGTGCCTCTAGCCAACTCTTCTTCATACGCTATGAAACCAATTCATTTTCGGTACAAGCTTTTGGAATCGATCATCAGTACGCTTGATATCAATAAGGCGACTGGCCCAGACAGTATCCCAGCTATTGTCTTAAAGAAATGTTCCCCCGAACTAGTACCAGTCCTATCTAAGCTCTATACGATCTCTATGTCTTCTGGGGAATTCCCTTCATCATGGAAGTTAGCAAATGTTCAACCTATTCCCAAAAAGGCGATAAAACTTCCATTTTGTCTAAAATCATGGAAAAAGCCATTAATCAGCAACTGCTCACGTTCCTTGAAACTAACAAACTTCTTAGTGACCACCAATATGGGTTTAGGCAAAGTCGTTCAACAGATGATCTTCTTTCATATGTAACCCAAGTTTGGAAAGTAGAGCAGTCCGGTGAAACAGTTGTAGTCGCTTTAGATATCTCAAAGGCATTTGACCAAGTTTGGCATAAGTGTTTACTTGCCAAACTCACCTCGTTTGGGTTAAATGATACGCTCATCAACTGAGTTTCTAGTTTCCTTGATAAAAGACGAATACGTGTCGTAGTTGATGGCTGTTTTTCAAAACAGGTTAGCATTAACGCGGGCGTACCACAGGGATCCGTTATTGCGGCTACACTTTTTCTGCTGTACATAAATGACCTTATTTCTTCAACAACTAACCCCATCCATTGCTTTGCTGACGATAGCACTCTTCACTGTAGTTCATCTCAGTCTACTCATAGTGATAATCCACCTTCTATGTCAAATCAAGAAGTTAAAGCTGAAATGGCAAATTCAATCAACAAAGACATTCAACGTATTCTCGAATGGGGAAGCAATAATGTAGTTAAATTTAATGCTAACAAAACTCAGTGTTGCCTTGTGTCCGCCAAAAAATATCGATTATTTCCTGTTGTAAGTATGAATGGCTCAGTTCTGTCAGCTACCAAAACAGCTGCTCGTAAAATAGGCTTTTTGTACAGATCTAAGCAGTACTTTACCTCTCGACAACTTCTGCTGTATAAGACCCAAATTCGGCCTTATCTGAAATATAATTCTCACCTTTGGGTTAGTGCTCCCCAATATGCTCTCGATATCGTTGATCGTATTCAAAAGAGAGCGATTAGGCTTACAAATGACCCGTCCTTAACTTCTCACATACAGTCTCTTGAGCATAGAAGGATGGTTTCAGTTCTTGCTTTGTATTATCGTTATTACAACGGCTATTGTGCTGCTCAATTATATTCTTTGATACCATCTCGGGCTATCTTTGCGAGAAACACTCGGTTCGCTCATTCACATCATCAGTATCCAGTACAAATCTCCACTTGTCGTACCAAACGGGCGCAATCCACATTTTTCTACACGGCTTCTAAACTCTGGAATGATCTTCCCTAGTTCCTGTCTTCCTCTCACTTATGATATGAGAGAATTTAAGGTAGCTGTTCATAGGCATCTATTGGCGATTCATTATCCCTCTTTCCATCCTCCTAAGAGTTTCTGAGTGCTTTGGCACGATAGGCCAAATTTAGCCTGTTCAGGTCCACAATCATAAAAAAAAAAAAAAATAAATATGAATGCACAATTAATTATGTGCATATCAGTACTAAAGTCTTGAATCGCTGTAGAGAAATCAATGAGGTAAATGAGTGTAAATAAAAAATTTTGTAAAGAACTTAATCAAAATACATCTGAAAAATAATGAGATTCAAATTCTCAAGACAAAGTATTGTAGAAGCCGAAGCAAACATTAAGCTCAGTTTTCCTACGCTTATATTATTGAAGGTAGCAAAACCTTCTAAGTTTCGACAAAAGTAATAATATCATAAACATTTGGCCAGTGAAATGATGAAGTTGAATGAATCCGTCTTTTAAATTTCACGCAGAGAGGTTCAATTTCAGTGGTATCTTGGTATTTTCTGTTAAAAAAAGCTTCCACATTCTGTAAAACTGAAGTAGAGTAGGATGGGGGTGCTGTTTTCGGTTATAATTCCAAACCATATTCTGTAATAAACTGCTGTAGCATTATTAATATTGATGAATATGAGTATTAATAGCTGGTAATCAGTTACACTTGCCCCGATTCTATTAGGGGCAAATGTAACCCATACGGTTCCACTTATACCAACAGTGTTTATTTCGGGGCAGGTGGAATCTCAATCATTAGGGAGACTATTTATTAAAAGTCACTCCAGTTCGGATACTTTTATTTTTAACGCATGGGCATTGTTGCCAACATTTATTTATGGACCGCGCAGCGTTGAACCACGATAATTCCAGTCCATGGATTGTTGCTTTATCTCTGGAGTGGAGTAATGAATCCTCGTTTCACCTACCATTACCACTCGCTCGAAAACAGTACTGGATCCTGCTGAAGACGAGTTAAAAGTCAACTCTATTTTGCTTGTGCTGTGAAATGAGCATCCGCGCTACTCAATGCGCGGAAAATTTTTGACGGACAGAACATTGGTGAGGATCCCTTGAACACTTGAACGCTGTTTCTAGCGCTGTGGGCTACGATCGAAAACGACATTTTTGTCAACTGTAGCCATTACTTCGGAAGTTGATGCAGTTTTCGGACGCCTAGATCGCGCTTGGTCTTTTGTGCTGCTGCGGAAAGTACGCCCACAATTTTTTAACCGTAGAATATGCTTGTCATTTGTTTGTCCTATATGCGCAGACCACGAAGATTTGAATTCTCCCTCGTACCTAATGAATTAAATGAATTAAAAATTTTTTAGCAGCAAGTACTTTGCTATAAAATTAATTGTGATTAACCTGTATCATTTAGTAATCAAGACTGTCACAGTAAATTATAATTCTTATATCAGTTTGATTTTCAATATATTAGCGGTGAAGGTTTGCATTTATGGATAAAGAACGTTTACAAGCTGGAAAAAAAAGCAATTCAACGCAAAAAGAAAATATGTGCTAAATAGGATTATGCTCGGTAGTATGCATAAGCCTAAGCATCTTTATATGTTTTAAGTACAATTACTTTCATAAAAGACTTTTGAAAAACTATCTTAATTCAAATTTAATTATGAATTGAATTATGACCAAACCAGAAAAAAGTTTAAATTTTCAACAATCCCATGTTACACAGCCCTCTTCTAGTTTCTTTGCATGAATGCAGTACTTTTCCCATTTGGTTTGATATTTATGAAAACAAACCTTTCACTAAATCACCAATTTCACTCCTTTTTTGTTCTACATTATTCATTTTTATTTTTATTGCATTCCAAAATAGTTAATATAATAATTAGGTTTAACTACTAGTCAACTTAATAAGAACGACATTTACTTTTTAATAAAACTTCATATCTTCTGGGATTTCTCTGTAATTTTTTACGTTGTCACGTGCATGTGGTACTGATAGGCAAAGGTGTAATATAGTTACATCTGTGAAACTAAATTAATTATTAATGAATTCCTTTTTTTTTTCATGAAGACCGGATTGTGAGAAAATATTTTTATTCGATATTTGATAAAATTTTGTTGACATTAATTGGATTGCTGATGTTTTGAAAACGCTGCTGAGAAAATTTGATTAAATTAATTAAGTCGAGCAGCGTTTTTTTTCATGATCGTGGAAGCATTCATTACTCAGACTTAACGATGACTTTTGCTATTAAATTGTGTTGTGGTAGAGTTTACCATATTGGATGGTCATCAATTTATCTGTTAGAGTTCATACGTTGTAAGGGAAAATTTAGTTCTGTAATACAGCTTTCGTAAGTTTGCTATTTGCGATGGCGTAGTGTTCACCGGATGGGACAGGCGGTTTGCTAAATTTTGGAACTGACGATTTTACCATAGGATTTTCTGAATGAAATTTTCTGATTGCCGGAGTAATTAACATATTTAAATTATTGGAGAGTGGTCGTAAGTGGCGTCCTTTTTAGTAAATTGACTTGAACCGTAGATATGTAGCATAAAGTAATGTGAAGATAAGTCAAGTCCGAACATCGCAGCGGCTCTGAATGGCGTCGTGTTCTCGATGTGGTTTGTTAAGAGTAAACAGTATAGGACTAGAAAACTGGATTTTCGGAATACCAGATTTATTAATCGTTTACGAAATAAATTACCTAGATTTTCGTGATGGATCTCTTAGTTAAATTATGGTTTATGAAGTGTCCATATTTGGCGCTTGCCGGTCTGGTAAGGGTAACTGACGTTAAAGGGCCGTGCGGAAAACGCGCGTCGTGACTTAAAACATTTATCGTTTTAATTAACTTATATGGACGTGTTTTAAAGACAGATTTATCGTTCGAGGAAAATAACGTTTAACAATTAAGAATTAGTACAATTTGTGCTATTATTTTGATTTGCATTGAATGGTGAATTACTCATTATTTTGTGTAAGCATCATTTGACAATCAAGTGGAATATTTTCGTAGATCATCACGTTTGTATGTTTAATTTAATAATATCATATTATTAGGAGATTTGGTGATTAATATTAAGTAATTAAGATACTTCGCTTTTGGGCTTGAAATCGTGTATTTTTATTAATTTTTTTACAAATTTAAACGTTTCGGTAACATTTACAGTTGTCTTTTTCGGTAAATGATAATTTTTAAAATTACTTATTTGACATCTTAAATAATTTTCAAAAATTATTATCATTTACTCAAGAATAAAACTGTAATTGTTATAGTAACATTTAAGTGTGTAAAAATATTAATAAAAAATACTCGACGTCATGCCCAAAAGCGCAGTATCTTTATAACGGGTTTTAATCGTGAAAGTGTGCGTGTTCATAATTTTTCTATGAAATTAAGTGGTCAGTAAGTTTCCGTATTTTAAAATGTTAATGTGGATTTTTAATAGGATTTATGGGTTTATAAAAATCACATTTGTGGATTTATTGAGAAAGCTTAAAGCTTTTCATTCATTTAAGTGAATAATTGGTATGCTATATTCAAGCAAAGTTTACAGATTAGTGAATTTTAAGCGGATTGATTGGTTTGCTTCCTTGTTTATGCAAACAATTTTAGATCGTGTGGTTGGTCAGTTTTTGACATAATTGACAGATGTTTGCACCAATCATATTTCTTACTCCCGAGATTAACATAATCCTGGCTTAACCCACATTTGCACAACCGGTCCTATTGGTTTCATCTGAATGTAAATAACAAAACCTCCAGAGAGCAGTACCACCCATCCCCATTAAGCGGTCGTTTATTGTGACATTTGTTGTATCGATTTCCAGGTTTTAGTAAGTGCTAGTAAGTTCAGGGTTGGATCTTTATCAACTGTGCTCCTGTGCTGCTCTTCTCGAAATATGCTGGACAATTTTACTTAATTCCGTGTAGTCCCATGCACTAACACACAGTTTTTTCTTTAGACAAGACGTAGAAGTTCCCACTACTCATGCTTATGTACGATTATTTAGTTAATTGTACCGCCACACTCTGGTTTCCGAATACGATTTTTATGACCAAAATGATATTTTATCGATGTTTGAAAAAGATGTCTTATTGTTCTCATTTTCAATGTACTTAATTAGAATCCATACAACCGCATACACATTGCAAAAATAATAATAATGCCAAGTATCTCGGATTAATCCAGGGAAATATGAAATAGAAATTTTTGATTGACGTTCACAAAAAAATGGCGGCGATATTTTTCGACTGTGTTTTCAGACTTCTTTAAGGATTATAACCCAATAAACTTTGGCTGCAACTACATGCAACTTCTGACAAATCTATATTCTTTTGCACAGGCATGCGCCGTTTCAAAAATGAAGATTTGTAGGAAATATGGATACAAGGAGACGATAGAGAATTTAAATGCTCATCAGTTTATGATAATATAACAAAAAATATTAGAGAAGATATTAAACCATCTGAGGATAAAATTCGTCGTTTGTGCCGTAATTTCGAAGAGAGATGGAAGAAGTTTTCTCATTGTAAAGCGTAGTTCAAGTATAAAAGTTTGGTTCGATGCAAGGGGATTTACATGTTGAGCCCATCTCCTCAACCATTATTTTTTGGGTGGCCCAGCCTTTCATTCAATTAAAACTCGGGCAGATCAAAAAGGTGTGAAGCTACAAATGTATGTCTTGAAAAACGGCGGGTATAGCTGCACGTAAGCAGAGAAATTATGATTTGGTTGCAGTATTAAAGGAGGTGAACAGCAGTCCAACTCGGCCGCCAAAAATAAGAAAGATTCTCCATTCACCCAAGGAAACCCTGCCGAAGAGTCAATGGAATTGATTTTATACAGTAATTTGAGGCAGTAGTTTTTAAATATTCTACAAGGGGCCTTCTAAGAATTGGAAAATTTATCCCTATTGCATCGAAGTTTGGCATTGTAACCGGACGGATAATCTCTTCAGTCGCTGGAGGTCAACAAAACCAGTACTAAAGTAATTTTCAGTTATGATTTTGATGGAAGTTCCGGCCAATCAGCATACAAACAGACATTTGACTCTTCTGGAGCCCATTCAATATTTATTTGCAACTAACTCTATACCTCTTCGGTTACAGTCGAACAATACTGTTCTATGGAATAATCGGACCCATTAAGCTAGAGTACGCCAAGGACTCAACTAAACACATTCTGAAAGAGAAAGTAAATATTGACAATGAAATTGAAGATTTTGAAGTAACATTATCTATTCCAGAAGGAAAGTCTATAAGCGTAAAGTACAGACTGTTCAGGACTGTTCAGGTACTTAATACATTGACGGGAACAAAATCGAGCCAAGCATGTCCTATTAGTGGAGCTACCCCAAAAATGTTCCAACAAGTTTACGATTTTAACAAGACAAACCAGCTATTTGACCCCAAACCAAATACTTTAACATATGGAATAAGTCCGTCACATCCATTCGTTTTTTCAATGTGTTGTCCACGTATCATATCGTTATGACTTCTTCAAATGGGAAGTTAGAGGTGACGCAGACAAACAAGATTTCAGTGAAAGGAAAAATCTGATACAGGAACGATTTTTAGTCCAACTACATCTGCAAGTAGACAAACCGAAATCGAACGGATTTGGTAGCACGAACGACGCTTATACGGCTCGACGAGCTTTTAATGATACAAAAAAGTTTTCTGTACATGTAGGAGTAAAAATATTAAAAATTACTTCAATTACTTTCTCTATTAATAAATATGGAATTATTTCCAAATTAGTTCGCCATGATCACGTGATTTCGAATGAAATCCGTGTACCTCATCGAGTACCTGATGTGCTCACCAGTTTTCTGTAGGCGATTTGATTTTTAGCTATGTTTGATTCTTTTTTATTGTAAATCCGTTTCCATTATCGGAATGTATATAAAATTTTTAATACAAAAAAATTAAGCAAATCATTTTAAACTTGCTTCTTCACGTTACCTAAAATTAAACTATTATATTTTTTAAGTTCAGGCAATGTACCTCTCAAGAGTCATTTGCGGTCAGCGAATAATTTTAAAAGAAATAAATGTTTAGAAACCAATATTTAAAAGAATAAAACCTTAACTTTATGTATTTAATTTGTTTTTTATTTTAACCTATGAATGATATTCTATTATTATTCAGGTACTTCCATATTTCATACTTTTCCTTGTTATAAAAAAAATATGCTCGCTATTTCATTTTTTTTTCAGTTTTCAAGTAGTCAAGGGTTATCTTTTTTTTCTTCAAACCATTAATCGCCACTCAATATAAAAACAAGCAGCACTTGAATAAGATTATGTACGGAATATTTAAATTTCACCTAAGGGGTAAATATGTCATTTTTTTAAGATATTCGAATTCTGAAAACGGGTGCTGCTTCCTCATCGTTTGTACCCGTTTATACCGCTTTCCGTTTCGTTTGTACCCTTATGGGGGTGGGAATACGAAATATTTAAATTTCCCCTACGGGGTAAATTTGTTATTTTTTAAGACATTCGAGTTCTGAAAACGAGTGGTGCTTCCTCATCGTTTGTACATATATTTCTTATTTTTATTAGAAATTGAACTCGAGATCTTCGCTATAAGAGAAAATGCTTCGTCTATTACACCATGTTTACAGTTTGCATTCGTAGTTCTACATAAATAAATAAAAAGAATTAAAATCTTAACAGCATATTTAGTTAATAAAATAAAAAAAAATGTTTATGAATAAATGTACGCGTGGTTTGAATTGTTAAATATAGAAGTTATTTTAAAACATTTGGTGTATTTTTTATGTTTTGTTTGATTTTTGATATTTAAAACAGCAACCATTTTCAGAATTCGAATGTCTTAAAAATTGACATATTTACCCCGTAGGTCAAACTTAAATATTCCGTATTTCCATCCCCATAAGGGTACAAACGAAACGGAAAGCGGTACAAACGGGTAGGAACGATGAGGATGCAGCATCCGTTTTCAGTATTCGAATATCTTAAAAATTGACATGTTTGCCCCTTAGGGGAAATTTAAATAGTCCGTAATTCCACCACCATAAGGATACAATTGAAACGGAAAGCGGTACAAACCGGCACAAACGGTTGGGAAACACCACCCGTTTTCAGAATTGTTTTTATTACCGTCGGGTGCTAAGTTCACATAGGTGGATTCCACTTGAAGTTTAAACACAGCGATGAACAATTCATTGTAATTGTTCTACAGCCGCATTTTCCACTGGTGCAAGCTGTTTGAAAATGGTGTTTAAAATTTCGTGTGCTGCAGATATCTTTAGTGAGCACAGGTGCGGAGTAAACCTGGAGCTGGTGGTTTGTCTTGAAATAATGTTCCTTTGGTGCCCTCACATGGGCGAGAGAGGAGAAACGATTATTTGATATTGGCTACAGTCGTAATGAAAGATTTGTAGCGGTTGGAAATGCTGGACTTCGTATGGGTCTTCTACCATCTGTAAAGATGATACTATGTGTGCCCTTAACTAAATAATAAAATTATTCGTGGTACAGTTTTGAACCAAAAATCCAGTCCGAAGCGGTGTCACTCTCTATATTATGATAGAATGTATATTAACAATGCCGATGTTTATTGAACCTACTGTGCATTAAAGCTTAAAAGTGTGCATTTTGATGTCATAATGCAATTGAAAAGTCTGCATTTACAAATGATTTTATATAAATATCGTGTGTTACTGTTAATTTGGCTTGGAAAAAGATTAAATGTCATGTTATTCACGTGCTCTTTTTAAAAGTTGCGATACTACTTAAGAAACGAACAATGCTAATAATTTATTTCCGGACATTTACATCTGAATATAATGTGTAGTCGCCTTAATTAAATAATGGTATTGCAAATTATGGGAAACAAATGTTATGTAGCCAAATAAGCTGTAAGTAGTATATATGACAGGAAAAATGCAATATAGTTACGTTGAAAATTTGGATTGCAAGAAACTTTTAAGTGCCATTACAAATATATTCTCGGAAACATTCAATAAACCATCTTGATATCTATATAGTAACACAATTTTATTATTCCGTCGAGTAAGTAATGTATTATATCCGTACTTTACAGAAATGTGCACCATTATTATTTTAAAAATGTTTTGGTAAATATTTAATTTAAAACATTAAAATGTTGTACCTGATTTTATCATTCGTTCTTTTGAACCTTATAATAATTAAATTCTTGGAAAGTTATACTTACTGGAGTTACAATTCTTATATCAATACCACTGCTTCCGGTTGGTGGACATGTTCCAGCAGGTACACATACATAACCCGGTGGTAATTGACTTCGAATCGGTACTACAAACACAATGCATATCATGAACACAACTAGCATACTGACACTAAAAGTGCACACAAGTTAATAATGTATATTAATTTTCTAATATTGGAACGGTTATATATAATGATGGTTTTCCACCACTATCTTCATATTATTCGGAAAACATTCATTACTAGATTAAATAGCTGCAATTCTGGAACACTTTAGAGAAGAAACCCACCGTAACCGGGAAATTGCATTAAAATGATTTAAATCCATTCATACTGAAGGTTGTTTAATATAGTCATAATTAATATTGATTCATTCCTCTTCTTTTAATTCATCCAACCAACACCGGATGTCATTTTATGAGTAATTATAAGGGGTATTTACTCAAGAGAACCTTCCACCACAATAATATTAATATTTTAATTGTTATTATTAACATTTTGTGTAGACCCAAATATTTAGAAACTGTTAGAAAAATTAACATAATTGTGAAAGTAATTTGTGTTTTTTTTTCATTATTTGATTATGTTGCATTACAATTTTTCAATGAAAATTTCCATGTTGTGACACTTAATTTTGATAATTTTATTATGAAATTATTAAATTTGAATGCATCCAATCACATCTATTACGTTTATTGTGACAAAATAGCGGGCATGAAATTATGCAATATTAAATTGTTGCAATTTGATTCACATCGATTTATTAAACTGATTTTATAGATTATATATCTTCTTATATTTTTCTTATTTGTGTAATTTGTTCTCTGTGTAAAAACTTTTAGTGAAATAATGAAATAAGAAAAAGTAAAGTGCAGAAATTGTTACAGTAAAGAAGCACAATAAAAAGGGAGGGACTTAATTAAATGCAGTATTTAATTATTTAGGTATACTATGGTAGTAGCACTACGTACGTATGTACGCTCAATAGTATTCATTACGTACAGGTGTTCGTGCGCCCTTAAAATGGTTGTAACGTTTGAATAAGAAGGCACCTAATATTTAGTAGACAAGTAGTTTGTATTTTTCTAACGAACATTGTGAACTTATTTTTGGCCATTTAATACTTGCAAAAAGCAATAGTTTTTTACACATTTTACATTTGCACACAACTCTGGAATTATAGAAATGCATTCATAAATACGAGTATAATAGAAGAACTCTAGGATAATTATTTCGTATCTTTTACTTTTTGCACCGAAATTGGTCAAATGTCTATTTACTACTAATTGACTAAGAAAGCCGCCCAACATCTTTAACCCTTGTTAGTCAGTTTACACAGCTGTGGTTTCCCATTTCAGGACTACTACGCTTATTAGCCATTATGGTCGTTTGTATGATTTTTCTCCAATGTTTAAAGTTTAAAGTTATGAAAATTTACACGTAATAAATTTTATTCAGAAATGATTTGTTGTATTATAAAATTGTTCTTTAGTTGGAACCATTCAAATACAAAGAATTCATAGAACGAATTTCATAAAATACTAACGATTATTTTTTTATTGTATTTTATTTTATTTTTACTTTCTACATTATATTACAAGAATATATTTCAATATGTACTTAGTAAAAGATTATTTCCCATCCAATTATATTAAAGAAAATGTATATTACCTATGAAGATGCAAACTTTCACGATTATTATTCGTAATTAAGATACTTATTAGGTTTGAAATCGTGTATTTCTATTTGTTTTGTTCAAATTTCGATAACAACTACAGTTATGGTTCTTAGAAAATGATAATAAGTTAAAAGACTGTAATTGTTATGGCACTTTAAAAACAGGATGTGTATATGTAATGTTAAGTATCTATGTTTGTGACAACTTAACATACTTAATTGGTAAAGCATTTACGTCGAGGTAAAACAACAAAAAACATAGACATAACTAAATTAAAATTAAGACGTACCATTTCGTCTGTTTTTAATTGCAAGCTGGCAAAACTTATTCAATAGGAGATTTTATTCTTATCTGTTAACGTTATTTGTATGTTTTATGTACCTCAATACCTTTTTGTTGTAAACAAAAATCATAATATTTGCCTTGATATAATTTCCATATTATTAAATTGAATGTCCTGATTTAAATTGTTTATGTATAATTTGTCTTAGCTTCTACACTTTGGACATTGGCTACACCTATTGACGTCTATTAAATCATTTGAATCACTTCTTCACATTTTTATGGGAACTGTGTTACATCTAATAAAATACTAATCTTTTTTGTGACGCTTTTACGTTATTAATAGTAAAATAAGTGGCTGATTACTGTCCCTGCACAAAAATTAAGCGGAGTACATTTTTTTTAAATAGGATTTTTAAAGCGAAAGAACAATAGTAATACAAAAAATGTATAATAATTAATCATTCGCTGGGTTCTCGAGCGCCAATCCAAGTGAGCGGTGGTATCTTCCCCTGGAGGCCCAGATTCCTTCTGAAGATAACTACAATAGCGTTACTGATCCGAGGGGTGTCGGCGGAAGGGGTCTTTGGCGGTAGTCAGGTCGGTGGAGTTGCAATTAACACTATAATAGGGGAAGGGTCAGCGACACGAAATCAACAAGAAATTCTGAAATGAGAATACAAAAAAGTTTTAATTTAAAAAATAAATTGTACGTACGGTTTAAAAAACTAATATTAAAAAAAGAATAAAAAAATAATTTATTAACCGATGACTATTCTTCAAATCGACCAAAAAAATATTCTCAAGAAAAAAAATACTGAACTAAGAAATTAATGAACCAGGCCCAAAAGTAAATTTATAAAACAGAATACCTAGGCAACTCAATTGCTATAATAATAATAATAATGTAATTAATCTTGTAGTAATAATCGCGAATGTCAAGTTATAATAATGTAATATAATAATATAGTATGTGTTGTGTTGTGATGTGCATGTTGAGAATCTTCTCCTTCAGCACTGGAATGAATAGTTGTGGAATGTGGATGAATTGTGTGATGCCAGTTAACACATTTGTTGTGCATGTTTATGTTGTAGACTTGGGCGATGGATGTTGTTGGCTGAATGTGTCCTGTAGTCCGGTGTTTTCGCTATCGACTATAGATGTCCAATTGAATCTGTAAAAGAAAGAAACAAGTATTAGCTAAGCGCAATATTAGTCGTTCTGTAGTAACCAAGTTACTACAGTACTGTTGTCGTGTTAGAAGTGCTAAGCGTGAAGCGCTCTTGGAAAACGGAATGGTGAAAGAGAACTCGATACTTTATACTTGACCTTATGCGTCAATCTTTATGTTGGACCTTTGTATGATTACCCGAAAAGGGCAACCACCTCTTGAACGTGCGTGAGGATCAATCCCCACAGGTCCCTCGCAATTCTAGCCTGACCTAACGCCATTGCCACCTTGCGAATGACAGGTAGGGGCTTCTCCATATTGAGACTTCCGAGGAAGTCAGAGTTGAACCCGAAGGTGGGTTGAGCAGGCGGGGTATCGATAACGGTGGGAGTCGCTTTCGGTACTTTCGCCTTCCCAACATCGCCTGCAGTCGCGCAGGTGTAACTGACGCCGGTCTGGGAGGGGGAAGGCTTCTTTGTGTCCTCTTCTGTAGACAGCTGCTTCATCCTGAAACAAGAAATAACATTAATACCTTATATCCATCCATGCCACGGCCTGACTCCATCTTAGGATGAGGCACGTTGTATCCGGATTGTCTCGTAGATGGCCTTAGCCCTCGTAAGGGCGACCTCTTGTCGGTCTAGTTCTTGGGAGAAAACGACTCAGTGCTCCTTCTGGCGAAGGATTACTGGAAGTACTTGCTTCTTGATATCGACTGCGGTCGGCGTACGTTCCATCGCTGCTGGGATATCCATAAACGTCTAGCACAGCGACGCGTTGTCGATCAAGGGCAGTGTTGGCGGGCGAATCATTGGCCCCTTCTCCTGTACAATGAAGTCGAGGCTGGTACTTCCGGGGCGGACATTTTCTTGCTTCTTTCCTTCCTCGGTGGTGCCGGTGGGTGTTGCTGGGGTCTCTAGCGGACCCTTCGCTAGCGGGGCGACGTCTGGAGACGCTTTGTTACTTCTTTCGTCTTCTGTCATTTTCTTTTCCTGCTAGTAACGGACTTGTAGAGCGGTGGAGCGTAGCTGCTTAGTAACGGTGGTATTGTGCTAAGCAGAGGTGCTGGCAGCGGAGCGCACTCGTCCTCGCTGAACACGGTGTCGACGAACCATCATGCACCTTGATTGTTAGTGGTATTGCCTCGATGACCTCCTCACTGGCATCGTGAAAAGGATGCTTTCGTACTGTTATCGAATGTTTCTTCGTGCTTGCGATGAATTTGCTGGACTTACCTGTATCAAAGTTCGATGGCAAATAAAAACAGTGATTAATTATATTTAATATAATGTAGGAAATATTCCGGTAACTCTGACTATCATACACTAACCTTTATTGCTTCAATACCAAAAGTGATACCGCGTTTGGCGAATTTGATGATAAAACTTGTCGTTGAATATGCAATATTTTGTTATTGGTAAATAGAAAATCATTATATTTAAAGCTTAAAAATTTGACTTTATGTAATTATACTGGTTATATGATAATTAATGCTTAAAAACGAAATAGTTGGATATTATCTTTAATAGGAACGGAATCCAGGGGAAAAATAATATGAATGTAACCTATCAGCTAATTTTTTAACGGGAGCAAATTACCGAGATACCCTTATACTCTGTTTATTGAAGTGATACAGATGTTCCGGGTTATTCAATGGGAGATTATCTTACTTATATATTAGTGTATATACATAATAGTAGTATCCTACGAGGGTAGATCGAAGTGTTTCTAGAATGAATCACAAGATGGCGTTATGCGCGCGTGCTGATCACTTTTTTTGAAAGCGCCATTGTTTGTACAACATTTGTCAAATTTTCAAAAACAGCTACCGATGAAGAAACAATTGAAAAAGTCCATGAAATCGGGCTGAAGGATCGTAAAGAAAGTTGAGAGAGATAGCGGAGAAAGTGCGCATCTTACATCAACATTTGGCTTAGCCAAATGTTGACGAAACGTGAATTCACCACTACACTCCGTAGACCAAGGAGCAGTCAAAGCAATGGACAAAACGTGGAGAGTCAACTCCAAAGAAGGCAAAGACGATTCCATCTGCTGATAAAGGCATGGGTACCGTATTTTGGGATTTCCGAGGAATAATTTTTATTGGCAACACGGGAGGACAATAACGGGCGAAGCTGTAAATGGTTAGTTTGAAGGTTTGGATAGTTCTTATTTTTGTGAAGGGTTGAGAGGTCTTGAAAAGTGTTGGACTAAATATGTACAGCTGAAAGGAGACTATGTAGAAAAATAAATACGATTTTCTCCAAAAAGTTTTTCTTTCCATTTTGTTCTAGAAATTTTTCGATCTATCCTCGTATTCAAGTTGATATTTGTTGTTCGTATATGTTGGGAACTTATATATATATATATATATATATATATATATATATATATATATATATATATATTACTTATGCTTAACGACTATTTATTTACCTGTGTGGTTATGTTCTAGGTGCATCGGAAGTAAACTCTCGGTTGACTTCACCAACTTAATTTTATGTATCATAATTTTAATTATTATTGTTATATATATATATATATATATATATATATATATACACACTGGTCGTGTCTGAAGTAAAACCGTTTTGGGTGATCTCTTCAATTTAGTTTCGTTAGGATGATTAGCAGTTTGTGCAGGGAAATGTGTAGGACGCGTTGATGTGTTTATGTATATAACTTAGGGAGTTGTTTTTAATATATCCTTTATGTTTAAGAGAGTCGAATGAGTTACAACTAGATACACATGTTAACTTTATGCTTAGCGCTGATTTGCTTGCTTTAAATGCTTTTATTTTCAATATATCTCACCGTATCGTTGGAATCTTGCAATCCAATTAGGGACTCTTATTAACTATAGGCCATGCTTGAGCTATTTAATAAATGCCAGTGTAGGAGCTCCCGCGGTAGTGATCGCTAGTAAGGGCATAACTTTAAACATTTATTATTGCTTATCTGCTGGGGTGTTATGCCTTTCAGTTTCTCTTCACAGCTGAATGAAGGTAAGTGCCTTCATTCATCCGACTGGATTAGCGCTGAGTAAGTAAGTCGAGCGGTTTAGTTTCATCAGTCAAAAATTACGTTCTTTTGTTAAGTAAATGGATATTGATTAGGCGCTTTCATCTGTTTATGATGGGATTATCGCAGAATTCAATAAATTTAACACTATTTCATTTCAGAATTAGATTAAAACGGTATATTAAGAAACTAGTTCCATAAAGTGCGTTTTTATCGCACGAGTACACGTTAATGAAGCATATACCTTATCTTGAAACACATAATGAAAAGGAAAAATCGTACATATTCGGTTTTTATTAACCATTACATTACATTAATCAGGAATAATTCAATACAAAGATATATTATCGATATTTCCAGCTAAATGTGTAGGTTTAGTGTTATTGCATTTCTGCACTGTTGGCAAGTCTCTCAATTATATAAGATTTCTCCGGTTGATTTCTATTTACAAGCAGCCGATAACAACGCAGGTGATTACTGTAAATGTAATAAACCACTAACATATTGAGCACAGTTAATCGGTGGGGTACAAAGCTTATCTCAAATATAAATTAAAGTAACAAATCCTCGTTTATAGCAAACTTTTCTGATACTTGTACCGGCTTTAAAAATTCAATACCAGCATTAAACTTTATTTCTATTAGTTTATTAAGCATTCATATTATAAATTGATTTAACAAGAATGGTTACTTTTAACTATGTACACATTTCAGATAAGAAGAGGTTATGTTACATTTATGTTTACGTCAAAAAAGAACTTTAGTTTATTCACAAAAATCCAAAAAAGTAAAGTCAAACATTAAAACGCCTGTTTGAGTGTCATATGTATCGGGTGGACCCATAAGCCGATCCTCCGGCTATATCTCAGGAACTGTTTATCGTACAGCCTTGGTAAAAACGGCAAAGGGATATCGCTGGAAATAACTTACAAGTTTCTAGCTTTACCGCTAGAGGGCATAATCTTTATAGAAAAATTTAAAAACAATTTTTTTATAAAATATATCCAATCAGTAGGTATTAAATAAGTAAATTAGAATGATGCATAATTTCTGCACAAATTTTGTTAAATGCCTATAACTTTGGTTTGGATCAACCGATTTTAACGAAATTATTCTCATTCGAAAGGGCGTAAATGAACCAATTACATCTACTATAAAACAGTTGCATTTAGTTTTAATTGTCATAGATAGAGTGTTATGTCTGTTCACTAAACCGTTACTTTTGAAGGTAGCTTCGTCACTAAATAATGTAGAATCGAGAAAATTAGGAACTTCTGCGATTTTTTTGCAAAAACTAGTTGCAACAATTAATTCTTCGTTCAAAATCTTGACCATATAGTTGCTGATGAAGTTCTATATGATATCCATGGTATTTATGGGCATTTAATCTATTTTTCCCGCTAGATTTTTTATATCAGTTATATGTGATATTTGTGAAGTACTTACATGGGGATTTTCTTGGATTACAAGTAAAACTGTAAGTTGGTTTTCATCATTCGTCACTGCTTTATTAGCTACTTTCCGTTTTTTAAATTTAACACTACCTGTTTCTTCAAAGCTTTGTAAAAAATCTTCAAGCGCTTTTTTTCTGCATCGGAATGTCTTGCAGCATAAATTTTACTTGAATAAAACCAATTGTTACAAACAATTTTTCTTTTTTCAACGCAATATTGTCATGGCACTCTTGTTTTTTAATTGTCAGTTTGAACATAAATTCCAAATAATCTATGTTATTTGATCAGTAACCAGTTTAAATTTACAAAAAGACGTCGAAAATGGAAACATTGATTTGAACATAATCAAATTGTGTATTTCAGAAATTTTACTAAGGACTGATTTAAATTTAGAAATTTCATTAAAAATATGCCATGGAAGAAAGAGTGACTTGTGTAAGAGTGCACCAATTTTGTTCAAAACAGTCTGTTAAAATTTAGAATAATTTAATTCAGTCAATTTGTAATCGTTATATTAAATCTTGTTTTTACTTAAAATTTTTTTTCAGTCTGTTTGTGTTACAATCGCAATTTCACAAATAAATTGGAAATATTTTGAAAATTATTAATTTTAGATATGACATGCATGATTAAAAACGAAAGAAGATCAAAGCATGCATCGAAGGACAAGAACAGGATTGGTTGGGGGGGGAGGGGTGCCATTAAAAAAATAAAAAGTATTTACAAACAGTGACACGCCCTATATATTATAAAAAAATGAAAATTAAGAAATTTCCAAATACTACAAGACTACAAACAATTTTCTGCCATTTTAAAATAAACAAAAGTCGCCTAACAAATCAGTGGCGGCGGCCGCAAGTGGGATTTTTATTGAAAAACAATTCAATATCTTTTAAACCAAAGGAGATAGACCCATACAATTTGGTATTAAATGAAAGCGTAATTTTTGGGCTTTCCAAAAAATATAATAATATATAGGGCGTTCCATTTAAAAAAGTGTAAGTTTAGTTTGCTCCAATAACATGAAACACCCCGTATGATCAAAAATATTTTTAAAATGTAGTGCCTATTGCTATCTACTCCTGGCCAAAAAATCATTTCTCTAACTTATTTCGTCTTTATATAATCTTGCACCCGCTCCTTGTTTGGCCACCCTGTATAATTTGATTAGTCAGGAAAACATGTTAATAATAATAATAATAATAATAATAAAAAATCATTGTGTATCTGTTAATCAGAATCATTTATAAAATGATTACATAAACTTTGTAATTGTTTAATCTTTTACTATCTCTAACAAGTGCTTTTCATGTATCTAGTTTGTAAATGTAACCAGATGTAATTAATGGAGATATAAACTTTTAAGTATCACTACATTACAACTCTTATGAAGTAGCATTCGATACATAAATATTACGTTTAGTTTCGAAAAGTAGCCTTTCATTATCTAAGAAGATTAATAATGTAATTAATTGCTCATAAAATTAAATATGATGAGAGAATTCAAAAGAGCGTCTCGTGCGCACACAATATCATTACTCATATTGGCCGCTGATCTGTAAATGATAAACGTTTCCTTTTGTTAGTTTCAATCCACTAAGAGAAAATTGTAGTATAAAGTTTTTCGTAGTTTTGGCATATTACTGTTACAAAATTATACGACTTCTGAAAAATAAAATTTGTGACATTTTAATTTTGTATTTAAAACACTCATGTTAATGGGAACGGCATAGGTTTTACTACTATGTTTCTGGGACTATATAAAAATCCAATATACATTTAGCAAGAAAGTAAGATTACTATTATGTTTGTCACGTTTCCTTGTATTGTGTTTGTAGATTTATAACTTCGCCTTGGACAAAATGAACTTTCACTCACGATTAGGAAGAATTTCATTTGTTTTAAAAGATTTATAAAATCTATAACAATCAAGGAATTCCGTTGCTCCGATTGAAATGAAACGAATCCCATCATATTGTACTTTATTGCAACAGAAAGTTATAACATGGAGACTTTCTTAATTATCGCTAACTAAAAAAAAGTAATTGTAATAGCGCAAAGTACTAAAACGGCATCTATACCTTAAAGGTAAAATAAAGTAGGAAAGTAATCTAGTGGAATAGAATAATCATATATGTGACAATAGACAATCAAAAAAATAATATTCCTTTTGTGTTTACTTTAAATAAGGTCACTCCATTTTATCTCTTATTGCAGGTGCTGTAACAAGTTTTAATTAATTTATATACATTTTTATTCAAAGTTATTAATGAGGTATTTTATTACCTATTTTTATGGAACAACTACCTTGAAATATTAGATTTATGTAATAGTGCAGTGGTGCTACATTTTGTAATATACGTAAGGTAAATGTCCCAGTGTTAGTCACGCTAAGACGATGTTCGCAATATGCATCTTAATTTTTTCACGAAAAAATCTTTCTATGACAAGGAAGCTCAGTTAACTTTTATGTTTTTTAGACAAATATACATTATTTTAACTCTAAAATGATATTTTATTCAAATTCAAAATGAACATGTTCCTGTCCCATTATTCGTCAGGAAAAAAAAAGATGCGGTTTCAGTTATCGTTTGTTAACTCCGTAGTATTCGTCATATAATGGAAGAAAACTCAAATGTACTTATAACTATTGTTTTCATTAATTTATTTAAGGACTTGGTGAATAAGTACCTTACAAATTCGACAAATAAATTTTTTAGTCTTTTTTGAAGCAGACGCACACTTCTTATGCATCCATTGCAAACAGTTTTGACATAAATCATATCTTCTTCACGCTGTTCCTCACATACTTTGCAAAACCTACTTTCTTTCTGTGCTTCCTCAGTTGCATTTCCACTCTGCTGTTTTTTAACTTTAATTTAGGTTCTCAATTTTTTTTTGACGTTTCCTTTTCATTTTTTATTTTCTTTGTCTTCTAATCGTTTTCTTTTCCTTTCTTGAATTTCTTGTTCTTTTTCTAATTTCTTGTCCTTCTTCCTAAAGTATTTTTGCCACTTTTGGCGTTTCTGGCAAAAACAAGTTGTTTTTAAAAGCAGATGGCATGGCTACCAAGATGTCTTTTTCTTTAATTTTTCTGGTTTTTCTTGTAAAGGCATACCTTTATCACTATGTATATCTTGATTATTTGCTGCTACTTGTACTGTGGCCGTTGAAGACATATTCACTGGAATACTTCTCTCAGTTGTTTGTGAAAATTGGTTTACCGCAATATCTATGTCATGAACCTCTATTTTTGTAATAGGTAAATTGGGTTCATGTGGAGCCTGTTTTTTTGCTGTCTCGTAATACTGATTGGTGCTATTTACTGATAGTTCAGTTGATATTTCTAGAAGCAAAAAATGTGATTAGTTAACAAGCATAGAAAGTAAAATTGGGTTTAGGAGTATCGTACCGTTATTAGTGATTTTCCGCAGTGCGCCTTCTTCTTCTACAATAAAATCAATTTGCTCATTTCCATGCAATAGGTCATTTAAAATAAGATCGTCAAATATGTCATTATCTAGAGAACCCATAACGTCTCCTTATATCTCCTGTTTAGTCTCTGTACGTTTTCCCCTAAAGCTTCTGTTAATTTTTTGCCAAATTGTAAATAATTCCGTGTACTCCACCTCGTGTAACCAGGTCGGTCTAGACTCTTTAAATAACTTAAGCTTTTCTTAAGGAATAAGTGACTCAATATTCATTAAATAATTTTTTATATCCTTTATATTTTTTGAGGATTTTGATATTGAGGCGTTATCTTCCTTGGTTTTCGTCTTAAAGTAATCTAAAGGAAATAATCCACAAGCCTTGAATCCATTCTTCAACATCTCAGATTGGAGTGTGTTTTTGAGTACTTTTTGAAGAAGTAGAGAAAAATTGTCGCGTTTTAAACGTACTCCTGCGTTTTCGATTCTTTATTCGTAAATTTCTTTTTTCAAAGCAACATTTAACGGATGAAAAACTACTACATCCATGGGTTTTAGAAAATGTGTGGAATTTGGATAGAGCGCAACAATTTCTATTCCTATATCTTTACAAAACTCACTTAAGGGTAATGTCAAGTGAGAGGCGTGCCCATCTAGGTAAAGGGTTACTCTTAGTTTAACGTTTTTTTGTAGTATCCATTGGTAGAAAATGTTAGTGCCGTATTCAAAAAACGTGTGTTCGGTCATCCAACGTTGTCAGATTTGCCAATAGCCCAATATTGTGGCATGGAAGCGGCCAAATATTTAGGCACCCTCTTTAAATTGACCACAACCATTGGAGGAGCCAATTCCCCGTCTGGGTTTCCCATGATGAGTATTGTGATATTTTCTTTTTCATCAGAGTTGGTTACACTATGAGCCATGTTTAGTCTTTCTCTAACTAGAACACGGTTGTTGCCAGAACTTAAGAAAAATGCTGTTTCGTCACAGTTAAATATTCGAAGTGGATCATTGCATACGTCTAGCATATTGTTCTGCCTAACGTACTCCGTAATCTCTTCAAACCACCGACGTATATTCGTTTCTGAGGCAGACGCCCGACTTTTGGTTGTTTGGCCTCCAGCCAGTGTCGTCCTGATCGATCGTTAGTAAATGAGTTAAGCTTATTTTGAGATTTGAGTAATATTTGGACACTATCCAGAAGCTGACAACTTGTTACCAGAAAACCCCTGCTACCTAACCGACAAATCCATCTTACTAAATTTTGCTCTTCAGTTTCGGAGAGTATGGAAGGAGGTGTCATTTTGGAGTTTTTCCTTTACATTTACCCGAGAATGTCATTCGAGGAACTTTAAAAGTTTTGGCTGATGTGGCAGCTGACGAACCTTTTTTAACTGCCTCAATCGCTTTCTTCATATCTTCATCATCATAATTAAAACGACTCATCTATAACAAAGATACCCAGTTCTCACTACATCTTTTAATCACGTAAATATTATCCCAAAGCTATAGGACATTCGTTTAACTTATCCCGATTGATCGATGAATCAATCGCGCACTTGTGTATGACTATCCTTTTCTACATATTGAATACAATGTACACTATTAGCTAACGTATTATTCCAAGAGTGTCGTTTTGTATGGCTCTTATTAACTCAAGTAACTAACAAGGATAACGTTAATAACAAATTAAGTTTTCTTTATACGAACAGTTTTGATACCAACATTACCAACTTTAACTTAACTACTTCTCATAAATATAAATGCCATAATCTTTGCAAATAAAAGACAAAAGTTTTATTTACGTATCGTAGATGTACGCACATAAAAGCATATTATTTTCAATAAAACTTAAAACGTAGCAGATGAATTTTGGTAAGTTATTATATATTCTAAAATGTCGCAAAAATTTTGTAAATAGGTATTTGTAGGTTAAGACCAATGAACTCTTCCAAAGAAAGGAAGTAATTGTTCCAATACTTTTCTACATAAAACTGGCGATTATATATCTTTGACGGCAATACATTTGTGAGTTAATGGTTATTTATTTGATTTATTCATAAAGATTGAATTTTTTAGGAACGCTACTACCTAATCATTATGCTTTGAGAAAACATTCGAATTGCAAAATACGTAATGATAATTTCAGTCATCGGTGTTTATTTATACACTTGTTTGTGTAGAAGATTATTATACTGCAATTCAAAATTATTGGTCTATTTAATGTAATTGAATTATAGTACTTTTTTAAACTTATTCAAAGTATCGTTTCAAACACAATATAACCAATAATGTAATAAAACGTAAATTTGTCCATTCACATTTAAACATGACTGTGTTGAAAATAATTTATTGTTATAAATTATAATGTTAATGTACAATAACATACATTATATGTTATTATTATAATTATTATAGATTATTAAGTTTTGGGAGAAAACTGTTTGCGTTAAGAATTCAATTAAAAACAAGAAATTAAATGTTCACTACACTTCATTTTCTGTATCTGTGTTATCGTTTGGATGTATAATTGGATTGACTTTGACACCATAAACTTTTTTTTGTTCCCAAGATTGAATTTTTGGGAATGCTACTAATCATTATGCTTTGAGAAAATATTCGAATTGCAAAATACGGTATGATAATTTCAATCATCGGTGTTTATACACTTGTTTGTGTTGAAGATTATTATACTGCAATTCAAAATTATTGGTGTATTTAATGTAATTGAATTATAGCACTTTTTTAAACTTATTCAAAGTATCGTGTCAAATACATTATAACCAAGTGTTTCTTACTTATTGAGTACCTACATAAAAAAAATACACCATAATGTAATAAAACGTAAATTTGTTCAGTCACTTTTAAGCATGACTGTGTTAATAATTTATTGTTATAAATTATAATGTTTTAGTGTACAAAAACATACATTATATGTTATTATTATAATTATAGATTATTATTAAGTTTTTGGAGAAAACTTTTTGCGTTAAGAATTCAATTAAAAACAAGAAATTAAATGTTCACTACACTTCATCTTCTGTATCTGTGTTATCGTTTGGATTTGTAATAATTGGATTTACTTGAACATCATAAACTTTTTCTTGTTCCCAAGACTTTAGAATTTCAGCTTCTGCATGTTTCTCTTCCTTATGTAGCTTTGCTATATGTAGTAATTCCGTTTCAAATGCTTCTTTTTCATGAGTAATTTTTTTCCCCTAAGCCACTCTGTAATTTCTTCTTTTTTCCAATTTGTAGTTGGTTGGCGATTGACAATTTGTGAATGGTACGGAGCGTTATCCATAATGATTATAGATGGCTTTGTTAAGTTTGGCAAAAGTTGATTTGTTAACCATTTAACAAAGTTTTCCAAATTCATACAATCGTGATAATCGCTGCTTTTATTTGTGGTAGAGAATATAAGTTCTGCTCCTTCCACAAAGCCATCTTCTGTTCCAGCATGTAGAACTATATAACGTTTGCCTTCCCCAACAAAATTCTTAAAGCATTTTGAACTGGAATCTTGCCATATTCTTTTGTTGCTTCCTTTTGCAAATATCCATGTTTCGTCGAGATAAACGAACTGCTTGTAGATATCTTGTTTCATATAAGTGATGTAACTTCTCAAAAATTTTAACCTCATCGATGCTATTGAAGTTTTTTCGGAAAGAGCTTTTCTCTTGTTAGTTTGCTTGAAATGAAATCCAATGTCCAACAAAACGTGATAGAGGCTATTCCTTTTACATTCAACGATATCTCTTTCTTTAATTTTTGTTAAGAGCTTATCTAATGTAACATGTTCATGGTTAATATACATGTTGTAAATTGTAGTACGGATTTCACTTTTTTGTCGTTGATCCATGTCTTTTGTTTTCTTCTTGATTTTGATGTCGTCGTAAAGCATTAGAAATAGTTTTCGTGTCAATTTTCAAAGCATCGCTAACCCTTGCATGCACTGCTGTTAATGGTGATAAGGGCCCGTTGTTCTGTTTTTCTTTATTAAAGTATTCGACTAAGTTATGGATCAATTCGTCTACGTTAATTGACCTACGAGCCATGTTGATATGCTACAAATGAAAACATAAATATTATCTCTTTCTGTAAAACGAATTAATCTTTACCTTAAATGAACACTAGAAAGTAATGTGGTTCTGAAAAGAACCGATCTTTTACAATATTAACTCAATAAGAAATGAATAAACGAAGAAACAAACCAACCGGCGAGCGTACGTAACCTCAATCAACGTATAAGCAAATAAAGGAAAGTTGTTCTGTGGAAAGGTTGGTATCAGTGCTCATATTTTTGTTTTAAATTACAGACGACGGTCATTTCGTGCTTTAATGCATACATGACGTCATCGGGATAAGTTAAACGAATGAACTTTATATTGATATGACGATTACTGGTATACGGATTTTCAACAAACGTTTAGTGTTTCCGTTCCTCTACATTTGCGAAAGTAACTTTAAAAAAGGACAAATATATAATTTTATTGAAATGACCGATGACCCCATGTGCGTCATACCTGACGAAAATCGGGCCTGGCATATGTTTATTATATTATAATGATTGTGCTGTTGGATGTCTAATTTTCCTCGCACTGACGATAACTGGGCCTGTGATGATCACTAGGACATTTACCTCAGGTATTCTTTAAGTGCATTTCAATTTCGCGATTGATTTAGGGTCGAGCTTAAAACTTCATAAATCGAGCTGCAATTTTGCCCTCGTGGGTAAGCTTCATTATACCTCTCTGAAAACACTATGTTTACATAAATGCCTTCCCCTTGCTTGCATGACTTCACGCTACGCTTCTCATTTGTTACGCAAGTACGGGAAAAGTCTGTTTTCTGGACTCCTAATGAAATATACCACTCTCATATTCTTGATTTTCATCCAATGTTTTTTTGAGGAAATACTATTACCGACTGTAATTCACAAATCACACGGCATTGTTGTAGATTATGTTTTTTTAGCTACTTATAAATATTTTCATTTAGAGGGCCACATTTCAAACAGTCATGCCATAACAATTTTTTTGTATTACACCAACTTTATTTTGAAATTAAAAGCTCTAAGGCTAATAAGAGTTCGATACCCGCACAAGAGAGAACCGCCCTTAAATGAGCTACTTCAACCAAATTATTTATGCAGTTTTACAATAGAAGCTACTGGGAGTTCTGTTACAAAAAATTTGATTACATCTGCATTTTGCCATGTTTCTTTCCGCAAGTCTAAGGAGGAAAATGAATGATTGAGGAACTCTTCTTTCGTTTTTATTCTTCTTTATTTTAGTACAAGTGGATCGTGTAAAACAACGCGTACTGAAATTTCTTTCGTTGGGATTGATATTTATCTCATTCTATTTTTACAGCTTCTTTTCTTCTCTAATAAGCTTCTATATTAGATGGTAGCCATGGTGTTAGAGTTAATTAATTGTACCAATAGCTGCTCTCATTGTTGAATTTAATTGAGTATCTATTCTGCTTGTGTGTGAACTGTTCATCCACGCTGGGCAATAATATTCCGCTGTAAAAAAACTAAATCGAGATTAGCAATTCTCAGAGTTCTCGCATCAGCACCCTAATTGGTCTCGGCTAATTTATTTATCACAGTTTTTGTCGAACCCTTTCCATATATTTGTTATACAATAATGAAGTGTCTACTCTAAAGTAACACCAAGGTATTTTGGATTGAAACTATAAAAAGTCTCTATAACGTATTGTGCCACAAACCAACTCGCTTATCGAAAACCAACATTGACCTTTAACACTCCGAATTTGTTTTGGACTTTCAGTTATTCAACAATGTTCACTATTCCTGTTAAATAGGCCTCTTCTTAATGACTACATTCATCAATTCATATAAATTTGTTCAAAAATGTATCTATGCAGTGGTCCTTGTATCTAATTACAAAATTATAGTCGTCTTTTTTTATGTATTAAAATACTTACCTTTTTGGTTTTTAAAGGTGTATTTATATATTTAAGTTATACAATCTAAACGTTTCGATAACACTTACAGTTATCATCGTCAGTCTTTCAAAATTGTTAAAGATGTTGAAACAATTTTGTGAGTTAAAAAAATTGAAAACGCAGACAAGTCTGATATTAATATAACAGTTTGGTAAACGTATAAAGCTAACTATGGAATATAATTTTAGTAAAGAATAACTAGATCATTAATAAATTAAATATTGTTGAACTGCCTTGAAGATGACAAATCAACGGTCGAAGACTAACAGTGAAAAATGTCATACCCAAAGAACAAAATTTAATCAAGTTATGATCTAAGGGTAAAGTTGTGAAAAACTTTAATTTTAAATTGATAAAAATTGACAAATAGAAACTTGACATCAATTAAAATAATCTAGTCAAAGTTAACAAAGGAATATACTAAGTGGCATAGAAAGGAGAACACCCAGTAATAATCAATTTATTTGAACAATTTTTGGTATACAAGTGTATTCGAGTTAGACTAGTAAACGATCAAAATTTGATAAAAATTAAACTGTTAACTTTTTCAAAAAAACTTAATAATGTGTTGCGCCACCACTATGTACTATGATTCATTAACACGTCTTGGCATACTTCTAATGAGGTGATCGATTTCCTCATGAGGTATATCATCCCATGCGATCTGTAACTCATTCTGCAGAGCCACTAGAGTTTGTGGGGGGTGGGGTAAATTGAGTAATCTTCCCATAATATCCCAGACGTTCTCGATGGGTGGAAGATCGGGAGATCTCTGTGGCCGAGGCACAGAGTAACTTGATTGGCCTCAAAATTATCCAAAGAAGCCCTAGCAACATGAGGTCTTGCATTGTCTTGTTGGAATGTGCTGTTGGGGATGGTCTGAACATAAGGTACAATATGGGGTACTACGATCTCCTGGAATAGCCCCCCATACCATAACTCCAACTGTGTGGTGCACATGCCTTTCCACAGAAAATTGGGATCTTGTCTTTCACTACGCCGTCTTCTCTCCCTTGCACGACCGTCATGAATGTCCAAACAAAGTCTGGACTCATCACTGAAGACAATTAAATTCCATTCTAGGTCCAAATTTGCCCGTTCTCTACACCACGCTCACGACGACACCAACGATCACGTCGGTGCCCACGAGTCAGTGGTACCACAAAATGGGACGGCATGAAAAGAGTCAAAGGTTCTTATCCGGCGATAAATAGTTCGCATCTTAATCGCCCTTCCATGTTATGCAAACCACTGGTCCGCAATCACCCGTGTAAACGAGAAGCGTCCCGTAGAGCAATACTCTAAGACGGCGATCTTCGGCTTCTGTGGTTCTTCCAGGACATCCTGTACCTCTCGCTCTTCGTGTACGACCCTCTTGGTTTCATGCCCGAACACAGACTGCCACAGTGTTTAAACTCCGTTGCGTTCTAGTGGCTATAGCTCTCATAGACAAACCAGCCTCTCGCAAGCCCACAGTTCGACCCCTATCAAACTCGCTTAACTGCCGAAAATGTTGGCGTCTTCGCACTCGAGGCATCTTGATTCAATTAAAGAAGCTTTTTGTAATGTTTTACACCTCTTAAACGACAACTGCAGTTACAAATGATTTTAAGGCTTCGTGATCGTAAATGTTTTTGAAAGAGGTTAACGCAAAAACCGCTAGAGTAATATGGCTTAAAATGGATCGTTTTTATCTTAACATAAACAAACATGTTCCCAATTTTTTTTACAAAATATTCATTATTACTGGGTGTTCTTCTTTCTGTCACTTAGTATACCTTTGTCAATAAATGCAAGTGTAATGCCTTTTGAAGATATAAGTTCCAATACTGAGAACACTATTAAATCGTTACCTTTTGATGCTGCGAATGAAGTTAGATTTAAAACTGTTAACATGTCACGTAAAGCAAAACCTCCAAAGAACAACTTATCCTTCGTCAACGCCTTCCTTTTTGATCTTAAACGTAATGAAAATTTAATAATATTACAATCAGATAAAGGTAATGGAACTGTTATATTAAATATTAACGGCTATAACATTAAATTGGAACCACAGACATCGTGAACTACCAAAAGATCCTACAAAAAAAGTTTCTCTTAAAAACTAAAGAAATTATATTATCATATCGTCTATTCCTGAAGACATAAAAAAGAAACTATGGTTTACCAAAAATTCATAAACCTAATGTTCCGTTAAAGTCTATGGTTAGTGCAATTGGTTCTCCTACACATAATCTTGCAAAACATCTTACATTTCTATTAAAACCTCATATAGGTAAAGCACCCCAGTATATTAAACATTCCGCTGACTTTATTGAAAAATTGCATCAGTCCAAAATTGAAGAGGGTGATATAATGGTCAGTTTTGATGTTGTCCCTCTAATAGTGGCTATTGAATATTGATCATATTTTTCGATGGATATAATCATTATTTTTCAGCACGGTCTTACTACGACTTCTTCAGTGGAATAATAAATTATATGAACAGCTTGGTAATGTAGCAATGGGTAGGGCTCTTAGTCCTGCTAATTTTTGTAAAAATATGAAAATTAGCGTTTCAAAATACACCTAAAAGACCTTCAGCTTGGTATAGATATGTACATGACACATTTGTTATTTGGAGGCGTAGAGAAGAAGCATTACATGAATTTTTATTTTTATGAATGGTATACATCCTTGCGCCCAGTTTACCATGGAAAAGAAACTAATGAAAGTTTACCATTTCTTGACATATTAGTGGCTAAAACTAATAATTCGCTATCTTTTAAGGTTTACAGAAAGCCGACACACACTGACCTTCATAAATTATCAAACCACCATCCACGTCAAAAAATTGGTGTAATTAAATCTTTAGTGGATCGAGCAAAACGAATTTGTGATCCTGAATTTTTGAAAAATAAATACCAATATTTAAAAAATCCTTACAAGATAATGGATACTCACTTACTGATATTAATAATGTTATTACACGTGCTAAGAACGTTTAAGGTCACCTAAAGATGTTTCAAACCCATTATCATCTTCCGAGGTGTATAAGTTATCTTGTTCATGTGGAAAAGTATTCATTGGAATCACAAAACTTTTAAATTTGTAAAATATAAAAAATACACGATTTAATAATCAAAAGATAACCATATTAAATACACAGTTGATATTTTTCATTTTTCAACACTCTAAATTTGTATTTGGAGCATTTGGGAGCGTTTGGGAAACCACTACAAATAAATTCTAGATTATACAGTAGACTTTTGATTATATCTCTATCACGTTTTTCAAAATTAAAAATCATGTTAAGTTGAAATGTGATACTACAACGCAAACGACTTAATAGGAACAATGCAAATTAAAAATTATTATTAATTTTATTAAATACATAAATAAAAGGTTTACCTCGAGTAGGATTTGAACCTACGACCTGTTAGAGTACCGCGCTAACCAACTGCGCTGTCGAGTTTCATATTAATATTAATTACATATTTATCTTTGAACGCATTTGTTCATAACAAAACTTATAATAAATTAAAAATGTAATTTGTTTTACTTTGTTGTCAAGGAAAATAGATAAATAGAAAAAAAAGTATCAATCTTATTAAAACTCCTTTAAAATTTCTGATTTATTCGTGTTTGGAACGTATTTTGGATATAAATGAAGTGAGTTTGCACGAGAAGATTTTTGTATGTGCACAATGTAAATTAGTGGAATTTCAATAAAGCGTTGTGTCGTATACAAGAGTATTTAAATGTTGTATAAACATTTTCAAGTTAAAAGTATTAAATTTGATTGAAAAATAATGTTTTGGTAACACCCCTATTGGGACGATAATGCTTGAATGTTACTGGGCTGTGCCACTGTTTACTAAAGAATTGGTATTAAATTATTGTAAACGTATATGATGTGTTGATGTTGTATTAAAGTGTAGAAAGGAATATGTACGTAAATTTTTGCTTGTATAAATGTCGTAACATTGCCCAGTAAAAATTGAATGCATGCTCAAGGACAAATAGCGTTAAAATTAGCTAAATCGTGCATATGGGAGATTTTCTTAAAAGTTGAATCTAGATCTGGACAGTATATCGAGTGCATTTGAATGTTGAATTGGGTTGTTCCATCTGGTCGTTTGCGTCTGGTTCCATTTTCAGACATTCCACTCGGCACAGACGCGCAATGGAAGCTCTTTCGTGATAGGTTGATTGTCATGTTAGCGCGAAAAATTTGATGACGTTGGGCAAAATGGATGACCGTAAATATTTAACGTGTAGAGTTGTGCGAATGGTAGTAGGGATCGCCAATTTGAGCTAGATAAAGGAATCGCGGCGGTTTTTGTCAATAGCAGCCTATAAGACGGTTCGGTGCTGGTTTTTGTAATCAATTACTGTTGCAGTGAGTATCTAGTTGTGCAAATACGCCATTCGGGATCAGTATTTAATCATTTACAAATGAAATGCAGTGTATTGTGAATTGCAAATGGAAATCGATACTACTGCAGTTAAACATTCTAATGTGTTGATCACGTTCGTGCGTACAGTCAGTCATCGAATGTGTAAAATGTGTATTGTGTATCCTCGCGGTCTTAAACTGTGCGTATTATGTGTATTGTATAAGTGTGTCATTGTTGTCATCTTCTGTGTATATTGTGTAACGTGTGATTTTGTGTTGTGTGGATTGTTACTGTGTGTGAGTGTCGTGTGTGTTGTTGTGTGTGTGTGTGTCTGTTGTTGTGGTTGTGTGTTGTGGTGTGTGTGTCGTGTGTTGTTGTGGTGGTGTGTTGTGTTGTGTTGTGTGTGTTGTTGTTTGTTTGTGTCTGTTGTTGTGTTGTTTATTGTGTGTTTGTGTTTGTGTTTGTTATGTATTTGTTTTGTTGTGATTGTTTGTTGATGTCTGTGTTGTTTATGTTTTTGTGTATTTTTATTATGTGTTGTTTGTTTATTTGTTGTTCTTTTATGTGTTTGTTTGTTTATGTTGTTGTTTGTGTGTTTGTAGTTTTGTGTTGTGTTTGTGTTGTGTGTTGTGTGTTGTTGTTGTGTTGTGTGTTTTGTGTTGTGTGTTTGTGTTGTGTGTTGTTGTTGTGTTGTGTTGTTGTTGTGTGTGTGTGTGTGTGTTGTGCGTGTCTTTGTGCTGTGTTGTGTGTGTTGTGTGCGTGTGCGTGTCGTGTGCTGTGTGCGTGGTGTGCGTGCTTGCGTGTGCGTGTGTCTGCTTATGTGCGTCCGCGTGTGTGCGCGCGTGTGTATATACGTGTGTGATTTAGTCGCGTGCGCGCATGTGTTATAATTTATGTGTTTTCAGCAGCCTTAAGGTAATCAGCTGTATAGCTTGATACGCGCCTAAACTACAAGTAAAAAATTCCCACATTTTTATTCTTTTAAATCAAAATGTAAACTTTTTAAATATACTTAACCATTAATATATAAAATTAAATAAATTATAAGAGGAATCTATAGCGGAATAGTTCTTTTAATTGTTCAGCAAATTGTTACTGCATTACATTGGATTTTCATCATTAATCCAATTTTTTCAGCTACATTCAAGGTTTATTTTAAAAGAAAGAAAGCAAATTAAATTGTTCAAAGTATTCGCCGTTACTCTCTATAACTTTAAACCATCTTTCAGCCAGCTGAATTTCATCTCGGCTAAATGTTACGTCTTTAGACACGATAAAGTAGTCAATCGATTTTCGAATCTCATGCAGTGATTGGAAGTGCATATCAGACAAGGCGTGTTGCATCGACCGGAACAAGTGGTAACGGGATGGAGCAATATCTGGTGAATGCGAGACGTCTCAGCCAAGAGTCATTATAATGTCTTTTGTATTGTAAGCAATGTGTGGCGTGGCTTTGTCATCCAACAATGTCACTGAACGTTCTCCTTTGCCAGTATACGGACGTTTTCGTTCTAATTCTTGACTCAAGCAGATTCATGGACGTTGGTAGCAGTTCGCAGTAACTGTTTCACCCGGTTCCTACAGCTCATAAAAAATCACGCACTTGATACTTATTTAACCTTCACGCCATTTCCTTGCGGGATAGGCAAAACAATCCTGCCTCTTATTTATTTTTCATTCACAATCTTTCTCCATGCTTTCCTATCTCCGCATATCTCCCTAGCTTCCGCAAGATTCATACATTGTCTCTGACATGCCCTTTTATTTTTAAAACTCCTTATCTTTCTTTCCTTTATCATGCATTCTACTACATTCAGCCAAGTTTTACGCGGCCTACCAGGCCCAGCCTTTCCTCTAACCTCACCCACATATATTTCCTTCGTAAATCTTGCGTGGTTCATTCTCTCAATGTGACCAAACTAACGTAAGGTACTACTTTTATATCTATCCAGCATCGTCTTTTCCTCGCCACACTCCGTCATTATACATTCATTATTTATCTTGTCCCTTCTTGTTTTACCACATGCGCTTTTCAGGAATCACCTACCCACGGCATTTAATTTTATTTCGTGTTTTTTTGACATACCCATGTCGCACTTCCATACAGTACTGACGGGACAAACACGCCATTATAGATTGCTCGTTTCGCAGCTAGGCTCATGCTTTCGTTTCTCATTATCGTCCATATACTTCCAATCACTTTCCTTCCAGCATTGACCCTTCGTCCAATCTCGCCCTCCATTGTACCATCTGCAGTAAACATTCTACCCAAATATACCAGCTCGTCCACTTGCTCAACAATTTCATCTTGCAGGGTAAATGCTCTACTCTCCTTTCCACCTTCCCGCACAATCTTAGTTTTGTTCACGTTTACCTTTAGGTCCATGCTCTCACAGACTGTATCAAACTTCCTCAGAGCGGTTTGTAGCTCATCCGCACTGTCACTTGATAAGACTGTGTCATCTGCATACACCAGAAGTCGTACATTTACGTCTCCAACCATTACACCATTTGTATCGGTACATGCTTGTCTAACACATTTATCCATGTATACAGTGAACAACCATGGTGACATCACACAGCCTTGTCGCACTCCTTGCTCAGTATTAAAGAATTCACTCACACCTAACACATGCCTGACTACCGTTGTATACTCCCCTTATTCCATTTATTAGACCTTTATTTACGCCATATTCATTTCATATTTCCCACAGCTTCTCCCTATTCACTCTGTCGTATGCTTTCTCCAGATCTGCAAACGCACAGTACAGCTTCCTTTTTACCCTTAAACACTTTTCGATCACCTGCTGGAGAACAACCATCTGATCAACATATCCTCTTCCTGGCATGAAGCCACCCTGCACATCTCAAATCTTAGTTTGTGTAGTTTCCCGTAGTCTGTCAATCAGTATTCTTTACCAGGCACGCTGAGCAAACGTATTCCTCTGTAGTTCTTACAATCACTCTTGTTCCCCTTATCCTTATACAGTGATAAAATGATCGCGCTCTTCCAATCCCTGGGAACTTGTCCACTCATGAGGCATACATTGAATAATTCACAGATTCTTCGTATAAGCTTTGTACCCCCATACTTTAGCATTTCACCAGTGATTTCATCTACGCCTGCTCCCTTGCCGTTTTTCAACCTTCCTACCGTTTTTCTACCTCATTTATCCCAATATCCTTCTCAGTTTCATTCATCATTCCTTCTACATTCTCCTTATTTAACCCTTCAGTCTTACTTTCCTCACTACTGTACAGCTTTCCGAAATATTCTTTCCAGCATTTCCTCACTTCACAATCGTCCCATACTATTTCGTTGCTCATGTTCATCACTCCTGCAGCGTTCTGTTTTGGGCCACGTTTTGTATTTTGACCCATTTCCAGAAGAGTTTTTGTTTCCCTCAAAATCATTCTGCATTTTCTCTCCTTCCACAGCCATCACTTCCTCTTTACTTATTCTCACTGCCTCCTTCGCTTCTTTGTTTCTTAATCTGTACACCTCATACAATCGCTTTTTCTCAGTCTCATTTTTGCAGCAATCATTGCCATGTACGCATTTTTTTTCTTACATACTGCCTTTTTACCGATTCATTCCACCAAGCACATTTTTCTGTCTACCTACAGTCGCTCTTCCACATATCCGCACGGCACAATTGACAACACAGTTTTTCAAGCTTATCCATGCACTTTCAACGTCAGTGTCTTTTATTTGTTCGTTCCACACTGTTTCATTGACAGCATCTGCGTATTTTATTCTCGCACCATTATCCACTAGTTTGTCTACCCTAATTCTGGACGTCCGCACTACGTTTGCTTTCCTTCTCCAGCCCCTTTTTGCCCTTAACACACCTCATACAAAAGTTCCATCCACACTCCATTGCCATTACCTTTTTTTTTTACCAAGGTTTTTAACCGTTCATTCCACCAAGACAAGTCTATCATACTTTTAAGAAATTCAACCTTTTTCCAAGTTATCCATATTTCAACCATTTTTTATTTGTTTTCCCACGTTTATTCAAACAGGCTTTTTCTCCACCAATTTCCACCAGTTTTCAACCCAATTCTATTGACTCTTTGGTTTCCTTTCCAGAACCCCTTTTGTTCCCTCTGTACACCAAAAGTTCCATCCCCACTTCCATCCCCTTTCTTTTGGCTTACAAGGTTTCAACCGTTCATTCATTCCAAAGTTCTATCTCTTTTTTCTCCTTTCCCGTATACATTGCAATTTTAAGAAAAATTTTCAAAACTTCCACCTTTCAATTCAACCCATTTATTACCCGGCCGAAAGAATTCTTGTTCCTCTTTCACCCACCGTTCAACCCCAACTCCTTTTCGTTTGGCCTTCATCTTCAACCTTCCTTACCAAAGTTCTAGGCTTGGTCCTTTCCTCCATTCCCCAAGCATCCTTTCTTTCGCTTTTCTTCCAACCAAATTACCCAGGGTCTTTCGCCTTTCATTCGAATTTCAAATTCCTTTTCCCATGCATTCCTCTAACTTCCACCTAGCTAGCTTCCATTCCTTCCATCTCCACAACCCTTTCTTTTCGCCTTTGCCCGCCCGATACAAGGTGTCCGACAAATTGAATTTTTCTTTAAGAATTAACATTACGACCGACCGTTACCTTGGCCAAAACGTGAACGGGCCTGTTGTTTCCCTTAACCGCCCCTTATACCGGGACCAGGTTTTTGTTCTCTTGGCCTCGACAGAGGTTAGGAAAAGTAGAAATTTACAAGGAGTCCAAGGAAAGTTATTTGTCTATCCTTTGTAGAATATCTAAATGTACATATATAAATACATTTTCACTTACATACCCTTCAATCACATCACGTGTCAACCAGATTGCTCCTTACGCCATTCCTTGCTTCGCACCACTCACCGGACTTGCTGTTATTTATTTGCGACTAAATGCTTCAATTATTTTTAATTTAGCTATTCCTTTGTTATTTATTTTAATATTTATTTATCAAATCTGTTTTATTATTGTCGCGAACCGTGATAACTTACATTTCCATCCTCTAAGTTTCTTTTATTCAATTGCAGGGTAACAATAAATATCGATAATGGCCCTGTTAGCTCTCCCGACATTAATTGTTTACTTTTAGGATTAATTAATTACAATTATGATCAAACATAGTAACGAAGGTAAAGGTTAGCTTAAATTTTGAATTTGCAGTCAAGGTAAAATATACTATTTAAGACAATATGCAACACAATGTTATAATTAAACTTAAAAATCACATATAGTACCAAAATAAATGTTGGATCAACCTTCAAATTTGAAAACAAAGAAAAAAAAGTTTAAACACTTACCACTTACTACGGATCTGCCCTGCACATCCTTTGTAGTTTTTATATGTGTGTCAGTACGACTTTATGAGTTTCAACAATCATCCGACATGGGAATTTTGGTACAAATTCGATGCCATAGCAATCCTAAATATTATTTACTTGCTGTTATTTATTCTCGAAAATAAAATTATTTAATTACTTTCATTTATAATTCTGATTACAAATTAGAGTCAGTTATTTGTTTATTTATCTATTTAATAACCCATCAAATGCACAGAAGAACATTATTTCCAAAGCGATTGGGTTTTGCGACAGATTTTGATGATTCACTAGAATTTACCCATGACTTTCTGCGTTTCGGACTGTTATAGATTATCCATTTCTCATCGCCCGTAACGATTTTCCACAAGAAAGACTTTCGACGCTGCTTCTTTCTGTGTCTTTTCCATCTCATGTAGGCGCTTGGAAACCGTTTGCTGCGTTACTCCTAACTGTTCTGCAAGCTCTTTTTGCGTTTGTGCCGAATTCTCAGCGAGCAGTTGTTCCAAATCATCGTTGTCGCACTTCCGAGGGCCTCTAGGGCGTTGTTTGTCTATTAGACTAACATTACCGCTTTTAAACCGCACACACATAGTACGATACAATGCGTTCGCCGAGAAAGGAACAAATTGATTGGCACGCTCTTGCAGCATTTTTTTCCTTATTGGAATTTGTAAATAATGCAGTGTTGATATGCACCTTATCTGTCGCTATTTTCGACTGTACTGAACTGAATACTTTTGAAGGATATGTTGGGCCTTTCGCCAAACTATATGTTGTTTTTAATAGCTATATGTTATCATTGCCTAATCACAAAAGAGCGGGAAATATTCAATTTAAAATTGATTTCATGGCCGCGTAAAATAATTTGGATTATTCATTTGTAATATTTATATTATACTCGCGAATGATCAATTTATAACAAGTGAGTAATCGAGATATTTGTGTAAATAATTTCTTTCACAGTGTTACAGGTTATATTGTTTTAGCAACTCTTTTGATAACTGTATTTGATATTGTTGCAAAAGTGTTTATTATCGAAAATTGGAAACTTACATTTTCAGCTGAACTTATTTGTTACATATTAACAGGTCTGAGCCTATGGCGTCATTGATTTGTAAAACTCTTCTTATTTATATTTAATTCAATGTGTTTTGCATTTGTTAAAATGTGTAGATCACTTTCTGATTCAAATATTGCATTCAGTCAGAAGCTTAGCAATAATATACTCTGGTGTATATTGGGTGGCGTACACTCCTGTTACATTCATAAAACACTATTTCTTACATACTTAAAAAGTAACTAAAGTAACCTACTGCAAACAATCACAATAAATAAATGCGTTGTAAACTCATTTTGCTTGTGGCATTAGTTTCCATTCTTACTGCATCTATCACATGTGATCTTCCTTTCTCGAGAAGGAAGTAATTCTCTTCCTAAGTCCACAACGGTATTGTAAGGGTAGTATATTTTAGGAATGATAGTTTAACATTAAACAGTAAATCGCCAATCTATTTTTAATTTTAAAAGTGGTAAATGTTACTAGGTTCGTTCTCAAATGTCTATTAAAAAAAGTTGTTTTACCCGTTAACGTTCAAAATGAATTAATATTGGAGTGATTATTTTAACATGTTCATTCAAATTAATAAAATTACAGTTAAATGTACAAGGCTACTTTGCAATGATACTGTTTTTCATTCACAAATGAATAATGCAGGTTAGTATCAACTGGGTTGATGCCAATTAAACTGTTCACTGTAAAATAAATCTGAACAAAAGAACCTCAACTTGAAAATTAAAAATTACTGTCAAGCTCTAAATTAACCAATGCACTTTACAAATTGAAATCAAAAAATTTATTACAATAGCTACATTTATTGGTATATCCTTTACCTGATTGATTGATTTTATTTGGCCAAACTATAAGTATTTTCCATAAATTGAATGAAATAGTCAAGTAATAAAAGTATGTATGTATGTCTACTTAATTAATAAGAAGTTATTACGACTGTGGATTGATATTATCTTAATGACTCTACATATCTGTTTCGTTAATTTAGTGATTTTTTAGAATTCAGAAATCATTAACGAAAGACAAAGTACAAGTGATTAATTATAATATTTAATAATTATTAATTAAAATAAAATTATGCCTACTGTATGTACTATTAAGGAGTTGAAAGTAGGTAATAACCAATTTTTTTCAAATTTTGGGCTTACATGAGATATGACTACTTAAACAGCATGTCTTCAAAAATACAAATTAGCTAAAACTTATATTTCCTCCTTTTAAATGAAACGTAAAAGAACGTATGTATGTGATACGTGCCTAACTATGACCAAAATCGATTTAAGATCGATAATTTTATTCGAATTTTATTGTATAAATTATAATTTCTAAACTCGTCATGGTAATTAAACTGTTAATCTTATGATAAAATTTAGTTCAGTAATTTTTCTAAATTTAGAGTATGAATTAAATAAGTTAATTAATTTTGACATTATACTAAAGGAGTGTATTGCCTAAATAGCTAATGTTTATTACTATGACGCGAAAAATAAAAATAAATATTTATTGCATATTAATATAAGCCAACTCGTGAATCATGTTTTGCAATTTATGTTCTGAAGTAGATATGTATAAACGGTAACTTGTACAATTAAAAGGTGTAAAATATTATAAATTAAGTAATATATTGAGATGTATAATCGATTTTTACAGACTAATTACCTCTTGTACCAAAGAATAAATTTGAGCAATAACTTGCTTAATGCAAATGTTCTCAGCTGGAAGTTTATTAATTCAGTGACAATACCTACGTTAATCTGCAATTGTAACCAATAACAGTTGTAAGAATTTGATTTAGTCGGAGATGGAAAGATAGAGTTCTCATACGATGTAACGTTGTTTAATGATCTATTTCAAAGCTACTGCTGCTTAATTTACTTTGCCATTTAAGGTGACTGTACTCGGTAAACATCATTTTCTGGTTTGTGTAAAACATTGCACTTGATTTATTGTAAAAGCATTTTATGTTATGATACCTTGAGTATTAACTTATTGGTTTTCTTGTGTTCGATAGATTTAATACTCTTGTTGCTATGCACATGCACATTCAAGTACACGATTTGGGCTGACCATTGAAACTACCAATACTGAAAAATTACATAGAATTCATATAAATTGCAAAATAACCTTAAGCAACAATGCAAATTAGCTTGTAAATTAGAATGTCTATGTTACTAAAGGTTTTAGATTAGGAAAATCTGGAGCAATGTTTCACTTAATTTCTTGATCTATTGTCTGGTAATGAACAATTATCGTTTTCATTTATTTCGTTAAATGTTAAAATGTAAACCATAATTTTATACTCTTGCAAAAATGTAAATTCAAAATTATGCAGTATAGCTCATTAAAATATTAACTTTTCATATTAACGAATGGGAGTGTGCTTGTTATTGTGTTTGTTAATGAATAATATAAACAATTTCGACATCAATAATTATGGTTCATTTTTATAGACGCTAGCTTGCTTTGTCTTAGAGCAACCCACGTATGAGGGAGCGTTAAGTCCTGGATTTTCCTTCGTGTATCGGTCTGTTAGTGCACGATAAAGCTCGATCCCTAGACCACGTATCGACGTCGGGTTTTCGACATATGATTAGCTTATGTATTCTAGTTTGCTAAGTGCAAAGGCTTTAGTCAGAATTTGGGTTTGTTGATAATTTTAAATGAGTAATTTGGTAAAATCTAAAAAAATCGGTAAAAAGTATAATGTTAATTTCTATTACTACAACCAGCACTGTATTGGCTTTAGATAATTGGCAATTTCCTTTAAATGATTTGTCAATGTTACAGTAGATTACGTTTAATTAAAATCGTTGTAAAACAACTATACTTAGACATGTGTCGCGCATAAGAAAGTAAAAATTTATGGACACTACGTTTTTTCTCAGCCCCAAATATAAATTTGCGGTTACCAGTATCATTAATTATATTTTAGATGTGAAAGGCATTTTTCACAACTTTCTCACACAAGTTGACTATTCTACACACTGTGCGTTAGCTTATGTGGTACCATGTATACATGCGATATGTGATTTTGCATTACCATACAATGAGAGTCAGCCAGAAATCGTAAAAATGGCAATCGTACGCGTTTGAAACCTCTGCAATCAGTAAAATGAATATATGTGTTCACTATAGCACGAAAGTGGTATTAAGGAAAAAGTTTATCTATTTGAAAAAATATTCAATTCTTGACATAGTGCTTGAAAGAGTAGAAACGCCGTCTTATCGTTCGTTTGAACTAAACGATATAATTGCACAAATGTGTAACATAATTAGATAATCTAAGAAGAAAAATAAAAAAATAAATTATTGTCAAAGCGATTTAAGCGCAAGTTCACCAGGAGAATAAGAAACCTTTTGTCCATCTGAGCATTACTTTACCTCCCGACAACTCTTTCTGCTGTATAAGATCCAAATTCAACCTCATCTAGAATATAATTCACAACTCTGGTTTGGTGCTCCCAAATACACTCTCGATATCGTTGATCGTATTCAAAACGGGTGGTTACGCTTATAAATGACCCGTCCGCCGTCCTTAACTTCCAACATACAGTCCTTGAGTATAGCAGAATCGTTTCAGTTTTTTCTTTGTATTATCGATATTACAATGGTTATTGCTCTGCTAAATTACATTATTTGATACCATCTCGGGACACTTTTGCTAGGAATACTCGGTTAGCTTATTCACATCATCAGTATGCAGTACAAATGTCCACTTGTCGTACTAAACAGACGCAAGCCAACATTCTTCTACACGGCATCTAAACTAAATAATCTCCCTAGTTCCTGTTTTACTCTCACTGATGATATGAAGAAATTTAAGGTAGCTGTTCATAGGCATCTGTTGACAATTCAATGTCCTTCTATCCATCCTCCTAAGTGTTCCTGAGTACCTTTGGTAGGGCAGGCCAAACTTATCCTGTTCAGGTCCACAATTATTAAACAAAAAATTTTAAGTTGGACCCAAAATTTCAAACATGGAATTCGTTACTTGCAGGTCAGTTTTTTGAAAGAACATGCATAACATCGGCAATTTTTGTTTTGCAAACAAATTTTTGAAAAATAGAAATTGTTTGTTTGTACTCCAATGTTCTTGAAAAAATTGTTGGTTCTAGAATACGGTTTACCAAGCGAAATTACTGAGTAAATAAAGTTTTTGAGCATCTTTGATACAAGTGATCGCGAACACCTAAAAATGTCTATCGAGACAACACGTTTGGTTTTTTGCAAGGAATTTGGTGTAGAAATAAATATGTTGGGCATCTTTCGCCCCCAATGATGATACACCGAAAAAACCTAAATCGAAAGGTAAGAATAATTCCTCCAATATGGTGAGTTTAAATATCGACAAAGTATAACTCGGAAATTGATTTTTTGTCTTTTAAAACTAGTTAACCCCTATTTTGCTATTTGGACATCCACAGAGGCATGGACTACGGGAGGCTTTGGGTGCAATATGTTACCATGAGCAGAACCCGCCCTAAAATTTCAAGGTCAGTTCACCCAATTAACCTGCAGTATTTAGAATATGGACGAGACAAAGTAATATCATTTTTTTAATTATTATGAAACACTTTTAAGAGAAACGTTTTTAAACTTCAGCATCGTTTCCCAGTAACACTAACGATATCTCCGTACGCACGTTCCTTTAAACCTCCGCTAATCAGAATTAGTTGGCTTCAATCTGTTTGACATCTTAATCAATTTACATATATGTATTAAATTCTGTGCTATGACATAAAAATAAAATTCCAGCCTGTTTTTCTTCAACTTACCTTTTTCAAAAAAAATGATAACCAAAACCCAACCTAAAGCCATAGATACAAACATTCATTTTCCCTTAACCTACATATACAATTGGTATAAAACATATCATTCGACTTTTCCACTAACCTAAATCGTTTTGATGTCTGTGTATGCGTATGTGCTTGTTTTCGTTCTGGGGTTATCATGGATGCCTAAAAACAAATACGCCTCACGCGCGCAGCCACACGAATACGCGTGCGCACGACATCACGGTCGATCTTGTCGAAACTTTATCAAACATTGTAAAATGAGCTAATAAGTCAATTGTATAACCTTCTGTATGTACATATGTTTATGTAGATTTGAAGGTAATTAATTTTTTGAAATTATCAGATCGTTCAATACGTGCATAATAAAGTTGTAATACTTTTAAGCATCAGTTTATAAAGAACCACGCCGTACAGAAAAATTATTATATATACATTGCTCTGAAAATTTTTTGAGATCAATTAGAAATACTTTGCTGGAATGCTCTCTGGTCTGGTATAAAGCGTTTTAAGCAATCGGATAGTGTTCTTAAATGAGTGTAAAGTGTACAATGCTGGAAAGAGCTGGATCTCAAGTTAGAGACGACTGGATGGCAAGAACTTATGCCCTAAAATCAAAAGGCACTGTGTATAATGATAATAACAAATAATAAACATGTTTGCACGATTGCGTTGGGGTTTGGGAAAAATAATATTTAAAACATTTCTGATTTTTAAATGGTTGTACAAAAAAATTGATGCTTACTCATGGGGAAAGTACCTTCCCGCACTCGATTTTTTTACCCGTTAGACGCGTGCTGCAATGTGACTCTCCGCAGTTGCTCGAATGATAAGTACCATATTTTGAATACATGTTTTGAATAATTTCCTTACAATAAAGTAAGTAACTTGTATGCAACTTAATCCTAAATTGTGTAGCTATAATGTGACACTTTTAGTACTACTTGTTGCATTATACGTCTTTGTCTGTTAGTAGCCAGGTACGGTAATTATGATGTTAGTTGTAAACAACAGATACATCCTTAAGGTATTTTTAAGTGTTGTTATATCATAAATTATATTTTTATATTAACGGGATTGGAATATATTAATTACTTTTTCTTTTATTTCAGGTATGAGGGGCATTTTCACCGATAATAACAGTTCTCAATTGTAAGTATAGCGTGCTTATTTTTTAAACATCCCTATTAATTTTGGGCATAATTTGTATTAAATAGTAAGTACTTAGTATGAGATTTGATCGTATCCCTGTTAGTCCAGTCACTATGTACAAGAAAACGGATTGTAAAAGATATAATATCACCCAGGATTAACCTTTAGGAGGCTGTTGGAGGGCTCAAGAAAAACAATCTAAAATTTTTGACCTCTGTGTCCCCGTTGCTTTTTTACGGGAATGAAACATGTGAAAAATAGTTTTCTAATGAAAATTACAAGGTCAAATCGCAGCTCATTTTAAAACTTTTTTACGCTCTACAAATGATCTCGTATGACATTTTTACGTATGATCTATTATTATTTACGAGACACCCAACGCAAGAGAGAAATTAAAAGTATGATATTTAGTTTTTTTATTTTGACTCATTTATTGTTGTCCGAAATTTTAAAAATACTTCAAGTAAAACTTGTAGAGCGTAAAAAACCTACAATTTTATGTTTCATTTCTTTTCGGGCCCCCCTAATTTTTTAAACCCACGTGTGAGACCGTTTTTCAACTAATTATTTTTTTACATACCCCGTGTAAGACCGTGTTTTAAACCTTTCTTTTCAGGCCCTTTTCAACTAATTAAAGTTTTGATCTTTAATGGCGT
>JARFJB010001550.1:1302500-1467652 GCA_036346205.1 Vesta saturnalis
TGTATTGTGCTTGTATTCGTATGTGCTTGTCGTTTGTTGTCTGTGTATTCTGTGCATGTCGTTGTGTATGTTTTTGCGTTGTCTGTTATTTTGTGCTTGTCGTGTTGCTGTTTGTTTTGTACGTGTGTGCGGTGTGTGCGTGTGTGGTTGTTTTTGTGTTTGGTTTGCGTTGTTTGGTTTTGCGTATGTTTGTTTTTTGCGTTTGGTTTTATTGCGTGTGTTTGCGTATTCTTTTATGTGCTGTTCGTTGTGTTGTGTTGTGTTTGTTTCTTTCGTTGTCGTTTCGTTTATGTCGTGTTTGTTTTAATTGTGTCGTGTGTTGTGCTGTTGCGTTGTGCTGTTGCGTTGTCGTGTGCTGTGTCGTTTGTGGTGTTGCTTGCTGTGTGCTTGTCGTGTGTGGTGTCGTTGTCGTTGTCGTTGGTGCGTTGTCGTTGCGTTGTGCTGTGTTTGTGCGTTGTCGTTGTCGTTGGGTGTTTGCGTTTGCGTTGCGTGGTTGCTGTGTCTGTGTCGTTGTCGTATTGCTTGTCGTTGTGCTTTGGTGGTGCGTTGCGTGTCGTTTTGGTTGCGTTTCGTTGTTGTCTTGTGCGTTGTCGGGTTTGTTGTCGTTGTGCTTGTGCGTTGTGCTTGTGTGCTGTGGTTTGGTTGTCGTTTGCGTGCGTTTCGTTGTTTGTCGTTGTCGTTGCGTTGTGTTTGGTGTGCGTTTGCGTTGTACGTTGTGCGTTGCTTTGGTGTTGTGCTTGTTTGCTGTTGCGTTTCTGTGTGCGTTGGTTATGTGTTCGTTGTGTTTGTCGTTGCGTTTGTGTGGTATGTGTGTTGTCGTTGGTTGTGCTTGTTTTTGTTGTTCGTTTGCTGTGTCGTTGTGTTGGTTGTGCTGTGCGTTGTCGTTGTGCGTGGTTTTGTGCGTTGTGCTGTGTGGGTTTTGTCTTGTCGTTGTCTTGTGCGGTTGTGCGTTGTCGTTGTCGTTGTTGTGTGCTGTGTTGTGTGCGTGTGCGTTTCGTTGTTTGTGCGGGTTGTGCGTTGTCGTTGTGCGTTGTCGTGTGCGTTGTGCGTTTGTGTGTGCGTTTTTCTTGTTGTGTGCGTGTTGGTTTCGTGTGTTGGGTTGGTGTGCGTGTGTGCGTGTGTGCGTGGTTTGGGTCGTGTGCGGTGCGGTGCTGGTGCGTTGCGCGTGCCGTGGCGTCGCGTGGGTCGCGTGTTGGCGCGTTGCGTGCGCGCGTCCGTTGTTGTGTCCCTCGTGCGTTCGTGCGTTCGTACACTGCGGTTGCGGCTACGTGCGAGCTTACGTGCGTGCGAATTGGTTTACGTCGGGTGCGGCTGCGTGCGTACTTTATGCGTTTTGTTGCGTGCGTGCATGCATGTTTTCGTTTGATCCTCGTGCTAAAGGTGCTAGTCGATTTTATGTGTTTATATTGTGTTGACTAAAGCTATAATTAAGCGTTGCTTGCTATAAGGCCGTGGGTTATGTTTAATTGTTTTTGACAGATGTTTATTTATATAAGATCAGGCTTGCATGTAAAGTAATATAATGAAACTAAACTAATGTGTTTTGCTGCTACATGTATCACAGTATTGGATTCTGTTTATGTTTAGAAAAACGTACTACAGCTCGAAACAGAGTGCAGATAAAAATTGAAGAAAGTGAATACGGTACAACTTCTGCGAGCGGACTTAAAGGTTTTAAGTGTGTGCAGCATTCCCAAACGTTGAAACCATTTAATTTAAGGCTAACCTCATGTCCATGTAATAATGTCTGATAAAAACTGTCAGGGTTATTAGCTTCTTATTTGTTACAATATAATCGTTCAAGGTGAAGACGATGGATGATAGTATCTCAAAATCTCGATGATGGTGATGTCTCATGAAATTTCAAAATAAAAATAGATTACGTCACTCTTATTTTCAGATTAGAAATTTTTTAAAAACGTTTGTTGCGTTAAATATCTGATAAAAATCCACAAAGATGTATCGGAAAGTGTTGAGATGTTGAAATCGATAGACAAGAATAATGTGTTTTCGACTTGTTGTGCTTCTAATCAACTAACCAGAACACCTCGACCGTGTGCGATTATGCATCCTGCAAACAAACCAGAACAATGACCTCTAACATTGACGAGAATGGTAACAATTTTTTGAGTTTCAAGCCTACTTCTTTTAAAGGTTAAAATTTTTCAAGGTAGAATGGTATGCTGTTGTGAAATAAAATTTCGTGTATAGATAAAACATATAGTCTACAAATGGTAATTAATAGAAAACATTTTTTAATTTTTTCTTAGTAATAAAAATAGACATAAACCAATATACGTCAGCTTAAACTCAATTTTTTTATATAAGTTGCTCCAAAGGCTAACTTCAAGGTAAACCAAAACCTATGACTAGCTAATTAATAACTTCAAGACCAACTTGTTTCTCATATTAACAATTTTTAATGTGGAATAACCACGTTTTGTAAAAAACGTCTTATGTAATAACATTGTCTCCTTACAGATAAATTCTTTGTCTTTAAAACTGTTTCCTTGTTCTGGATGTAGATTTATAAACCTTCATGTTAATTATACTAGTATTTTAAAATATCATTCGTATATAAGAATAATACAAGGTTTGCTTTAAACGATCTTCATCGTATACTTTAACAGTTAACCTTTTCAGATAGTTGATCGATTAAAATGGAGCGTTAATAGTTTATAGAAGTACGGTGTAAATAAAAAATACGCTACATAGCGATTGTGTTATAAACTAGTGGAGGTCGTTATTAATTCGTGTATAAGTTGAAGTTATGTAAGTAAGGTTACAACCGATAATTAAAAAGAAAGTGTAATAACAATATTACAACAAATAATACAGGTCCACACAATTTTATATTATTGAAACAATTACTTGAAATAAAGGCATATCAACTCTAATAATATATTTTTTTAATTATTATTATAAAAATAATCTATCAGATTACAGCTTTAAAATCATCTTATAAATTTACATTATGTTCACGCATACAATTGCACTCTTCGGCGAAATGTTAACATGTAATCAGTGTATAAATAAATTCGTATGTTAAACAACCTGTAGATAGGCATTAAAATAAATTAATAACAATCTCGTTGGTAAAAAATACGCTAATAAAGTAAAATGGAAATACAGTCAATTTGTTTGATTATTATTATCTAATCAATTCTTTAAATAATATCTGATAAAACAAGTTCTAATAATTCTTAATAGTAAAACACAAAATTAAATAAACTATCTTTTACATCATTTCAGGGCTAAAAATAATTAATTAATAAAAATAATTAAAGATCATCATCTTAAAGCTATCAGCTGAAGAATTTCACCTAGGATAATTAATTAATAAAAATAATTAAAGATCATCATCTTATATTAATAAAAATAATTAAAGATCACCATCTCAAAAATAAAAAAATACGGTCCTTCCGTACGCCATTAAAATCAAAAACTTTAATTAGGGTTGAAAAGGGCCTTCGAAAAGAAAGGGTTTAAAACACGGTCTCACACGGGGGCATGTAAAAATAATTAGGGTTTAAACACGGTCTCACCGTGGGTGTTAAAATTAGGGTTGAAAAAGGCCTCCGAAAAGAAATAAAAATTAAATTGAAAAAACACGTCCTACGTAAACAGTAAAAATAAGGGTGGAAAACCCTCCGTGGGCATATAAAAAAGTGAAACCTTGTGACGTGAAAAAGAATAGTGTCCGTTTACTACTCGTATCGTACGTTTTGTAGAGCGGTGCATTGGTTATGTCGATATGCGACACCGAGCGCTTTCGCTAAGACTTCATTGATGCAAAAAAGTAACATAATAAGTGCCCCTATAGGATTTTTCTCGCTTTACAAGTTATGTTTAGTGATATTTTGGCGTAGAATCGGTAGTTTTCGAGATATCGAACGAAAGGCAGGAAAATTGAGTCTTTTTGTTCATTTTTACCTTCCAACCTAGATATAGATATGTAGGTATAGTAGATTATGCAGTCGACTTTTTTTTCATTATCGCTAAATCGGCTTATTAGCTCATTTTACAACTTTTGGCCAAATTTCGGCAAGATCGGTATGATGTTTGTATGTCTGTGTGTGTATGTTAGTATCCACGATAACGCCAGAACGAAAGCATCTACGTACTTACAATTTTGCATTTAAGCTTGTTTTCATTTCGCTTGGATTTTGGAAATTCAGCCACGGAGAGGAGGGGTTTATTAGGGCCAGTTTTTGGTTTTTATCAAATATTTCTAAAACAGCTGCATATTTCAAAGGTATACAATACCTAGATATGGACCTTAAACATGTCGGTTAATTATGTTGCATGCAATTTTTTGATACGACGCGTAATTTAACGGCATAAAAATTTCCAAGGTAGAATTTAAGTGTTAGTTTGTAGGTTGTAAGGTCGTGGGTTATTTCACACCTACTGAACAGTACTTATACTGAAACGCGCGCTCCGTCGGCCAGCCCGATCCGAAAGAAAAAGAGAGAGAGAGAGAGCTGCAAGGGACACATTTTTGCGCATGCGTATATCGTTGTCATTCCGCAACGTTTGAAAACGATTTGATATGTTTTGAATACTTTGTTGATAAATTTTCCAATGATAATTTGTTAATAACATGGGCATTTACAAATATCCATTGAAACTCATTTTACCTACTGTTATACTCAGTCATTTTACAAAAATAATGAACTAGAAATATAATTTCAAGGTATCATCTTCGATATGCGTTAAACTTCGGATGTTATTAACCCTGAAAGATGTAAGGTATATTTTATAAATTACTTAGTACTTAGTTACACGTGTTCGCATTTCGCATAATACATTTTAGATGATCGGTATGTGTAAAAATTGTTATCAATTTGTAATGATGTATAAAAAATATAATCGTAAAAACTATTATATAAGCCGGTGTATAAATGCAACAAACATTAAGCAGTGTAGTAAAAATCAATAATTAATAAGTAAATGATATTTGCCGATTTGAAGTTACATTTTGGTTAGTTTTTTTTGAAATTACGTGCTTTAACGCTGTCTGGTCTCTCACGCAGCACATGCTTACAAAAAGGACATGATTGACCCTTGTGCGCTATCTCTCGCCTCGCGACTTTTCTATGGCAGAGACCACCAATGCGCGTTCCAGTATAACTACAGTTCATTGTTCACACCATAGTGACTGGACTAGGTGACGATGATTGAATATGTTTGATTAATTAGGTTTTATTTACGGAGATCACAAGTTTTGTTCCTTACCATGTATGAAAGAGCAACTATAAATGATGCAAACGGCGTTTATTTTATTGTACATACATAAAAAGGAATTTGAAACCATAACCTAGTGTCGTCAACACGTACCCTACCAACTAAGTTTTTTTTCTGTTGTTTCAATCTTGACTTGTGTACAACACCTCACTGAATACTAAACACTATGTTACCTTACAATACTTGTTATTAAGTAGGGCGCAGTATAACTTTACACTCTCGATCAAGAAATAAAAAATACGCATGTAATGATTTTTAGAACTCTAGTCAACTATGTGCTTATTATTAACCGATACATTATAAAAATTGTTTATTGAGATTCAGATTGCTCAGAAGGAAATATACTCAGTGGCATGGAAATTGCAACACCAAGAAGGGGTGAGAATTTTTGACCAAAGTAGACTGAAACGTTTAACTACTAAAAGGTAGCAATTGATAAAAATTTCATTCATATGGATCAACGGTAATGACTTATCCGACAGTTCGTTCAGTTCTTTCGGACAATTTTGTCAGGTGTATATTGTGAGAGATTGTGTTCAGTTCTTTATTGTTTGCTTTGAGGGCGTGATCATGCCTAGAGTGCACAAACGTGGAAATTTACGCCAATTAAGCGAATTCGACAGAGGTCGTATTGTTGGTTTGCGCGAAGGTGGTTTTTTGTTTAGAGAAATCACAAATCGCCTTAATCGTGACTAAACCAATATCATGCACTGCTATCAGGCATGGACTAGGGAGAGTCAGGAACGCCGCAGAAGAGTAACCGGGGGGTGAAGAAGAACAAATGAGGTGCAGGACCGCCATCTTCAACAAGAGACTGATTCTGAAGTACCAGATCAATTGCCGATCAATGGTTAGCTAACGAAGGTCGTCCTGTAACCCTTGGAACGGTTTACCGCAGAATCAGAGCTTTCGGCTTACAATTATATCGGCCACATCTTGTACTACCACTAACGGCTTAATATCGACGGCAACGTTTGGAGTGGTGTAGGTTGCGACTGCACTGGAACCAAGAGTGTCATAAGGTGGTGTTCACTGATGAATTCCGATTCTGTTTGGGATACATGATGGCCGCATGAGGGTCAGACGAAGGCGTGCGGAACGTCGAAATGTTGAATTTTCTGTTGCGAGACATGTGCAAAAAACTGTAGGGATTGTGGTATGGGGTGCTATAATTTGTGTGAGTAAGTCACGTTTGGTAGTCATCCGAGGCAATATGAACGCCCAGCGATATGTGAATGAGGTGGTAGAACCCCATATTCTTCCATTTCTTCAGCAGTTGAAAGACCCACTTTTGCAGCAGGATAATACCCGTCCCCATATTGCAAGACATCTTTTGGACCGATTTGCAGAGGGTAATCTTAATCTCTTGCCATTTCCACCCAGATCTCCGGACCTTGAACCCATCGAGCATGTTTGGGACATTATGGGGAGAAGACTGAGTTTACCACCAAATAGACATCGTCATATCGAATAAAGCGCGTACTTTGAATGATGTGAAATCTCAGTTATTTACAAATGTCCTTGAAATCAAGTTCCCCGTTGGTGAGAGACTTACAGACACCAAGCACATAGTACTTAAGAGGCGTTAGGAGTTACCGTTAAAAATTGTCTCGAAGAAAATAGAAAACTATCTTCACGTTATTCGTGTGCAGTGCTGAAGTAATTATCGACTGTTGTTACAACTGCAGTCAAAATTAGGAATTTGCATTAACATTTTTTTTTAATAAGTAATACCAAATTTTAATAGCATAACACATCAAGAAAATCATTTTCATTGCTGCAACTATGAATGCGAAATAAAGCACTAAAGGGAAGAAAGGAATTTTGAGATGTATGTACTATTTTTTGCACTCACCCAGACGTTTACGTAGATTTTAACGGATTTACGAGTCTTCATTAATAACTTTAAACAATCATGTTAATAGAGAATTAAACATTTATGTCATTGGTAACTAATACATAATTTTCATTATTTCCATAAGGAAAAATACGCTAAATACGCCCTGTTTGCGATTAAGGAATGGGGTTATTTTTAACTCTCCTCAAATTTATAAGTGCCAGTGTCATTCAAATTGCTTGTCGTGTTTCCAAACGGCGTAGAAAAATGTAATTGTTAGTAAACTTTGTACCCCTCCCACAGACAAACCGTACATTTTGGTATATAGATAATTTTGGTATACTCGAATATATGGTAGCTATGTCCGGGTAGTTTTGGGACACCTTGTATAACCTAAAATATACGTTAAGACAACCGATGTTTGCAACTACAGTTCATTATAAGTTACCATATTTGGTGTTACAAGATCTAAAGTGCATGATCGTGTAATATGTTTGACACAAAACTTAATTTAAAACTAGAACTAGAAAATAGCTACCATTTTGTAAAAAAATTTTAAATGGGATTATATGGTAAGTAATATCTCATTTGAAACTTCGTTCCAAGTCCTTTTCAACGACATCAACAATGGTAAAATATTACTACTGATTCATGGGTTTCAACCTAAAAACGCCAATTAATGTTTTGAGGTTTTTGGGTTGAAATCAGTAGTAATATTTTAATGTTTAAAGGACTTGAAACGAACTTTCAAATGAGGTATTACTTGCCACTTAAAATTTTACAAGAGCTGTTTGGATTTTCAAAACATACTGAAATTCTAAGTTTGGATAGATTAGCGTACTTTGATTTTTCAGTGTCTTTTTTTGTAATTCAAGTGGTATGTGAATCTATACGCCGTGTATCTAACGATGTCGTTTTGTTGCAGTGGCGTTTGGTGTTAAACTAAAGCTACACGTAATTTAAGAAAAATTGACCCTGAAATAAAAAAGTTTAGTACTACAGCGTACGGCGTTTGCAATGAATAGGTTTTGTTGTAAAATATTCGGCCATGGCATAGTAAACTTTCTCGTAAGAGAATAGGTTTTTTTGTAAATGTATAGAAACACTTTTTGATAGTTAACAAAATAGACAGTGTTTTTTCTGTAATTGATTCCGAACAGGTTTTGTTGAAAATGTATAGAAAAAGTTTTTCATTCACGAAAGATTGTTTCTTCTGTAGTAGATTATACGCGAAACTTCCAAAAATGTCATTAAAGAAAAGACAGCAAGAGTGTAACATTAAGTAGCAAATCATCTTCAAGAAAATATGACGTGTCCTTTTAAAAGCAATATTTATTCATACGTACAAAATAATAGGCGATGCGTTTGACGCTATAAACGTTATAATGCACATGTATACTACCGAACCCCTCGCCAAATTATGTCAGACATGTTAAGTCGTCTGACATACAACATCTGCAAAAAAAGAATATTGAGACATGGCACCTTAAATTAACTTAAGTGAAAGTTGGAGGAAAACAGGAACTGGGTAGTGCATTCCACAATATGGTCGCCGTGTGGAAAATGTAGATTGCGCCCGTTTACAAGATGCAATTTTGAGTACGTAATTATCGTGTGAAGGGACAAACCGAGTGTTCCTAGCAAAGATGGCCTGCGAAGGTATTAAGGAGAGTATTTCAGAGGCACGCTTGCCATGGTAATACCTATAGATCAAGGAAAAAACCGAAACTATTCTTCTATGCTCAAGAGACCGTAGGTGAGAAGTCAGAGACGGGTCATTTATAAGCCTTGTAGCTCTTTTTGGATGCGGTTTACCATATCAAGGGCGTATTGGGGAGCAGTAACCCAGGTGGGAATTGTATTTCACACGAGGTCGAATTTGATCTTTATATAGTAAAAGGAGTTGTTGCGATGTGAAGTACTGTTTAGATCTGTATAGAAAGCCCAGTTTACGGGCAGCTGTTCTGCTGGCTGATAGAGTGTGGTCAGTCCGTGAAAGGTTCGATGATACGGACATCCCTAACATAGAAATAGGGTTTGAAAACTTGAGATCTAAGCCATTCATATTTACAGCAGGAAATGATCGGTCTTTCTTGGCGGACACGTGGCAACACTGGGTTTTGTCGGCGTTGACGTGATTAGATTATTCCTTCCCCATTCAAGGAAACGTTCTATCAATGGATCGGGTTAGTGTTGAGGAAATGAAGTCATTTATGTATAGCAGGAAAAGTATGGGAGCTATCACTGATCCTTGGGGTACGCCCGCGTTAATAGCAGTATCTTTCGAGAAGATGCCATCGACGACAACGCGTATACGTCTTTTTCTCAACAAAGCTCCAATTGATGAGCGCATCGGATAAGCCGAACGAAGTGAGCTTGGCAAGTAGGCACTTGTGCCAAACCTGGTCAAAAGCCTTTGAGATATCTAAAGCTACTGCGACTATTTCACCGGACCTCTCTAATGTGTTATTCTAAAGTTGGGTGACATATGAAAGAAGATCACCCGTTGAACGACTCTGTCTGAACCCATACTGGTGGTCGTTTAATAGTTTATTGGACTCCAGGAACGATAGTAGTTGGTAGTTGATGGCTTTCTCCATGATTTTCGACAGAATGTGGTAGCTATTGGTCGATAGTTTGAGGGATCGGTTTTTTCGCCCTTTTTATGAATAGACAATCATTTGCCAACTTCCACGATGAGGGAAACTCTCCAGATGATATGGAGATCGAAGAGAGTTTGGACAATACAGGTGCTAGCTCGGGGTAGCATTTTTTAAGGACGATAGCTGGAATACCGCCAGGGCCAATCGCCTTGTTTGAGTCAAGTTTATTGATTCTAGGAGCTTGTATCGCAAGTGGGTTGGTTTCAAAGCGTATGGGGTAGATTTGAGCGACGGCATAATTTTTACAGAATCATTGAGCCATAAATTTGACGCAAAGTAATCGACAAAGAGGTTGGCTTTGTCAGCATGAGATGTCATGGGAAGAAAGGGAGATGTAGTACTGTTGGATTTAGTTAATGATCAAAATTTATGACTACCCAAAGCAGGTGAGACTAATTCTTTGCATTTACGTTCTTCAAACACCTTTTGGGCCTTGGCCTTTGGCGTGAATTTCGACAGATTTATTTGATTTCCATTTGGTATAGAGTTTATGCTTTTACGATAATACATCAGTGCAAGCCCTATTAAACCAGGGTTGGGAACGGGCATGACCTACACGATTGTGTTTTTTGGGAATGTGTAATTCCATACCCCTCAAGGTAACTTCAGTTATTGAAATAGCAATGTTTGAATAGGAGGGCCGTTTAAAGCAATACTCACGTCAGGGGAAAGTTGCAAAAAATTTCGCAGTTCGCTCCAGTTAGGTGATTTAAAACACCACATAGTTCTATCTGTTTTTCAAGTAACAGTGGGAATGAGTACAGAGGAAGTTATTTACATTAAGCAGTGGTCTGATTGACCAAGTGGAGAAAGGACTCCTGTTTTGTAGATAAGTGTGTTAGTTGTAAGCAATAGGTCCAGGAAATGTGGAGTGTGGTTAGGGTTGTCAGGGATTCTGGTTGCTTTGGAAATCATTTGTGTGAGATCACAGGATACAACAAATGCTTCTGCTCTATGACCTGCGGGATTAGTGATAGAGGAAAATTGAAGCCAATTGCAGTTGTAGACATTAAAATGTCCCTGAATTGAGATATTGCAAGATGGAAGCTGTGCTAAGGGGTAGTCTTATCTTCAGACTAAGGTAATCAAAAAGATCTTGGAAGTTATTATCATTGGAAGATCTATACAAACAACAGTAGAATTTCACAAAGGGCCCAGAATGTTTGAACCAAATCTCCTCAAATTTTTGGTTTTCTAAAGTGGACATCCTCCCACGTTATCCTTGGTATACGCACATACCTCTCCTTTAAGACGAAAGTTAGAGTGGAGGTTGTATGTGGGAAATTGCAGGTCAGGCGAATCAGTGCTTCCAGGGGAGACTTGTGTTTCTGCTAGAAACAGAATGTCCGGTTGCACTTGTTCAAGGTGTAGGTGAACAGCATCAAGATTCCACCTGATACCACGTATGTTGCAGTAATGTATCCGAATGTTGGTACTTTTGATGATCGAGGTTGCTGAAATCCTGCCCTCCTGGGCGTCCGAATAGGGCATAATTTTATTCCTGGCAGATCTTGCTCGTCTTAGTCTTGATTTTGGCGTTGACGAATTTTGCCCCAGAATCCTTGGGAAGGATCGACGAATCGATGTGAGAGTCTGGTGTGGTCTCACTCTACTCACCTGGGGTATAGCGTCTGTTTTAGAACTCATCATTTTAAGGGTTTAGCCATTCAAACAGGTTTCAACTTGTAATTTATTGTCATTTTAAACTAATCAAATCTGTTGTATTATTGTCATGGATTGTGGTAACTTAACCTTTCTATTTTTTAATTTCACTTTTATTTAATTGAAGGGTAATAACAAATAACGATGGCCCTGTTAGCACTCCCGACTTTAATTGCCTACTTTTAGGATCAATTAATTAAAATTAAAATTAAATACAGTAACCAAGGTAAAAGTTAGATTAAATTTTTAATTTGCTGTCAAAGTAAAATATAATATAAAAGTTGGATTAACTTTTAAATTTGAAATCAAAGAAAAATGTTCAAAAACGTACCAGGTAGGCTGCAGGCTGTACCTAAATTTTTGCATTTTATTTAATTTACGGTTAAAACATAGTCACTTCTTTATTTTATATTTATCCAATATGTTATATTTGTGTCAATACGGTTTATGATTTTAACAATAACATCTCCTGGGTTTAAAAGTAATTTTTTCGTAGAAATTCAATGCTATAGCAATCCTAAATATTATTTAAGCGCATTTTTTTTATCTAAAGAGCCATTTTCACACGTTACAAAAATTCTACTGCTTAGATTATTATTATTTGTGTATATTATTAATATTCACACCGATAATAATCTATTTAAAAACTTGGTGCTTCGTATTTAAATTAGATTGTTCCCTACGCGACTTGCTGTTATTTATTATAGCAAAGAAAAATTATTTAAATATTTTTAATTTAGAATTTCGATTACAAATTCGAGCTAATTATTTGTTCATTTTATCTATTTATTTGGTCCTTTTTATACTTTGGATTACGAATTCGATATAATTATTTATTTTTATCATTTAAGCTAATGAAATGATTCTTGTGACAATGCTTACGTTTGAATTTGTTATACAAATGGGTTTATTACTAAGCTGTACATTTCCTTGAATCATATCTGGTATTTTTCCTACAGTTACAGATACGTATTTATGATTGTTTCATGCCCCGTGCAACCGTGGGGTGCAATATATGTAACGTCAATCTCTGTGGAACCTGTAATATGCGTTCGTGCAGGTTTTGCAAATGAACGTGAACAATATAAAATAAGATAAGATAAAATAACCTAACGGATACACCAAACTTGAGGAACGTTTTACGATAGTATGAATTGGATAGGATCATATTGTGTCCGTATTAGATGTTTAGCTTGGATGGCGAAAAAACCTGGTAGTCGAAACCATTAATAAAAATTAATAGATAAACATTTATAGTTTCTTGAGGACACTTCCACATTTTGAAAATTAACGATGGTTTACTCTTTAAAGTTTTTTGTATTTTAAAAGGAATAGCCCGATATATTATTCATTTTGGAGAATTTTCTAAACATCTTAGTCATGCAGTTTTTATCCACGATAACAATTACCAATTCTAAAACACTATTCCTCAATTTATATGCTCCCACGATCGCCGGACATAAGAAAGTAACAAAATCAACTACAAAATATTTGGAAAATAAAACTCGACTTACAGGAAACTTTATACATTTATAAAATAGTAAGCACAATCTTGAGTTTGCAATCACGTTTGAACAAAAGGTGGCATAAAATAAAAGATTATATTCATCTCCATATCGTGTTCCTTCCAAATTTTTAAACACCTGTTTAAAGATTTGCTACACTAAGTTAATAATTATTACGACCTGGATTTTTCAATTAAAGATAAATAGGTTTTTTTTTTAGATTTTGTGTAATAATGATTTCATTTAATTAATTTGTCGAGGTTATACTTTCATTTAAGTGATATTTAAATTTATTTACAACAAAAGCTTTATTAGATTTTACCGGCTAGCCTACGGAAATATACAGCACGCAAACATATGCGGTAAAACTCAATGACATAATTAAGTTTATGTTACGTTGTAAATAAATTTAAATAACTTTAATTATTGAATGATTACTTTTGAAAGATTCGTAAACCTTTTTGTTCCGTCCTCATCAAAAGTCCAAAATTTCAAAAAAACCTGTGCGTTAACATTATATAAAACAAAAACACACCTTTGTTTTTATTTAAAAAAAAGGAAACGCTATTAATATAATTAAAAAACACATAAAAATAACAAGACATAAAACTATTTATTACATATCTCTATTACTGCGCCATTAAACAAGGTTGTAAAGATAAATTTATCATTTTGGTAAAGGTAAGTCCTTTAGCATTGGATTCATTACGAAACGTATTATTTAGATTCCTTTAAAAATGAAAGTATACAACTCTGTAACTAATAACCCACGTAAATTATAAGTATCTGACAATAAGCGCGGTAGCAAAAATAACGAGTCATAAATAAAGTATGGATTAATCTCTTGAGTTTGATTATGCAATTGTATTGTGGAGTTGTAGACCTTTGTGTCACTTTTAAATGGCATATAGTTGCACTGGAATGCGTATTTGCTTCGAACAATGTACAATTGAAGAAAATCGTGGACTGTTAGCAAGGTTTGATTAAATTAAAACCATAACTAACGGTGAAATGTATAAAAGGGCATTATATGTAAATAAGATAGAAGAAAACATTCGCATAAAATAAGTGTCTAATGTAACACCATTGATTACAGCTGCAATAAAGTGTAACGCCTCTAACGCAATCATAAAAAAACGTTCCTTTATTATTATTAAAGTGAAATGCTCTAGTTATTTGTAAGAACCGACTCAATACATGATATTCCTTTATTTGCGTCATAATTACACGACCTTTTGGAAATTACAAAAGAGTTCATCTTTGACGGTATATAATATAAAGACAAGAAATAGTTTTAAATGATAACGCATAGTAGTGTCGGATTTTTTTACAAAGAGCAATCAATTTACATTATTCTACAGGGAACATAGCGGATTGGAATTTCACCATACAAAGCACTTGAGGACAATCTCAAAGTCGATTATTCTAAAATTCTTACATGCCTCATACACAATATAGCAAATTATCAGTAAAAGAAACAAAAACAAATAAAATAAACCATCTGCAAATGGAAATAATGTAAAACGGTAGTTGTAAAGGTAGGAAACTTATGTATTGTTTATTAGAATTGTTAATGTTTCAGGTAATATACAACCTCCGCTTTAAACAGGTACAGCCTTGAATATAAAAGTTCAAGAACTTGCATTCTAAATAATAATGAGCAAGATTAAGCGACTGCATAAAATGGTTGCGCATATTGTATAATTCGGAGTAAAAAGATTATAATTATTATCAGTTGTCATAATTGATTCACACAAGACAAATAGAACATTCCGATTCTTAAATTATATCACAATACAGAATGTGAATAATACGAGGTACCTACCCATGATCGATTAGCACACATACACTTTAATAAGATTCATTTTAAGAGAACACGATCTCAATATAAGAAATTGGCGGTTAGTAATGTAGGATCTGTGATACCTACGCATCAAAGCGCAACACACTCACACTATGAACTGTAGAATCACAATCGTTAAAAGGGTCAATCAAGACTAACAAAAAATGGTAATTTAATATGATCACAGGTATTTATTTACGTATATGCAAGTGTGATATAAATTCTACTAAAATATTTGTGGACGTTTTTCTAAACGGCTTATACTATAATAACCATAATTTGCACAGTTTCTTCTTTATTTCACCATCAAATTTTAAAATATCAAGACCGTACAAGTTTTTTTTGACACACTCTATTTGATCTCACAAGAAAGAAATAAATTTCCAAAAGAAAAAATTTCTGCAAAAGTTAATTCGACGAATTTTGTAAATAAATTGAAAAAATAAATAAATGTTTAAAGTTAAGTAATGTCAAAATTATATATATATATATATATATATATATATATATATATATATATATATATATATATATATATATATATATATGTATAAACACACAAGGCAAATAAAGAAACAAATATTAAAAAAACATGAAAACAAAAATTTTAAAATTGTTATTTAAAGGTTTTATGATACCTAAATAAACTTTGATTACAAATACCTTTGATTTCATAAAAATAGTTTAAACAAATTTTTTAATATTTTTGTATAACGTCGCTAATTTACTTATTTTCCAAATTTTTTTATATTTTTAAGTTTTTCAAAACAATTTATAAAAAATGATACTCTGTTTAAAGTCAAAAAACATTACAGGTTTTGGTGTTATTTGAAGTTTTAGCAAGTAATGCTGACCGAAAAATAAATTATTTTAAAATGAAACAATTAATAATTTTTATGCGTGAGAACGAACTGCCTCAGGGAACAATGATTGTTTCAGAAACAACTATAAGGTAAAAATATTGTAAATTATTTAGAACTTAAAAAAGGTTTTAATTGTATGACAGTAACATCAGTCAAAAGGAAATAATTAAAAAAACGAATAACACAAAACAAACAGTAAAAAATGTGTCAAACGAATCAAACAAAAAAAAAATCAATCTGCAGTCTACGAACTTAATTTACGTAAATTAAATTAACTCAATATTTCCTTTATTTTTTATTTTATAAAACAGGTTAAATCAAATAACTCCAAAACCAGTAATTTTTTGACTTTCAACAAATTACTTTTTCGTCAAATTGTTTAAAAAATATTTTTTAAAAAATAATAATAACAAAATTTTTAATTTAATCCTGGTTAAAAATATTAAAAATTTGTAATATCTTTTTTATGACCTAATCAAAAATTTTTGATCTAAATTTCTTAATATCTTAAACCGTTTCTGTAATGGATTTTTTATTTTTCAGTCGTACCTTCAAATGCATTTTGGAACATTTTATTAACCAAATAACGTTATTTTGTTTTGAAACACAGTGTATGTTTTTTTTTATATTTTTATATATATATATATATATATATAGAAAAAACAACACACACACACACACACACACAAACAAAAAAAATCTTTATTTCTTGTAACATATAGATAGTTTATCATAAAATATTACATTCAGTTATTAATAATGAATATTCAGAAAAACAAATTACATAAAAACAAGAGCATCCCAACACAAATGATTTTTTTTTAAATGGAACGAACACTTTTTTTTAAAAGAGCTTTTAAATTCTCTTTGGTACCAAATAAGTTATTATTTTCAATTATAGTCACAATATATTTTTTAAGTTTGTTTTTGTATTCTTATAAATATGAACAAAAACAACAAAATTGGAACAGTAGTCTTAAACAAATGAAAAACGATTGTCAATATTAGAGCATTGTTTTGACAGTTAAATTTTGTAGTACCGTAATATTACCTGTCACAATCAAGCAAATAATAAATTACACAAATGATGAAAAATGGATATTTTGAGTTTTTATTTTGCAATGATAATACGCTCAAGTGCTTATTTAAATTTTTAAAGACAACCACATCCTCAATTTTTACTAGACTGGAACAAATTTACAGAACAGGCGGTTTTAATTCAAAACTTGGACAAAGACATCCATGTTAAAAATGATGAAATTTTTGTTTTCGTACTTTACCATCCTCTAATTCCATACGGAAAGATTTATTTAATTTACCAAGATATTTAATAAAAACAAAATAAATTACAAAATTAAATTTAAAGGACTAAATGATGGAGACCCAACCGGGAATAACATTTTGTGAATCTGATTAATAAGTCATTTAATTAATTCATAGTTTGGAACATGATCATGCTTTACAAGAAATGGTATATCCAAAGGAAAACGACCACCACTTGCAAATCCTAAATAGACAATTACGAATGCAGATATCAAAAAATTTTCTGTTATGCCTCGGCGTTGAATGATTTTTGTAATTCCTTATTTTATGAAGGAATCTTACAGGTGATAGGTACAGGAATTTTATAAATGAATTTTTGACCTGGATGGACCAGTAGATATTCCAAAATGGTTTTCCAAGTTTAAACCTCCACATAATTCAAGAGCTGTTAAACATTTTTACGTCAAATGTTTGAAATAATTATAAAAATGGTGGTTCAATTCCAATGGATCTTTCGATTTTGGATTTTTCTTTATTCGTTAAACAAAAAGTTTATTCAATTGAAAATTTAAATAAAATCAATTACTGAAATCTTCAAATAATTCTTTATTTAAAAAGACCATAGAAATTTACTAAGAAGGCCCAAATGTGTTCAAAATAATAATTTGGACAATCTTAATTAATTTGTTTTGTCTTTTTTTTTTCTTAAAATTTATAATTAGTGATGTAGTTTTTATCTGTCCACCTTTTTATTTTTTCCAAGACTACTTTCCTTTTGTTTTTTGTTCGTTTTAGAATACAGAAAACAAACTTTTATAAAATATTGGTAAATTTTAAAATAATAATAACTTATTTTCCATTGTAAAAAATTTAAATTTCAGAATATTAAAAAAAAGGGTTCCATTTAAAAAAATTTATTGTCTTATGCTCTTTTGTTTTTTGTGTAATTTGTTTTTTGAATATTAGCATTATTAATAATTGAATGAAATTTTTTGCTGAAACTTATTATATTATTATATATATATATATATATATATATATATATTGTGTGTGTGTGTGTGTGTGTGTGTTGTGTGTGTGTTTTGCGTGTGCGTGTGCGTGTGCGCCGTCGCGCGTCTTGCGCGTGGCGGCGGCGCGTGCGGCGTGTTTGGTGCGTTTTGCGTGCCTGCGTGTGCGTGCTGTGCGTGCGTGCGCGTGCTTGCGTGCGTGTGCGTGCGTGCGTGTGCGTTGGTGTGGTGCGTGTGCGTGCGTGGTGGCGTGGTGTGCGGCGTGTGCGCGGGCGGTGTGCGTGTGTGGTGGTGTGTGTGCGTGTGTGCGTGTGTGCGGTGTGTGCGTGTGTGTGCGTGTGTGTGCGTGTACGTGTGTGCGGTGTGTGTGTGTGTCTTTTTTTGTTTGGTGCGCGGCCGTGCGCGTTGCGCGGGTGCGTGCGTGCGTTGCGTGGTGTGCGTGCGTGTGCGTGTGCGTGCGTGTGCGTGCGGTGCGTTTTTGCGTGTGCGGTGGCGGCGTGTGCGGTGCGTGTGCGTGCGGTGGTGCGTGCGTGTGCGTGCGTGTGCGTCTGCGTGTGCGTGTGCGTGCGTGCGTGTGCGTGCGTGCGTGGCGTGTGCGTGTGTGCGTGCGTGTGCGTGCGTGGCGTGCGTGTGTGCGTGTGCGTGCGTGTGCGTGCGTGCGCGCGCGCATGTGTGTGCGTGTTGTGCGCTGTGTGCGGTCGTGTGTGGCTGTGTGCGTGTGTGTGCGCTTGTGTGCGCGTGTGTGTGCGTGTGTGTGGTGTGTGCGCGTGTGTGTGCGTGTGTGTTGCGTGTGTGTCGTTGTCGTGTGGTGTGTGTGTGCGTGTGTGCGTGTGTGTGTGTGTGCTGTGTGTGTGCGTGTGTGTGTGTCGTGTGTGCGTGTCGTGTGTGTGCGTGTGTGTGTGCTGTGTGTGTGTGTGCGTGGTGGTGTGTGCGTGTGTGTGCGTGTTGTGCGTTTGTGCTGTGTGCGTGTTGTGCGTTGTGCGTGCGTGCGTGCGTGCGTGTGCGTCGTGCGTGCGTTGCGCGTGCGTGCGCGTGCGTGCGTGCGCGTGCGTGCGCGTGCGTGCGTGTGCGTGCGTGTGCGTGTGTGCGTGTGTGTGTCGTGTTGCGTGCGGTGTGCGTGCGCGTGCGTGTGTGCGTGCGTGTGTGCGTGTGCGGTGTGCGGTGCGTGCGTGTGCGTGCGTGTGCGTGCGTGTGCGTGCGTGTGCGTGCGTGTGCGTGCGTGGTGTGCGTGCGTGTGCGTGTGTGCCTGCGTGTGTGCGTGTGTGCATGTGCGTTGTCTGCGCGTGCGAAATCGTGCGTGCGTTATTCATATGTGTGTGTGTGTGCGTGTGCGTGTGCGTGTGTGTGTGTGTATATGTATATGTTTGATCGATCATATTCAAAATTGAGATAATTTATTATAATTTTTTATTCTGAACAACTTTTCTACGTAATTTTTTTTTTTGTATTTTTAAAAACGAAGGAACTTTTCTCTTGACAATTTGTGTAAACCCATCGTAAAAACACCCTGTACATTATAAAATACTTATCTTTTTTTGGTTTTTTTAATGGTGCATGTTATATTATACAATCTAAACATTTCGATAACACTTACAGTTATTGCCCTCAGTAGTAATATTCTATTAAAATAGATTAACAGTAAAGTGAAAAATTAAATCATTAACATTAGCCTGCTATTAATATACAGTTTGAGAAACGTACAAAACCAACTATAGAATTAAATTTTCCTAAAGATTAACTAGGTCATTAAAAACTAAATATTGTTAAACTGTCTTAAACATGACAAATCAGAACACTTTAACGGTCAAGGCTAACAATGAAAATGTCAGCCAAATATCACATTAATCGTTATGATGTAAGTCTAAGTTGTGAAAACTTCAATTGAATTTGATAAATCACAAATATAAACATGATATCAAATAAAATAATCCAGTTAAATCTAACAAAGGAATAGCTTAGTCAATAAATGCAATAACAATGAAAAGCATAATGCATAACGTTTTTTGTAATTTTTAATTTTAATTGTAATTTCAACTACTTATGTTAAATTAGAGTGCTGGGGTTACAAAAAACGTTATGTATGCATTATGCTTTTCATTGTTAATATTTTGACTAACTTTTCTTGTAATTTAACTGGATTATTTTAATTGATGTCATGTTTATATTTGTGAATGTTTCTATCGATTTTAAATTGAACTTACATCATAACTAAATTTTGTTAAATGTGTTTTTTGGCTGACGTTTTTCATTGTTAGCCTTCGAACGTTTAGAGGGTGTTCTGATTTGCCATCTTTAAGACAGTTTAACAATATTTAATTTTTAATGACCTAGTTTTTCTTTACTAAAATTTAATTCTATAGTTTTTTTATACTTTTCTCAAACTGTTATATTAATAGCAGGCTGTTTATATTTTAATTTTTCAACTTTGACAAAATTGTTTCAACATCTCTAACAATTTTAATAGAAAATATTACTACTGACGAAGATAACTGTAAGGGTTATCGAAACGTTTAGATTGTATAATTTAACGTACACCATTAAAAAATCCAAAAAAGATAAGTATTTTATTATGTGTAACAATGGTGAAATTTTTCATATAACCCTGTACATTAATTAATTGAACTAATTTTTTTAACTTCTTAGTTTAAGACCAAGCATGGCTGATTCTCGGAAGCTCAACTTTCAACTCGACAGGTTTTTTTTTATTTACACCCCAAATGCACTCAATCCGTGGACACACTTGTACGTGGTTATCAAATTAAAAAAACTTGGTCGTTCAAATTCAAAATTGATAATCCGGTATAATTTTTAATTCTGAACAACTTATTTTTTTTTTATGTTTTTAAAAACAAAATAACTTTACTGTTGACAATTTTTGAAAATCCATCGTAAAAATACCCTGTACATGAATTAATTGAACTAATTTTTTAAACTTCTTTGTTTAAGACCAAGCAAGGCTAATTCCTGAAAGCTCAAATTTCAACTCGAGAATTTTTTGTCATTTACATCCCACGTGCACTCAATCCGTGGACACACTGTGTGTATACATATATATATATATATATATATATATATATATATATATATATATATATATATATATATATATATATATGTATATATATATATATATATATATATATATATATATATATGTATGTATAATATATATATATATATATATATATATATATATATATATATATATATATATATTATATATATATATATCGGTTCTTTTTATTAACATAACATTTTCTATGTGTAATTGATGAAATGAAAAAAAGTTAATGCATTGATGATAACATTTTGTCGAAAACAAACAATTAAATGTAATTTCAAATATTTTGTTTTTGAAAACGTCTACCTCAAACTTTCACCATTTTATAGCCGGGCCGGCGAGAGGTGTCTTATGACTCATCTTTTAGTAAAGCATGGTTTAAGATTTTAAAAACGTATGTCGTTATTGGTTCATATAGTTAGTAATTTTGAATACCAACAAAACATCGTCAATGTTTATAGGTTATTTTCAAATTTAAGCCACGCTGTCAAATTTAAATAAAATTATTGTTCGAATATATCGGGATTTAGCATCCTAAAGGTCTTAAAAATCCCCATCCACTCGTATAAATAAAGTCGAATTGCGTTTAAGGTCTGTTCGCACTTATTCTGGTATGTAAAGTCCACAGTGTGGGTAGTCATATAATAAAAATATATTGTACAACTGTAAACGATTATCAGAACCGAGACCGGCTCAACAAAATTTCGTTTTGGATCTGTTTTACAAATTAATTATATCAATAATTTTCAATAAAAAACGAATTAGCTAGCAGTAGACAGCGCCCGCATGAAGTGCGAAAAATTTGGTTAATTGCGGAGGATCGTTTTTAGCCGACAGATCTCACTGCGTTAAAAGAGTCAAGACTGTAATTTGGTTATCGAAGCCACTTATAAATAACTGATTTTGTCATAAATAAATACACTGTATTGGATGCTAAAAATAAGTACAGCTACTGAGGTATATGTTAAATATAATAATTCTTTACAATGTTATAAAGTAACTAAGATTCTAATTTTTGCTTTAAATTCAAATATTGGACATCTTATAATTAAAATCATAACCTTCATTTTCCCTATCATCTTCACTCGACTCCCCGACATTGATTACTAGAGGTTTTACCATTTCCTCAGCTCTTTTTTTAACGTCCCACCACTGACTCATTTCCTTTTCAGCATGTAAAACACACTTTTGCCACAGTTCTCCAGTTACTTGGTTTAATGGATCCTTCCATAGCGATAAAACATTCTCGTCCCTGAAGCCCTGTCTTCTAACGTTTTTGTTGTAATACTGTTTGAAATAAATCAGCATTCATATTATCGTGGTAGTCTGCTGTCTTACTTTTACTGGAAAATACCAATAATGAGTTAGGTATACAACCATCCTTGTTGCCAGCACTCTGTACGATAAAACTAAAATTTGTTCGGTTAAAAATATTTTTAACAAATCGGACTATTTTAATTACCGTTTCCCTTCTCCTAGAGGTTTGTTTTTTGTGCTTTTCAAATCATTATCATGTCATGATTTTCGAACGCTTCCTCGACTAAAAATCCACGTCCCATCCAAAAAGACAGGATCGTAACTAATTTCACAACTTTTATTAGCAAAATATTTTCGCAAAAATGTTGCTCGAGCAACAGCAATATGAACCTGCTCCATTAAACGCCTTCTTCCATCGTCAACTTTGAATAAAAAACCAATGTTGTATAACAATTATTGTTTTAAACTCGTTTTACTGAAGGTAAATATTTTATCTTCTTTAAGTTTAGTTTGGAGTTTTTCGATAGTAATATGTGAGACTAAAATTAAACAATAATTTCTGAATTATTTACCAGTTGCATGCATGGTGTAACCTTTTCGTTTCAAAACGTCTTTCACGTATTCGTCGACATCCTCTGACTACGACTTCAAACGCAGCCTATGTTTTTGCGGTGAATCCGGCGAGGATTTCCCAGATTCTAAAGCGAGAGCCATTCTTGCCTTTGTCCGAGTTACGGTTTTCTCGGAAATGCCGCATGCGAGATCAGTTCGCTGCAACATAATATTACATAAATATAAATTTAAATAGTGAAAATTATTAGCGTACCTGGATAATGGAAGTTAAAGGTAAACTTGGCCCCCCGTTATGGCGTTCCATCTCGAAATAATGCAGTATATTCATTAACATTACTTGAGTTTGGCTTTTCAAAGATTTACCTTTTAATGACATCATTATTTGCTGCAAAATAAAACACGATGCGATCACACGAAACGAAATACGAAGAATAATTTGAGGTTAAATAGCCAAGAAGACATCTGACAGCGTCATGCGCTTTGACTTTAGAATTGACATACGGTTTTAATTCCTGCATTTAAAATATATAGCAGACCAATAAATTCTAACCCGTCTTTCTTTAAGTGGGATCTTCGCACTAAGGTAAAGGGAAACATGCATTTCACAGTAACAATTATATCCCCATTCTCGAGTCCGTATAATTTAATGTCCTAACAAGTTTTCAAAGAGCTTTCCATCTCTTTCTAGGCCGATCTATAAAGCGTAACAGAGTATTTCTTATGAACTGCGGGTTTATTGCATTACATGCAGTACGCATTCTATTTTTTCGTTCGTCTAAACTCTGAATTTGCACATTAGTGTAAATTTTACATTTCAAGTAACCCCACAAATAAATATCATTGGGAGATAAATCACATGATCTTGGAGGCCACCGTATGGGGCCAAATCTACCAATCCAGCGAAAAGTATTACTCAAAAAGTTTGTAACGGCATTAATTGAATGCGTTGGAGTCCCATCAATTTGGAAATAAGGTTCAATAACGTTCAGAGTCTCAATGCTGGTACGATATGGTCTAGCAAGAGATCTAGTAATTTTGCTGAATTAAGGTTTGCCTCAATAACAAATAGAACAATAAGTTTATCATTGATTATTCCAAACCAAACATTCACTTTTTGCGCATACTATGTTCTCGTTAGCTTTTGAATGTGAGGATTTGTATGCGCCCATTATCTAAACTTTTTAGAGTTGACCTCGCCAGTCAAAGTAAAAGAAGCTTCATTTGTGGATACGATTTTGTTTAGAATTTCTTCATTTGCATTTAACAAATTAAACATTGTTTCACAAAAATCCGTGCTTCTTTCTTAATGGTCTTCAAAAAGCTCTTGGTGATTTGAAAATTTGTTTGGTTTATAATGAAACTCTTTTAAAGTTTTGTACACAGATACGATACACTGAAGTGCCTGGCTACATCTAAAATAGATGCTATAGGTTTAGGTCTTTCGGAAAATTGCACTGAAAACATGTCCCTTACGTTCTTCAAACTATTACCGTTCTGATACCACAATACCATTTTCAGTTTTTCTTCTTTAGTGTACCTTGATTAATTAAATTTTTAATAAAATGTTGGTGACAATTTGAGGTTGACCTTTGCCGGTGTAAATTATTTGACATTACCTACATTTAATTGTTTTTAACAAAATGCTATCATCGGTGGCCCGAATTGTAGGGGTCAAACTTTACCAAGTGTTATGATAGAGCTTTTCAAAATAATAAAAAAAGTTCATATAAACATGGAACAGGAAATGTTTAGCTTCTAATATACGGGGTGTTAAAGATTGTCAAAATACAAATAATTTTTAATAATACATCTAGGTACAAATAATTAATTAAACATAATCATAAAAATAAAGAATCGTAACAGGTGGTCAAAGCGCATTCCTCTCACCTCAACGCATTTTTTATACCGGTGTACAACAGAACGCTTGGCAGCATTAGTAGAATTGTGATTTGATCTCAATTCTTCACAACATTCCTGAATTTTTTGAATGAGTTCTTCTCTGGTATTTATTGACCTAGTATAAACTTTTAAATAGCCCTAAACAAAAAAAAATCAAGAGTGGTCAAATCTGAAGAACGGGGAGGTCAGTATATACGCCTTAACCGACCAATCCATCTTCCAGCAAACTATTGTTTAGCCACCTACGGTTTTTAATAGCGTAAAGGATTGAAGCACCACTCATTTGAAGCTGGCAATTATTTGGTATGTTTAATAGAACATTATACTTATAGATTTATTACATGTGTATTATAGCATCATCGAATTTTCTTAAGTACTGATTTGAACATGCGATCTAGTTTACTCTTTATCACTTATCTCTTACCATTCAATATGTTTAAAATGAAACCCTTTCTAACAAAGCAATCTTGTTAAAGATTTCATTGTGGTTATGAAAATGTAAACTTTCACGATTACCACATACAATTAAAATACTTATCTTTGAGATATTAAATCATCAATTTTTTAATTATCTTTTTATAAATTCGTACGCTTCAAAAACATTTACAGTTATCGTTAGTAAATGTTAATATCTCTAAGAATTATTTAAGATGTCAAAATAAATTTATGAAATGTGAAAATTGAAAACGCAAATATAACCCTACTATTAATATAATAGTTTGATAAACGTATAAAGCCAACTATGGAATCTAATTCTATTTTATTTTAGCAAAGAATAACTAGATCTTTAATAAATTAAATATTATTAAACTGACACCCTCTAACTTACGAAGACTAACAGTGAAAAATGTCATAATCAAAGAACAAATTTAACAAAATTTAATCAAGTGTATCAAGTATAAAGTTGTGAAATAATTTAATTTAAAATTGATAAAAGTAATCACAAATAGAGACGTATCAATTAAAAAACTAATGAAGAAATAGTTGTCTTGTTAATAATTGCAATTGTTATTGTACAGTGAAAACACGAAAATAAAAATTATTATTACTAATTTTATTAAATGCACAAATAAAAAGTTCACCTCGAGTAGGATTTCAACCTACGACCTGTACTTTTCTAAAGTACCGCGCTAACCAACTGCGCTATCGAGATTCAAGCCCCAATCGATGTAAATTTTGTCTTTAGGTATGTAGAACCGTACTAGTTTTTGAATTTTGCTTAGCATTTTGAAGTTATGAAGCAAAGTTGAATTTTTTTAAGGGAAACCATTGTTGGATATATCATATTTTAATAGTACATTTTTTCTGATTGTAATGATGTAAGGGTTGTATCACTTATTTTAATAAATAAAAGCACAGTACACGTTTTTCTATTATTAGGTTTAAGAAAAATCATATCTTGCCATGGAAAACAAAAGAAATTTACAGTAAGTGTTCGAAATGTCCACCATTATTATCGACACACATGCGACACCTTTTCCAACACGGAGTTAACAGCTATCCTAATTTTACACACATCTAACAGCTTCCCGTAGCTCCTGCTGGGTTGCATATGATCGCCCATACACGAGATCTTTTATTACTCCAAATACAAAAAAGTCTAAATGTGAAAGTTCAGGGGAACATGCAGCCAATAAAACAGGATCATTTCTGCCTATCCACGAATTTGGAAAAATTTCATCTGAATATCTTTTAACGTGCGCTTGATTGTGGGGTGGGGCACCATCTAGGATATTGTTAAAATCTTCCCTCAGAAATTTCAAATATCGATTTCCAGTTAAAGTACCATTAAAAATAAATGGCCCAACATTATGGCGATTGCACATACCACAGTTTGTAAAATGTGTTTCGTCGGTCCATAAGATCTGCACCGGAAAGTTGTTATTTTCATGGCACATATTTAGAAACCAATTACAAAAATTTAATCTTATTTCATCATTACCATGGTGTAAAGTTTGTCCAACTGAATATTTGTAAGGATGGTATTTATTTATGTTATGCTGAAGTTCTCACTACTGTGCGTTGTGAGCTTGCAGCGTCTTGTGCAATTTGTCGTGTTGATGTAGATGGATTTTCATTGACACACACCTAGAACATTTATCTGCACGTTTTCATCAATATTACCCCTATTTCTGGGCTTCACAAAACTCCTAAAGTCTTTTAAATTGTTGTATAAATTCTTGAAGGTGTCTAAAGGTGGCCGATTCAATCAAAATATAATAAAAAATAGCGTTCGGCCGTTGACTGTTTTTCTTACAAATGATGTAACATTCGATCATATCAAGTTTCTCGAAATTTGCGTACACCATAATTAATTTTCTAAACCAACTCCACACTGACAAAACTGATAAGAATTACACTAACGAACGAACTGTCAAAGATGAAGATAAACAACGCAGTTGCTTATTTTTGTTTTCCATGGCAATATATGATTTTTGTGAAACGTAATAACAGAAAAACGTGTATTGTGATATTATTTATTAAAATAAGTGATACAACCCTTACATCATTAGAATCAGAATAAAATGCACTATTAAAATATGCCATACCAACTATGGTTTTCGGCACAAAATGATCTGCAAATTGTATTTAAACAATTTTTATCTATCCTTGGAAATAAACGAATTAAATCGCTGAAACGATTTTAGAGAATTTTACTTTTTTACAAATACCTAGTAAGCCATGCATTTTCTTAAATCAACAAAGCGTGTCTGGATTAATCTTTTAAAGAAGCAAATCTTTCCCCATTTAAACAAATGTGTAACTCTGTGTATGGATATACTGGGTATTTATAAATAAGTGCGATGGGTTTTAGGGAGTAATTGTCGAAGTTATTTTGCGAAAGACCAACATATTCTGATAGATGTATCGATAATAGGAATGTAAAGTACATATTTTCCTAATATGTTCAAAGTACAGTATGATTATAAAAAATTTCATCCGGTATTCCAAGCAATGACGGTTTCCAATGTATGTTCTTATAGGAGGCAGGCATTTCACAGTTCACTGCATGAAATCCTTTTATAATCACACTGTACTTAACATTCCTATTGTCGAAAATCAAATCAGTTTTTAATTTGAGTTTTTCTATAATTAACTAGTTATTATTTGCATTAGTGCATCCGTAATATGTTTCAAAAATATTTAGCATAAAGCAAAATCAAATTCCTATTACTGTTCTTACACAGTGTTTTTTTGATTTATAAAAAAGTCTACGCCACTGCAAAGAAAACTAAATATCTCCCATCGAGCATTGGTTATTCTCCTTCCCTATGAAATCGAATAAGGTGCATACAGATCCGATAGAATGGAAACAAGTGATGATTAACGGCCGAACTTACAAAAAATACACTTCGTCCGTGGATTACATGGTGATACTAAGAAAATTAATTAGGTTAATTAATGTTTTCTTTAATTGTCACACGCCGAAAGCAATGTAGATTTCAAGAATAACACTAAGGTACTATGGTGCCATTTGAAAATCAAAAGTTAATATGAATTACTCGAAACATCCTTTCAAAATTTTGTAAATAAAAAAAAAACGGCTGTAATACTGGTTTATTTAACAGGTTAAATCCCTTAACCCTTATGATTTTTGCGCTAAATAGATTTAACACCTGTACATATATATATATATATATATATATATATATATATATATATATATATATATATATATATATATATATCATGCAATCATTATAGCGTCCGTACGTAATTCCTTAATTTAGAGTCACCTAGAACTAGACGTATTCTCTGACATATTGTTGAAGTATTTAAATCAGCAAATAAAATTTAGTTTGACGTCTATTTAATGTTAACTAAAGCAATTCCCATTCTTACATTAGTTTTCGTTTCTTGTATACACAATTTTCGTACGTTTCACAATCATTCTGGAACCCGTACATTAAAGTACTGCATTAAAAATCATTACGGCGTCTTGCTGCGTTGCGTGTCCTCTTAATGTAACAAAGCAATCATTTTGGCATCTCGGATTAGAATATCCATAATGTTGTTGCTGCTAACATATAGGCGTCAATATATTTTAGTTAATAGTTTGTGAGCAATCAGTTTGACGTCTGCTTTCATATTATACAAGAATTGTGTGTATGTTTTCACAACCCAACTACACGATCATTTTTGCGTCTTAGTTTGAAATATACATAATGTTGATATTGCAAACATATTGGCATCTATATATTGCAATTAATAGTTTGTGTGCAATCAGTTTCGTCTGATCATTTTGACGTCTTTGTTTAAAATATACATACTGTTATTATTGCAGCATGTGAGCGTCAAGGTGTTTTTTATTCAAGGAATACATTCCTTGCAATCAGTTTGGCGTCTATTTTATGTTGACTAAAGCAATTTCCATTCTTATATAAGTTTTCGTTTCTTGTATATGAGCAAGTTTTTCAAAATAATGAAAATAACTGTATATGGAAATAGAACACAGGTGAGGGATTATAACATTTAAAGCGCTATCGATACATTTTTCTAATTTACTTTATATTAGCGTCATAAACCTCAAAACACTGTAAGGATCATTACATCTAGTAATTTTCCTGTTATATACAGCTGAATTAAAAAAAAGGGGAAATGAAAATTTTTCAATCGTAAATTCGGTTCTATTTGTCATCTGTCTACTTGACAATACCCATCAAAAATATTTCTATCAATGTCATTAGAAGAACGGAGCTATGATTAAGTATTAAGTTGTTAAATTTGTTACTAAATTCTAAAATATAATTTGTTCAAATTTAACCTATTTATTTTTAAACTAACATACCGTCAAAATATTTTAATCTATTTTTAATAAAGCATGTTCACACTATGGAAAAATTGAAAAAAAACTAACATTTTTTTTTATATTTCCCGAATTTTTTGAATTTAACTGTAGCATTACGATAGTAGACAGAGAGATACACGCACGAAGTGGTGCGGATCCAATTCGTAGCCTTTTCGCGTTAGAAAGAGATAAAGCATACAGGGAGTCAACTTTTTACAATATTTACAGCGCCCGATGCTTTATTCATTCAACAAATACCGATTTTTATTGGAAAGCAATGGAATGGTGTTTTATTTATCGCACGAGGAAATATGGAACAATGGTTTTTACTGGCATTTCTGCACAGTGTTGTTGAAATGAGTACTTGTAAGTAAGAGGTATGATGTCTAACACATCTTAAAAGGGTTTTGCATATTTTAATTTTACAAATCCTGATTTTTATCACAGTAAATAAAACAGGAGACGGTTAAAATAAGTAACAAATAAATTCGACTACGATAGTGGGTTGGATTCACTAAGTTTAAGTTCAAAAAAACGAACTCTGTTGTACTAAATTTTGCTTTATCGTCAATATTTGTTTTATACCGTTTCAGCAAATACATGAAACAAAGTGTACGCAGTGAATCAAGATTTATTAATAAATTTCACACAAAAAACACACAGTTTATATATCTAAACACAAAATGGCATTTACTGGAAATAAATTTATTATGCAAAATCTAAAAAAAATCTAGATGACGGGTATAAAATCGAAGTTTTTATATATTCGGATATTAGTTATAGGCACAAAAGAACATAAAAATTAGTGAGATTGCTGTCTAGATTCCTTCTTCTTTGCATTTGACCTATTACTTCATTTTGATTATAGTATTATGTGATTATGATATTAATACATGATAATAAACAGATCTGGATATTATATCTGCCTCATGTGCTTTGCATGGGAAAGAAATGCGTAATATATTAGAAAACAATTCTTCTAACACATTATCAAAATCATCATCACCAAATTTATAAGATAAAACACATTACGCATACGTATAATGTTGGAGGGATCTCGGATCTGACTTGCTCTATATTACATTCCTCACTGCGAGTTTCTCGCACACTGACTACGGAATGTTCCCGCAGCAGCATACCGTTACTATGCGTTGTGCGCTCTCTTATTTACTATCGTGTATAACATTAACAGTGACCGGTTTTGGTGCATTACACTATTATCAAAGGTTACACTCGTACAGGACAGATATCACTTTTGAAGGGTTACTTTTATTAAATTTGTCCAACATTTTCATAAAACCAAAAGGATGATGAATGGTCTTCGTAGAGTTTGTATATCATCTCCATGTAAATTGCGCTTTTGTGCAGGCGTAGGTGTTTTGTAAGTATAGTGGTTTGGTTTTGTAGAGCAGCCCTGGCTAAAACATCAAAAATAAGGTCAAGTCTAACATATTTTTTTTTAATTTGGCTAAACTGCTTTTAAATGAGCAAACGTTATCTAAAAAATCTTAATTCTTCAAAATTAACATTTGTTTTGTTTTATTCAATGGTTAATAAATGTTTAAATGCAATGTCGGCCTAGACTATCAAATACCAGTAAAATCACAACCATTTTCACTTTTATTTGAATTAAATATATGACAAATATATAAATTATGTTCAGAAAATGAGGTAATGTATATTATTTTAAATTGGCGTTTGATGGTTGGATCTAATTTATTTCAACCGGTAGAATACTTATATACAGAAACATACAGTGTATTATTTAAGTATTTTGAGGTTATTTCCAGCGAAACCCGAATTATGTATTGTCTAATAGAAAATTTAGTGCGGTACATAAACCCCAAATGTAAAATAAATAGGTAAAATGCTCTACAAACTAACAAAATGTAGAGCACTTTATATACAAATATTTAGATTTTTTTTCGGCGGCGTAAAGTTCTCCGTACCTCAACCCAAACGTTAGTAATTCCCGAGAAATAAGGAGGAATGAGAAATATTGGTGTAAAATTATCAGTAACCATCCTGAAAATAATATTTGGCCAGCATATTACTTCCCTGCAGTTGCCATAAGTGCCTTAGGTTTTATTTATCCCCACAATAAAATACACTGAGTTTAATAATACGATCGTTAGAATTGTTAACGATTTGATGCCTCAAACGTCACAGATTATACGTAAAAGAAACAATTAACTAACGTAATCAAGTTTTAAATTTGCTTAACAATTACGGCATTATATTTTCTTTTATTTTTTGCATACAGTTTCTAATCAGTTAAATTAAAGTATGTATGGTGTAAACATCAGAATCAGTACCAAGAACATATATTGGAGTGCGTAAAAATTTTGCAACTTTGACATATTACAATTACAAACCTAATAAATTAAGTTATCTAATTAAATCTAAAAATGAAACTCTTCAAAATTAGTATTCGTATCCATCTTTTTTATTAATCGAATTCCATTTTTCGAACTTATTTGTTATCTTACTTTCATAAAGGAAACGTATCTAACATATTCCCTAATAAAGGTATTTTCACTTAAGCTGACAGTAGATATAATGGGGTCGGCACTCGAAGTGTTACCAATTAAAAATGCTGTAATTTTGTCAATTTTTATTTTATTTATTTAAAAATTTCAATATATCGTAAAAACATTTCAAAATTTACGAAAAATATGTCATTGTTCGATTTATCCACCTTTAGCGCGGATAATAGCATTGAGTCTATCCGGAAAAACTTCTCACGCTGTACGAATGTGGTCTGATGGTATTTTCCTCCATTGTTGGCGAAGAGCAATCTTTAACGCGTCGACTGTCTCATATTTTTTAGTTGATACTTTGGCCTCCAGGATGGACCATATCGAAAAATCCATTGGGTTTAAGTCCGAGGAATATAGTGGCCAATGTTGAAAGAAATGAAGCTGGGAACTTTTTCTTGTAAAAAACGTTGGGTTTCACGAGCTTTATGGGATGGTACCGAAGTCTTGTTGATTACACGTTCCAAATGGATTTCTATCCGAAACTGTTTGCATGTCCAAGGTACATCAAAGCATCGTTTAAAACCTTTTCACAGTAAATTTGTTGATTCACCTGCACGCCCTGTTCAATGAAAACGAGTGGTGAGCGTCGTGTGGCAGTTATGGCGGCCCAAACCATCACTGGCGCAGACGCTTGCTTTCGCAGCAATTCGCTGCTATAAATTGTCTCGATGATTTGCACTCTAACCAGTACACGATCGTTTTGTTCTGTTTACATATTTGCTGATACTGTAAAAACCTTTTCATCAGAAACAGGTACCAGAATTGCATTAAGCTGCGCGACCAACGTGCAAGTGTTTTACCGCCTTTGCTCTTGCTAGGCGAACTTTCTTTTGTTCAGGTGTTAAATCTTCCACCTTTTGTATTTTGTAGGGCTTCAATCGTAGTTCTGTTTTTAACTTTGGGTTGGATCTCTATTAAACTCATTTAAGATTCTTTGAGAAATTCTTCTTTGCTGTCTATTTTGATTATCATTTCGAACGCCCTGTAATTTCCTTAAACCATTCTCTGTAAACTCCCTGTGAATTCTTACGAAAACATGACGAGCAGGATGCTTCCTATTTGGATATCTTCTTATATATTCTCTAACTGCTGCTCTTGAATTCCCATTAGCAAAACCATAAATAAAATGGATGTCCGCAATTTCTTGATTTGTAAAGTTAAAAGGCATTTTAAAGATGTTTAATTAAATTAATAAACACTGTCAGTATTTAGTACATATTAGTATGTTACACCTGTCAAAACGTATTACTACGATTGTTTATTGCCATGGAAACACCAATTCATAGCAAACTTTAACTTTTTTTTTGACGTTTTGACAGTTGTAACATACTAATATGTACTAAGTACTAAAAGTGTTTATTAATTTAATTAAACATCTTTAAAATGCCTTTTAACTTTATAAATCAAGAAATTGCGGATATCCATTTTATTTATGGTTTTCCTAATGGGAATTCAAGAGCAGCAGTTAGAGAATACATAAGAAGATATCCAAATAGGAGGCATCCTGCTCGTCATGTTTTCGTAAGAATTCACAGGCAGAGCAGGTCCAGTTTCGTGGCCTCCAAGGTCTCCGGATATCAAATTATTAGACTTTTTCGTGTGGGGTTTTTTAAAGGAAAGAGTTTATGCGACCCCAGTGAACGCACAGAATGAACTTATTGATCGCATAAGAAATGCTTCCAATGCGATGATACCATATTTAGTGAATTTAGATCGGTCCATTGTTCGTCAATGCGAGATGTGCGATCAGAGCAACGGTTCTCATTTTGAACAATTTCTGTAAATTTGTATGTGTGTATTTTTAATTAATGTTATTCAATGCCTCTTATCGCAATAAAATCAGTTGACTGTTGTTAAAGTCAGTGGGGTACCATTTTTTCCCGAAAAATTGGGTGGACCCACGGACGCCACTGGTATAGGTAGAAATGTTCTGACTACTCCAGAACATGCGCCATAGCGTGTCCTAAATTGCAAGCCCGTATCTCAAACCGTTTATGAAATATTACAAAAAATGTTTAAAAAAATTAGAAATTGAACACTCTTTATCTTGTAAACGAAGCGTTTTCGGGCATATGTTTATATGAACTTTTCTTCATATTTTTCGTTGTAGAATTAAAGTTTGGCATGAAAAATGTGGGACACTCTGTATATGCTATTTTGGTAAACCTTTAGTTTTCCCAAAGCAAACAATTTTCGAGCAGGATGTTTTGGACCAGGTATAATGTCGATAATATTTGACAAGATAAATCTCAATATAATTGTTGAATTTATTGTACCATACATTGTATGTTCAAGATCTAGTAAAATTTTGTTGGATTTCGCAGCAGTGTCACTTCTAGTTTGCTTGTTTACCTTCATTAATCGCAGAATTTTATTTTTCAGAGATTTTTTTTTCTCATTAATTCAGGGTGTACTTTTGATGAATGGATTGTATACATGGTATACAATCATGCTAAAATTTCAAAATATAAGATAGTTATATCATTGATCAGAGTTTATGTATTTTATATTGGTGAATTTTTAACTCTTTTGATGAGGTTCTTATAAATATTGTAGTTACACACTGGAACCGAAAGATATCTAAATATGTTTCGTTATCTTTTTCAAGGTCTAATCTCCTTTTCATACTCGATTCTATACAATTAATTTTGGATAATTTTGTGATATAATTAACAACTTTGTTGCCTACTTTTATTATATCTTTTCTTCTCACCACATATAAATAAACTTATAGTCCGAAATGAACAATTTCCATCACTTAAAAATTACATTATTTTAAACTGATCTGAGGAAATTATAGAGAATTATTTTTCTCTATAATTATATTCACCATCTGTACTATAAGTAGACATATGTTTTTGCCTTTACTATGTACCTATGTACACGTGATTTAATTTCGTTGAAAAATTTTCAGAACTTTTTTTAAATTGGGTTTTACTATATGTTTTTCTATTTTTTAATTACTATTCACATGTAGTGACATTTTATATTATTCCTTTCTAATTACTTTTTATTAGCTTAAAATGCAGGATTTAATACCTAAATATCTGGTATGGAAAAACGATAAATTTGTTTAAGGAAAATATTCCGTCGTCAATAGCAACGGATAATCTTGTGATATTTTCTTACCGAATCCCCCAGGTGCTTGAATTAATTACTGGAAATTTCTTCTCGTTCACAAATCTTTTAATAAAATTATCCCTCGTGTTCGATAATTTTAAAAACATTTGTGAGTGGAAAAAATTTCCGGAAATAACCCAAGCACTAGGGAGATTGCAAGTGATAATTATGCAGCTTCTTTTGTAATAGGTTTATAATGAAAATAGGCAACGTCATAGAAACAACAATACTGATTTATGTCAGATAGACGTCTAAATCTCATTTCAGATAGGTGTTCACCGGCATTTAGAGGCTAATTTGAAAAATAAACTGCAAGCCACCGACTTTTCTAAAAACATATCGATAACGCAGTTTAAGTATTTTAAACCTTCTTTAGTTTTTAAGGCTTATTTGGTTTCATATTAAGAAATTTTAAAAGTAAAATTGAATTATCTTTAAAAAGTAGGTTTACACAGAAATTCAAAAAACGAAATTCATGTTCCCCTGCTCTTAATAAACTCCCGCTTCCACCGCTAGATTTCTCCCCAAATCAGGTCTAGGGGAAATGAAACCAAGTTGAAACACAAAATTTCAAGTATGTGCGTGTTATCGTTTTGGAGTTATCGTGGATACTAAGATATACGGACGCGCGCACCCACGCACACACGGACGCGCGCGCCCACACATACACACACGCACACGTACGCACGCACGCACGTACGCGCACATACACACACGCACGAACAAACCCACACACACGCATGCACGCGCACCCGCACGCCCGCGCACCTCCCCACGCACGACACACACACACACACACACACACACACACACACACACACATCCACGAAGGTGCACGCCCTCCCCCCTCCACACACCGACATAATTAAGACACACCGAAAACCGACACACCGACTCAGGCCTACACACAAACAGGCATACTCACACTCACACGCACACACAATGGCAATTGCATAAAAAGATAAGTATTTGTAACAGTTTAACTTAGTAATGTTTCTATTTGGTTTCTGGATTAACCAAAAAATACGTTAAGTTAACATATCGAAAGCTAAATGCGAATAGACTTTAAGCGAATATTTGTAATATGTTTATTTTTTATTCAAACACATTTTCTCAGTTTATCCGCCGTCGAGTGGCATTTGGGCGAAAAAATAAATAACTGCCTAAACAAACACATAAAATACGAAGAGTGTGTGGATATGCCTACCAACTTACGGTACGTACCGTACTTTTTATTTTCAAGTACAAAGTACGTCAATGAAACCAAAGTAACCTAGAACACCATGTCCATCCAAAATTTGATATCGGGTACTAAAGTACTACCCAACACTTTTAGTAAGGTTATGGCGGTATCTCTATAGTATGTGCACTACCTGCCCTACGATTACTATAGTATGTGCACTACCGACACTGCATAATTGACGCGCGCACTGCCTAATATAATTTATTGTTTATTGAAAAATCACATATTTAAAAAAAGATACTGAATTAGGAAATTATATACATAACTAAACAATTACATATAAATAGTTTGAATATCTCTTAAAAGTGCTGTGAATTCACACTCTTTATCTCTTCTTAGACTTTTCCAGGAAACAAAGTGCAAATGACTTTGTAAAAGTTGTAACGGCACATCTCGCAATTTCTTCATGATGCGCACTTTGGCATGCACCTATCCTCTTTGTGTGAGATCATGATTCGGGATCCACATAATGTCGCTGATGGTTCTCAGCGTGGTGCACAAATCCAAGATGGTTGAGTGACCGGTACGCAGGCCACTCATCCGAATTGATGCGAGACCCAGCTTCTACCTCTCGTTCAATTAACGGGATAATAGTTACCCGATCCCGCCTTGCGACGGCATAATACCTCACTTCTGTGTGTGTGGCCAAACCAAAAACCCAAGGACCATCTACACGTCTTCCATGGTTTCTGTACTTCTCTACCTCAGCGTCGGAGTCTCTGATTCCGCCGGTGTATTCCCATCGAGAAGACGCCCTCGATTATTTTTTCGTCTTCCCGCAAATCTAGACTCGTTAATTTGCACGAATAGCTATTATTGCGAACATTATGCATTTATATAATTGGGATCATTAAGACGAATTTTCTATAATTGGATTATTATCGGTAATATTCAGGTTGTGCGCACATCAAAATAGAAATTTACCCTGTAGTACATTTTATTTGGTAGAGCACATACTATAGTAGCATCGTTATAGCGCAGTGACAGTAAATGCTTTAGATAACTTTTATATATTTTTTAATTAGCCATTGCGAATGTCGTATGGTAGGTATGTTTCATAATATGTGTAATTTGTAATTTTATTTACCACTTAAATTTTAAATCAAACTAAATTGTAAAAAAGTATCCGTAAACTACGTGTTTAGATAGTAATTTAATATTATTATCTGGAAAAACCTCTGCATATATTTTTATTATATTGTAATATAGTTTTAATAGTTCACGCTAAAATCGATCTTACCTTTTATTTGGATTAGGTGGATTCGAATCAGGTGGGTTCAAAATTACAGTTTATGTTGACATTATTTCAACACTGTTCTCAATTAACATGATTTATCTATTTATAAAATCTAATAAAGCAAGACAGGCAGATAAAAACCTATTTAATGATTGCGAACCGCTCCTATGCATTTCTTTTAAATGTATCATTTAACCTGAAGTATTGCAAATCAATTTTACTGTTTAAATGGTATTGTGTAACGTGGTTGGTGTAGTGATTTAGCTACTTACAGAACATATATATTAATATATGAGTAAATTTATAGCTATATATCATAATCGTGTGTAGATATAAAATAATTTGTGACTCTTATTAGGTGTATATAGTTTGTCTTCAGTATGTTATTAATTAACTTGCATGAATGACAGCCTTGTTCTCAATATTCAATCTTGTAAAATTAGTAGCGTAGAAAGTTATTAATGTTCTAATCGAATACTCAATGACTTGATTTCACTTTTTTTTGTTGTAAAGATAAAATCTGCAATTGACAAATTACTATAACTAACCGCTATTTTCTATGGTTTATATTTCTATTTAACTGCTAATTAATGGAGATTGTACTAAAGCTAAAAGTAGTACCTCCCATTTTTTTTTCGGACGTTCAAAACACGTTTAGTTTTCTTCTTGAGAAATGTAATTTGAACTCTATTTTAGTAGTTAATATCTGATTATAGAATATTGAGTTTTGCTGAAGAAACTGCAAAATTACGTTGCGTGGGAATTGAGTCAACTTGTTTTTGTTGTAGTGGACAAAATAGTCTTGTAAGTATAAATATACCGATATGCATCGCGATTTAAGGTGTAAATTAACTTGTTGCAGTTAACATTAACTCTATAAATATGACACTTAAATATGTCAACCGTTTTATAGTGAAAATTTAATGCAGTTTATAATTCTTTGCACTTTATCGCCAAAGTGTATAAAAAAAAATAAAAATAATTTTTACTATGCAAACATTGTAACCGGTTCAATTCTTGAGAGTTAACCAACATTAGCGACTTTCTAGCAGCATTTTAACACCTACTAAATTATTGTCTTGATATAAATCTAGCCTTAATACGCAGATTGGTAATTTAAATAATTTATTTTAAATTCACCTGTACAAGCTAATTACACATGAGTTATGGGGTGTTCTGATTTCCTCCTTTTTTTAACTACAGTACTACAGTAATTTATTTGACACACAATTGGTCTTAATACTTAGATGCTTGTGCACATTCATTCTGTAACTTATAACATCGACAAAATAAAATAGAAAGATGGCGTGATTGTACAATTACCTTAAAGGAAAGATTAATGGGTGATTTTATAAAAATTGGTACAACTTAACGCTCCCACACAATGAATTATCTTTGTTTTAAAGTTTTTTAATTACAAGTGCGATTTTACGTTAGTTTAATAACCTTCAAAATGATTTTGTAAATTTACGGCATAAAAGGTCGTGTATATAGGCAAAACTTTGTTTAATCAGAGGTTATCCATTTTTTGGTCAGGAAGGGCCAAATTAAGAATAAAAGCCTTGGAATTGTTTGTCATTGAATCACTATAGTTAAGCAATTTTTTAATTAGTTCTTAAACTAAACGGAAAATTAAGAGATATAGGTAGGTAACATTTAGTATACTTCATGCAACCACTAATCTACTTCACAATAGAAACCTACACTTCTCTTTATACTATCTAAAAGCGTTGGAAATTTCTTTGTCATTTATTTTTTTCTTTTCTTTTTTAGTTCTTATAATATAAATATGTTAACAACTGGCTGTATTTTTTGTAAACGGAAAATTAAGGTATGTAGGTACAGTGGCGGCTCGTTGCGTAAAATAGTGGGTGTTCTGCGATCTGAGAGAGGTTGTGCCTGTGAAAATACTTACGTAAACTATAAATACAAACTTACCTATTTTCTATATATCAAGTCGATTCGACGATTCTTCTTATTGCCAAATTTATCGATAACTTTCTCGTCAAAGTTTTCGATTTCGGAAATAATTTTTTTTTCAATCGAGATCATAGACAGAACTGTTAGGCGATCTTCGGACATGGTATTACGGAGGTTCGTCTTGATCCGTTTCAAAGTCGAGAAACATCGCTCGGCCTCTACTGTTGTCATAGGGGTTGTTACAATAATTTCCAATAGTTTCCTCGTGCCTCGCATTGTGTCACCTAAATTGTTTTTTAACAAACATTTCAAAAGAGGTAACGCCCATTTATTTTGTTACAGTCTTTTCTCAAATAAATGACCAACAACACTGTTCGGAGTCGTTCTTTCTCAAGTATGGGGTATTTTGAACTAACTTTACTTAACTTATCAGGAAACTTGCTGCTATATATTCCACAGTTCTCAGAAAAGAAAAAAGATGCAGTGGTCTTTGAAACTGAACCGATCTTTAACACAGTTGGTATTGGTATCACACACTTCTAAAGCGGTGAAGCGATGATCAAATTTGTTATTAGGACGTTTTCGTTTATTTTGTGGTTAACCTAAACACCAACTTGAAGTTTCATCAACAATTTCTCCAATTTTATTGCGAATGATAGCGATGCTCTGCTCAAAATTATCAATAGCATGTTTCACTTGCTTTGGATCGGTGTTTCGTTTTTGTAATTGATGGAATAAAATATCCACGTGAGGCATAACATGGTGGAAGAATCAGAGCCAAAAAATATAGACTGAATCCTGCAAAGTAAGTCGAATATTGTTAGTTGCACTGCAGACAGTTCCTTGTGTAAAATTTTCCATTATGTCTTCCATACATTCAATGAGAGATTCCCGGTTTTCAAAAACATTTATCGTACGTATGTTAAAATTTCAACGAGTTGTAGCGCCATGCGGAATTTTTCTTTCTACAATTTTATTAAGTACTTCTACTCCAAAAAATGTACGAACTTGAGAGTTGGACTTAGTAGCTTTAGACATAATTAAATTTAATTGATGAGCGTAACAGTGTAGGAAATAAGCAGATGGATATTTCTGTCTGATTTTTGCTTGAACACCTGTATGTTGTCCACTCATAACCGCTGCTCCACCATAACTCTGTGAAATGAGCTTTTGTGGCGAATTTCCAATTAATGTGTTTAGAACATTTAAAATATTTTGAGCAAGGGTTTCAGCGTTACATTTTTCTGGGTTTAAGTATATGTCCAAAAACGTTCAGTTACTTCAGTACCACGTATATATCTAAAAATTACCACAAGTTGAGATTTTGCAGATGCATCTGTTGTTTCATCCACCATAACTGCCAGAAAAGGTGCTTGTTGAATTTGTTTTATTATCTCTTCATGGCAAACCTCAAGTATGCAGTCTAACAAGTTGTTTTGGATTTATTTTGAAGTACCTTTAAATACAGAAGCGTTTGTCAGGTGCTCACTCAAAGCTTTGTCAAGTTCAGCAGAGAAATTTATCAATCCACGAAATATTCCTGGATTTTCTGAATCGACAGTTTCATCGTGTCCTCTAAGTGCTAATTCGCAAGCGCCACAAAACTTTACACAATTTATAATTTTAGATGACGTATCTGTTTTTCGTAACATTGCCATTATTTTTCTATATATTTTTCGAATAAGCCGAATCTTAACTGAGCTCTAATATTCGTAGTTCCCAGCAAAGCTAATTCCATCGTATTATGAAGATGGCCTTTAGAATTTTATGTTCTTTTATTTTTTCACTTAGGTGCACTAAGTCAGTCACACCCACCTCCGCCCTGCTTTATCTCCACTAAATAACACACGGAGAACAAAATAAAGCGTTTTTCTTATTACATCCACAAATCCACTCGATTCTATTATAAATATCCCTTTATATTAATTAAATTAAAAATAACATCAATTGTGAATAAACAATGTGCTACACTTAAATAATGAAAAAAAAACAATTTGCAAATTCAAACGTAATTATAGGGTACGTTATTAAACACCGTAATGTACTAATGTACTGATATAATCGCAGCTCAAATATTACGTACCTTGATGCATTTTAACATGTGCGAAATGCGACGAATGTATGTCGAGTCAAATTACGAACGTGACCTGGAAGATCTGTGCACTGCTGCAGCGGCCTAGATAAATAATATATATATATATATATATATATATATATATATATATATATATATATATATATATATATATATATACAGTGAATCTTATCTAATCCGCCAAAATTAAAGGCGTGCTAGAACTCATCATTCTAAGCAAAAAGTTCATATGTACATGGGTCCGGAAATGCTTCGTTTCCGAGATACAGGTATCAAAGTTGAAAAAAAATCGCGTTTTCTTCAATATCTTTCGACTGTTTCGAAATAGTTTCATGAAATTTCGTATACAGGGTTTTTGGGATGACAAATTCAAATTTGTGGTCCATTTGGTTGTCGTTTCTAGAGGCGCCAGCGCAACGATTTCGACCCTTTAAATCGTAGCAATTTTTTTGCTACACTGTATGCCATTTTGGACTAGAAAAATCGATTCTCTATCTTTTCTTCTAAAAAGGTATATCTTAGTGATGTCGCTAGGAGCAACCCTTTCCGAGAAAAACGCTTTTAAAACTCATGATGCATACACATTTTCGGAGGGTATTTTTGACAGGTTTATCAATAGGAATTTTAATTGTTACTAAGTAACACTTGTTTACTTATGTACTTATCTGTCTCTTTGCGTTCATTGATAATAAAATTTTAATAAAAATCCATAATTAAATACGATAGAATGCCTAGACATACAACATGTATACTTTTAATATTAATTTTTTCTTTTCTTTTTAATGTTGGATTTTTCTCGGAAAGGGTTGCTCCTAGCGACTTCACTAAGATATACCTTTTGTAGCAGAAAAGACAGGAGAATCGATTTTTTAGTCCAAAATGGCATACAGTGTAGCACAAAAAGTTGCAAAGATTTAAAGTGGTCGAAATGGTTGCTGGCGCTCTAGAAACCACAACTAATGGACCACAAATTTGATTGCATCCCAAAAACCCGTATACGAAATTTCATGAAACTATTTCGAAACAGTCGAAGATATTGAAGAAAACGCGATTTTTTCAACTTTGACACTGTATCTCGGAAAAGCATTTCGGACCCATTATATGAACTTTTTGCTTAGAATGATGAGTTCTAGTACTTCTTTAATTTTGGATTAGATAAGATTCACTTATATATATATATATATATATATATATATATATATATATATATTAAATTTTAAATTTTTAACTTTCTGTAAATTTATTATAATTATGTAAAAGTTTGTACTTTGGTGTATTGTGGGTTGCCTATCCAACAAAAATGCAAGGGTGTAGTCTATATAAACAAATGTTTGGTAATTTTTAATTTTTATTGTTACTAAAAATACAATAATGCACTTCCGGTGAAACATTTTCCCCACAACGCCTTCCTCTAACATTTGACATTTATGAAATGAAGGTTTTTAAGTGTCAAGTTTGATTGATGCCATTTTTCTTTGCTTCGATTTTTATTAAAAACGCCCTATATCGAAGGGGATCTGAAAGATTATTGGCCATCAAAATTAAAATAATTAAGTATTTATTTTGGTTATTGTATCACCTTAATTATTTTCTCGAGCGAGGATTTAAAACAACCCATTGCACCAAGTTCTTTATTGGGCTAGCATTCCACCGTTGAGATTCATTTAAATCCTAACATCATAGTAAATTATCTACTTTATTTTAACCTGCTACTACCAGCTTACTGTTACTGTTATTTACCACTCATAGTGAAATTTTGATTGCTTCAAAACCTTCTCCGAAAGCTCGCACTACACCTTAGAGGTACGTTACCCTGTTAGTTTTGGATATCTGTAACTAAATCAATGTATTGTAGCCTGTAATTTGTAATTATCGTGTTACTGTTGCTGGATTTATTATAGTATCACAATACAACCACCGTTACAGTAATCTCTCTCCAACAACCTACCGATTACTAGGGGTTCAACAAATTGTGTAACGAGTACTCACTTAAGGTCGAATCTGTGTGGTGTATGTAATTGTCCATCGTCCCTCCATCTGCAATTTTGGTTATCGTTTATTTCATACATTGGTATATGTTTTGTAACCTATAAGAAAATTTACTTTAATGTATTAAATTACTGTGTAATTACTTACTTTCGCAAATGAGTTCATTATATGTACTTCCTCCCCTTTTTTGTAAACACGTATTTTTTTACGTCCAACTATCTAACCTTGTGTTGTCTAACTCACTTATCAAATCAGCTGATGACATAAAGTATAATGTTCGTATAAAGCGTAGTTTAACGTCTAGATATTACTGTACTGGTTACTGACGTTTTATTATGTTATTCAGATTAGTCACAATAAGAATTTATTTATCCGTTATTTTTTTAGAATATGTGAATTCCCAACATCTTTAGTTTTGTTTCCTTTCCTTTTTTTGAATTAAATCTCTTTCTGAAGTTTAATTAATAATTTTATTGACAATTCTTTTTTTAAGATTACAGTTATAAATTTTCTGTTATTTTAATTGTGAGTGAGGCTAGAACAATTTATTTTTTTTGCGCATCATACCGGTATATTTAATCAGTTTTTTTTTGTTATTACCATTCGTGGCCTATCCGAGCACTGGATTTTGTTATTTTATATTAGATTGTTAATTTTTGTGGACGCTTAATTTAATGGCTGCGTCTATTGTTCGCGCCATTAATTTATTATTTATCCTTTTTTGTTATATTGCTTATAATCACGTTAAATTTTATTCATTATTTTCTTGATAGACGAACATTTAAAATTTGTTTTCGACTTTAAATTTTGTTGTAAAGAAAACCCAAACTAGATATTTAATTTTCTTTTTGTTATAAATTTAATTCAATATATACTTATACATATTATTGTCATCCACTTTAATTTTAGTTATACAGTTAACCCTTTTTTGTTATTTTGACTCTGTCTACGTTTACTCTCCTTCCTTTCGTGTACGCTTACAGGTCAAAGATTACTCTTGAAGCTGGAGTAGTGTTACGCAGTTTTGTAGGTTCGTTGCGGTTCGGAAAAACATATAATTAAGCTTCTGGCGCCCTTAATTCTTTTTTTCTTGACAACTATCGTTGACCCACGATCCATACCGACTCGAGCAGCTAGCCGACCTTTTGTTCCACCCACCAATAAGCGTATATACTTCTTTTTCTGTCTGGGGTAACAATATATATATATATATATATATATATATATATATATATATATATATATATATATATATACGTGTCCCAGATAACATTTCCAGCATGGGGATCTCGCTTATTATAAAAGATACAGATTTGGTTAAATTAGATGAATTACTCCTAAGGATCAGTGAAATTATAGGACACTCTCCAATTTCCAAATTTCCAGGTATTTTAAGACTTATGGCAAGAAAAGAAAATGTCAAATTTCTTTTCTTGTAATATCTATTTGTTATATTAGACATATAAATTTTATTTGCACTTAAGATATTTTTATGCAGAATTTAAATATTAATTTGGATTTTTTTGCACTTTCTATTTTTTAGTTTCAACCCTAAATTAAATTTTCTTATGGAACGACAAGTCGGCTTTGAAATAATTGATCGTGTTTTTTATCCTCTTTACAATGATATAGCACATGTACTATCTATTTTTAAAAACAACAAAGAAAATTTAAAAAAATGTATTTTATTAAAGACTCTAACAATAAGCAGGCCGTGAAACATAAAAACACAATCGAATTTAATGTCACTTAAAAATTATTCGTTCCAGAATATTTTTGCGTCAAACATGGCTTTATTTACTAATACTGAAAAGTTTGATATGTTGAGTTGTTACATTTTGTCTCATAAGAACAGTATAGAAGCTGAACGGATGTACTTGAGACTGTATCCTGAAAGAAGGCAGCCCAGTGGTCGTACGTACAGAAATTTGGTAATTAATTTAAAAGAATATGGTTCATTTTCAAAACCTACTAGAAATCCGAAATTACGGAATGAAGATGCAGAACTAAATGTGAAATGTCGAGCGATGAATTGTCGCGCGATGAAATGACGGGACACCTAATCACAAATCTACTAGTTTAGAAATCACGCGTGCCGCTGCGCCTCATACGTGAACTAAGCCACACACGGACAGAAAAAGCTTACTTCATGGCGTAGTAGTAATGGAATATGCTATTTCAAACTATCCATCTCGTCCCATTATCAGCGAGTTTTTATGTTATACTAGAAAGCTATTATATTTTAAAAGCTTTATAGCAGAATATCAGTTAGCATAAAGAGAAATGTAGGTTTCTATTGTGAAGTAGATTAGTGATTGCACGAAATATACTAAGGGTTACCTATACAGTGGCGGCTGGCGTATAAGTGCTGCATACCCGCAGAACCACCAAAAAATTGACATAAAAATTAAAATATTTTGTCACATAAACAAAATTATGCTTTAAGATTAAATTAAAATAAATATATATATATATATATATATATATATATATATATATATATATATATATATATATATATATAACGTGTCCCAGATAACATTTCCAGCATGGGGATCTCGCTTATTATAAAAGATACAGATTTGATTAAAAGATGAATTACTCCTAAATTAGTGAAATTATAGGACACTCTCAATTTCCAAATTTCCATGTATTTTAAGACTTAGGCAAGAAAAAGAAAAATTCAAATTTCTTTTCTTGTAATATCTTTGTTTATTAGACATATAAATTTTATTTGCACTTTCTTAAGATATTTTTATGCAGAATTTAAATATCAATTTGGATTTTTTGCACTTTCTATTTTTAGTTTCAACCCTAAATTAAATTTTTCTTATGGAACGACAAGTCGGCTTTGAAATAATTGATCGTGTTTTTTATCCTCTTTACAATGATATAGCATGTACTATCTATTTTTAAAAACAACAAAGAAAAATTTTATTAAAGACTCTAACAATAAAGGCTGAAACATGAAAAACAAATAATAGATAACAACAAGCGTTAAGCAGGTAAGATAATTATCCAATTATAAAAGATGTTCAAACAATTGACCATTCCGTTCTAAACATAATTGTGCCCTGCGTAGTGTCGACGTAATTGCTCTGCGTAGTTTTGGCGTTTAATGCTACCAAATGCTGCAAGAACAGCTTCACGAAGATCTTCGCATTCTCAAATGTTTGCACGTACACTCGATTTTTACGTAGCTCCAAAGGAAAAACTCCAAGGGCGTTAAGTCTGGAGATCTGGGTGGCCATAAAATCGGCCCTCGATTACCAATCCATGAATTTGGAAACCGATTATTAAGATATTCGCTGATGATGTTTGAATTGTGGGGTGGGGCGCCATCTTGTTGGAAGCAGATATTAATATTCTCAATCAGTGGTAAATCATCAAGTTTATTTTCTAAATCGGTTTGTAGTAAATTCAAATACCTTTCACTATTTAATGTTTCGTTAAAAAATATGGGCCCAATAAGTTTAGCGCCTAAAATGCCACATCAGACGTTAAAAGCAAATATCACTTGATGCCGACTCTCCTTAACAACGTGAGGATTTTCACGGTCCCAAAAGTGAACATTGTGTCGATTGAAAAGGCCATGATTTGTAAATCTGCTTTCGTCAGACCACAAAATCGTAGCTGGAAAATTATCGTTATTCTCACATTGATTAACATACCATTGGCAAAATTGTAATATTCTCGCCTGATCTCCATCTCTAAGTCCCTGCAGAATGGTGTACCTATACGGATGATACCTGTGACGTTTTAAAATTCATTGTGATGTAGTTTTCGAAATACCAGTGTTATGTTCAATTTCTCTAACATGTTGAAGGATTTTCAATAACTGATTGCGCGACATTTTATCGCGCGAAATTTGATATTGATGTTTTATTGGGTACTAACCTAATTCGTTGGTGGAAATGCATATCTTTATTAAAATTAATTTACAATTTATTTCTTTATTTGAATATTATTACTCCCGTAACTATTTTGAGCAAAATTCTATCAGACATGAAAATTACCCTGATTGACTAATAAAATTAATGACACCTAAATCACCATAGTCCAATTGATTTTATTTTTAATTCTAGACAATCAATTAACCTGACTTTCTAAAATGGAATATGAATTTTTATATATAGATAGTACTTTCGAGGATTTCTCAACCAATTCTACCTTTTTGATAAATTTCAATGATTACCGATAAAAAATTAACGATGTCTTTTAAAATTTGTTTTTTTTTTTACTGAATATTGCATATTTTAGTGTATTTTGTATACATTTTTAGTGCATATTACATGTATATATTATATCTTTTTTAAGTGCATATTTTCCAGTCTTTATAGTCAATATGAAATTTCGCGCGATGAAATGTGCGATAAATATCTACATGAATTGTAAGAATTGTCGCGCGATAATTGTCGGCTGAATTACTATTCTTGTGGTTAAGCTACTTTATTGGGAAATTTTAATATTCTCCCTTATTTTCGGCACTTTGTTTAAATCTACCAAGTAGGATAACTAATGTGTTGAAAATCTAACGTGTATTATCTAACAATGATATCATTTATATATTTTACTTATTTAATAATAAGCTATTTTGTAGGACTGGTTGCCCGAGGGCTTATTTAGGCATTTGAGCAAAAAAAATCAGTTCAAATGAAGGCGTTTATGTTAAAGTCGAAAACGTTACCGATATCAAACGCAATTTTAATCCGTAACATTTTAATTTCGTTAAATTAATTATGTATTATTAATTAATTGGAAGATCAGTATTCGAAAATGTTTAGGTACAGTCTGTTTAAATTTCGAGAACAAGCTGGTTACTGTAGATGTTTAAATTCACAAGTTTGAAATTAATATGGACATAATTAGTCCTTTGAATTACTCAGCGAGAATTTGCATTCTTCAAGCTTGGAAATATAAATTGTGAAGATTCTGTTCCAAAATGACTAAGTAATAATATGGTTGAAAAGCATTCGTTACAGGCTTCTTGTGTGGAGCCGGAAAGAATGAAAAGCAAACACAGAGGCATAGCAAGCATAGAGATGCCTAGCAATTGTTCTATGGCCAAGTTTTGACTTTTCTTATTTGAAAATGCTTTCAAAGGAAGAATTTGTTTCACTTGTAATCAAACAATGGTAAAAGATATATAGAGCTATCTAGAGAGATATCGGTGGATTAGTATAATTTCAGAGTTGTGTAATTTGACAGGTAAATAGGCAGTAGAATTTAGTGATGAAGTCATTTATAGAAACCTTTAAAACATGGTGCGCAATATCTTTGCTTTTCTCACTTATTAGTGGTTCATGCAAGGAGTGCTTATTATACAGGTAAAATAAGAAATATTTATGCAGTATAGCTGCAATTACGTAGTTTAGTACAATAGCCGGCACCAATTTTATTTTATACGATATTAATTAGTTATAAATGTAGTACAAATAATAACTGCTGTATAGAAATTACTTTTTACTGTGATTTTTACCTAATGGCAAATTATTAACTGTACAGTATGACAAGAAATGAGGAGCACGTGTTTTTCTATTTTTTGCTGACACAGCAGACACTTTCATTGTTAAGAACAGTAGCTGTGGTCTGAAAGGCTTTGTTTTTTCGGTGGTCTGCCAATGTGCACAACTTTTCGACCTGCAAGTTTAGGCTTTCTACGAGACACTGCTGTTGATTGAATCCCAATATAATTCCTCCTTGGGTGTTTTTACCTTGTTTTATTATAGGTAGTGCTGCACCATTATATCTTCCAAACGTATAAAGCGCAGATATAAGTAAAGAATCAGTTTTACAACAATTAAATTTTTTTATAAACACGTCAAGTGCAATTTTGTACACTTCATGATTGGTTTCACACTTTTTAATAAGGGTCTCAAAGATATCATGAAGTCCGTTTCGAATACCACAATTTTGAAAATCTTGATTGGGTTTTTCATTTTCAATTTGTGGATTTTCGTTGATTGGATGTACCATGTTAGGATTTTCTCCATTGTTGTCATACTAGCCAGTTACACTACATGTTTCTCCTGTAATTATTTTGTGCAGTAAATATTTTAAATTGATGTGGTGGACGGTTGGATGAAATTGCTGTATAGGCAAATTAAATTTCTTTATAACCATAAATTGATGCTTACAGGATGACCCTGTCTCACCTACATAGCCACTACAACATTCCAATTCGTAATTTACAATGTATTCTTTTTTAGTATGTTTGTTAAATACTATGTACAAATTACAACCAAAGTTTTCTCATTCTAAATTATACATTTTTTTATCGTCCACAAAATATTTATTTTTCTTTCTTGAACATTCCCACCGTCCATTAATAATGTCCATAATTTTCTTAAAATAATAATGTTCAAACGTTGAAGTTGTATAACCAAATAATTGGGCAATACTAAAAGATTTTGTGCGTTTAAGAATTGTCCCTTTAAAAATTCGAAACATTGCTTCGCAATAAATATTAGTGTCATTGCCTCTTGTAACATCCTCCTACCTATAACACATCTCCCAACTAGTTGCCGACACAATTAAATTATTTATATACTGAAACACATTTCTGTTACTTGATACACAATTCAGATGAAGTAAATAATCATACTGTTTTTGAAAATCTTCCACAGTTAAACAATTCAACGTTTTGTTAAATAAATTATAAATGTAGGTTCGATTATTTTTATTTCCATTATTAAAACGCTTTTGAAGGACATTTCTTTCAGCATCACAATTGTTTGTAATAATCACTTTGGGAAAGCCACAATTGTAAAACGACTGTCGAGGTAAGATACTTTTCAAAACACAAAATGGTTATTGATTGCTCATTTTCTGGATATAAGAGTAAAATACCCAATGGTAATGCCCCAACGCAAGATAGACGAAGGAATAGGAATATTCTGGTGTTGTGTCTATCCATATTACCTTAAGAATCAACAAACATAACTTCACTAGATCACTTTATATTCTCATGGACTCTTTTCATAATTGGTGAACAAATAGCAACTGCCAAGTTTTCTCCTTCAACCGACGTAGTTGCACAAGTGCAATTGCATTTTTCATTATAATATTTAATGAAGATTAACGATTAAATCATTGCGTTCCAGTAGGTTCCCCATATACCTTTTTAAAAATATTGTGATATAAATCATAAACCCATTTTTGAGCAATAACTTCATGATATTTTCCACCATATTCTTCGAAGCAATTATCTTTAAATATGCTGAATGCGGAAGATGGTGAATAACCTTTATAAAATAAGTATCTAAACATTTCTTCCAATTCTTTGGATAGAGGACGATACTTCAAGGTTAATGCAGAATACAACGGATGCTTGTGAGTATGCCTTATATGTACTTCACAAGGATGCGTTTTCAAGTAGATCTTTACTTCTGTAAACAAAGTTAATGGTAAATTACAAAGGTAGGTATTTCAAATGTGTGTAATTAAGTATATCAAAACATATTACATCATATTTTGTACATAGCTATAGGTACAAAAAATGTTGCGAATATTCACGACATGTATGTTTCAGTTACAAGAAATGCTCAGCTTTTCATATACATGTTCTTCAAAGTCACTGTTACCTTTGCAGTGCAACCCTGATGTTTTGGGTGTGCTACACTTCCTTTCTTAGGTAATGTGTTATGGATACATCTGTACTTCTTCTACAGACAAACAAACATTATCAACACCTTATATCTTCAATTTTGTTGGCATACAAATTAAAAAAAAAAAAGATCAGAGTACAGTGTAGTTATAGTTTCATAGGCCTTGTGATTTTTAATATACACTATCTACCGACTAACCTTAAATGAAAATGTTGTGTCTTTTCTTCATATATGCGGAGAGACCTTGTTGAAAGTTGTTTAGCCATAGCATAGCATCCTCTTTTGTAAATATAGCTAATGTTACAATAGTTGAAATTCCATTATTTCCGAAATATTAAGTTTTGAAAATCTTATAATCATAAACATCCGGTAACAGTCCTTGCACCTAGAAATTCACATTACATTTATGTCCTAACTTTAATGGGTTGAAATATGTCAAAGTGTTAAATGTTGTGGTAACGAAGAACAACAACAATTGAGTTTGATTGGCTTTATATCATATAAAAATACCGGACAAATACCTAAACATTGCGAAATATTTAGCAAAATGAACCTTATTTGAGAACGGTATAAAATAATAATAGATTTACACCATTTGTTGTACAGAAAAATACGCTTACATTTTGTTTTAATTAAGTAAAATGATCAGTCATATTCAGCTGAATTAAAAAAAAAGTGGAAATGAAAATTTTTCGATCGTAAATTCGATTATACTTATCATCTGTCTACTTGACAATACCCATCAAAAATAATTCGATCAATGTCACTTAATTTATACCAACTTAAATGCCATAAATATGGAATGGAAAAATTTAATACAACAGTATTGCCAAAACCTGGTTGCGACTATGCCTAGACCATTAACATTCCTGATACAGAAGAATGGAGCTATGATTAAGTGAAGTTGTTATAGTATATTAAGTATGGAGAACGGTAAGGTTGGTTTACCGATCGAAGACAATTATTGTCTGAGATCGGTACCACTTAACGTTCGACATGCTTATAACGTTTTTTGCACGATTGGAATCAATAATAATTAATTAATTAAATAACAGGAATACTACTTTTTCATTCAAATTCTCGATTTATCATTTTTTGAGTAGGAGATGCATGGTTGCTAAGGTGATTGTTATAACGCAACGTTTAGTGAATAAATAGCTCTGCTGTCACTTTAAATATTGATTTGTCACATTGTTAGCGTTTTAATTAATAGTATTTGATATTATTGAGCTATGACTGACAGTGGTGAAAGTGTAATGGATGAAATAGAACAAGCATGGCAAGAAGGATGTTCGTCCATAATACCAGAAAAATACAAATATCGGTATGAAAACAAATACAGAATTTTCAAGAAATGGTGTCAAGATAAAAGTGTGGACATTAATGAGAAAAGTTTATTAGCATATTTTGTTCAAAGAAATGCACAACTAAAAGCCCCTGGCAGTTTATGGGCTGAATATTCCATGATAAAATCAACAACCTTTCTGCATGATGTTATAGATGTATCCAAATTTTCCACTTTAATCGCCTATCTTAAACGAAAAAATGTTGGTTATAGGCCTAAGAAGGCTAACATTTTTACACGTGAGGATATGTTAAAATTTCAGACTGAAGGAATTTCTAATTTACAAGGTACATTTAAATTGATTAGATTACCCGTGAAATGTGTATAATTATAGGCATTATTTTTAGTTAGCAATGATATTAGGGATATCCGGTGCCTGCAGAAGGGAAGAGTTATACAATATTACTATAAATGACATTCAAGACCAAGAAGGGTTAATCATTGTGAAATTACCCTACACGAAAACAAATGTCCAGCGCACCTTTACTGTACTTAATAGACCCAATGACAAAATACTATATTTAGAAATTTTGTTAAATATATCAAACTTGCCACCACAACTAAACAAACCGCTTTTTCTTACGATTTTGCATTAAAATGTACTGGTCAATAGTAGGAAAAGGAACAGTCACTGGCATTTAAAATTGCTAAATTTTTAAATTTAGGCAATCCCGAGAACTATACCGATCATTCATTTAGGAGGGCTTCAGCGCTCCTTTTGGCTAATAGTGGTGTTGATGTTCTTCGATTAAAGCGCCATGGTGGTTGGCGTTCCTCGACTGTAGCAGAGGGTTATGTACAGGATTCTCTTCAAAACAAGATAGAATTTGCTGAAAAGATTTTGCACAACAATGTGGTAACAATATAAGATTTAAACTCTGCACCAGTTTCACTTAGTAACGCAAATGCCGCACAAACACAAACAACTGAATTTTGTCTAAATAATTTAACAAGCTGTACTATTAATTTTAATATTAATAAATAACTTGTAGATTATCCGTACATATTATTATTATTAAATAACTTATATTGAAAATTTTCGATTAAACTTGCCGTTCAACGAACGGTAAGTAAATCACTTGCCGTTCGCTGAACGGTAAGTTGTTGACAAACCAGTAAATGCTACTTACTGTCATGGAAACGGGCATGGTAAACAGTCGAAAACAACCGATCGTGCAAAAAATATGTTACTAAATTCTAAAATATAATTTGTTCAAATCTATTTTTAAACTGGCATACCGTCAAAATATTTTAACCTCTTTTTGAATATGTTAAGTAGTTCCGGAGATATTTAGGAAAAACCTTTTTTTACTGATATATTGTAAACCGTTTGTTGTACAGAAAAATTATAGACATAAAAAATACTCACAATTATATTACTAATTACATATTAAAAGTAAAAAAATATAACAAAATAGAAATTTGCAAAAGGGGTACGTATCCCCAATTTTACTCTTTTCCTCATTGGCCCCAAAAGCAATCAGTCGCTTTGAGTAGTTGACGTCTATATGTGTGCCAAATTTCAAGTTGATATGTAAGTCCTTCGAAAGTTATGCAGTAATATACACACAGACACAGACAAGATTTTTTTTGCTAAAATTTGGTTTTTAGACGTTTTCGAACATTTTAAAGCGATTGAGCAAATAAAAATTTTTGAAAATTTTTTTAGCGATACAGTACTTCCCATCCGTTGGATGTATAAGTAATTACGAAATTTCAATAATTATCCTTTTATATGTTACTTTTTCATTATCCATTATTTAATACCGTTCGACCTTTGATTCAATAACGCATCAGCCAATACTTCATGAACAATAAATAAAAAACATATATGTAACATATGATAAATAATAAAATAGGTTAGGTATGTATAATTTGAATGTAGCTGATTTAAACTTCAACCAATATAATTTCACAGCACCACAAGTCTACTAGGTTTAGAAATTGCGCCAGCGGCACTTTCGGCAAAACCAGATTAGAGCGGAAAAAGCTATTCGTGTAAGGATTATTACTCCAGTTTATAAACCATAGAATTTTAATGTATTAAGAAAATCCTACTTCTCTAAGTTGCTAAGGAATTTTGAAATTTGATAAATAAGTAAAAGTTTGAATATATTCCAGTTGATTAATCTTTGACGAAATCGGATTAGGATTATTTTTGTGAGTACACATTAAGACACTACACATAATGTTATAAAGAAAAAGGAATATACAACAAGTTTTCATTTCAGGGTGTTACACTAAGAGCAACGCTTTATGTACTTAATCTTTACAAGTAATAGCAGGAGGTAAGAAGATACGTAGCGGTACTTACCAAAAACATGTCAGTATAAGATCACATACTATTCTAATGAAGTTACTTCTCTGACACCATTCGACTGTAGTAAAGTCGTTAAGATCCAAGATTCCAAAAATTGCAACTTCAGCAAGTTTCTTTTCAATTCTGACAAATAAAAGATGTACCACAGGGATCTTATATTAGGCCCCCAACATTTCGAAATATACACTTCAAATATTCCTACTTACATTACAACTGGTTCGATTATGTTCGCAAATGACATTCGTTTATTTTGATGACAGTCAGTCATCGATTCACGCAATTAACACTGATGTTAGGTACAAACATGAGATAGCCGAACATTCATTGATAATCAGTGTGTCCAAATCCCATGACGTTTTGTTTGAAATCATTTAAAATCAATGAATGACAAAGAAAATCGTCAAATTGCCTTTGAAATCGTGGGTTGATTATGGATCACTTATTTCGATATAAATTTCAGATCTAACTATATTAAAAAAGCTTACATGCATTTAAAGCTAATTTTTCCTCATAGATACTTTATCAGACCCATTAAATCGCTTTTGTGTGATTGATTGGTTTTATTACATTTCTCCTATAATTCGCAAGCTTATGGTTTTTCGAATACACAAAATGACTCACAACGTATCAACGAGTGCAAACTTTCTGCTTAAGGCTGATATTTGGGATAAGAATTTTTTACAGAATGTCTAATAGATACGTGTTGGCTGACTGAAATGTTCCCTAGACGGCCTTTAGAAACTGCTTCATTTTATCACAAAATAGTTATTGATAAGCATCTTCCATACTATATAATAAAATTCGGTATCAGACAAATGTGTACTCATCAAATTTGCGATTGAGGTTACAATAACGCCATCTATCCAAAGGAGTTATTCGGAGCAGATTTCCAAAATATGTAACAACATTCCAATTCAGTTTAAGAGATATTCGTCAGTAACGTTTAAAAATTAATATAAAAATTTGATACTCATTAACTAGCAAAACAAAGTAATTTAAGTTGTATTTACAATGAATAACACTAAATTAGAGTTCCGTTTTAGAACTGACAACACTTTTGTATTTGTGTTTATATTTCGCATGTTACTAGCGCATAACAGAATTAGCTTAAGTTAGATCAAATATTTTTTCGAAATTTTATACTTTCAGTTTAGTTAAGGTTTGGTGGTAGAACAAAATGTGTGTTGATGTAAACAATACTTATGTTGTTGAGGAAAAATGTATTATTACTATTATTTACTATTACTATTACTATTACTATTACTATTACTATTACTATTACTATTACTATTACTATTACTATTACTATTACTATTACTATTACTATTACTATTACTATTACTATTACTATTACTATTACTATTGCTATTGCTATTACTATTACTATTACCATTACCATTACCATTACCATTACGATTACGATTACGATTACGGTTACGGTTACCGTTACCATTACTAGTACTTAAAGGCGTTTTCGCCCTAATTGAACCTTGGTGTAAATGTGCATGCTAATAACGAATTATTTTAGAAGATATGATGTGTAATGGCATTATTATCCATATTGGTTTTATTTCTTAATTTTTATACGAACGCATGTGCGGCTATCGGTATTCGGGTACATACGTATTTTTCTGTATTTGCCTTTCACAGAGGCACAGGACGAGGTAGTCGGATTTTGTTATGTACTTACCATTTTTTGCCAATAGAAATTTTCCTGATACTTTAGGCACAGCAAATAATCCATTGCAATTCTTCCCCTGAAAAATTTACCGCTGCTTCACTGCTTGATACATCTGCAGAAAGGATGTTCAAAATTTTCTTTGCTAAAGATAGATCCTTACTGAACGCACCTGCGTTCACAATTGTTCCATAAATGTTCAATTGCTGTTCCCTTATTTAGCGGGAGAGTAGAAATGTCTGGTTTTATATTCGCCACAGACAGGATGCGGTAGAAATTTTCCAAATTTATCTTTAGATGCGGCCTTTTAAAGGACATCTGTGTTCAGTTTTTTAGCCTCAGTTTGTATTGAGGAGGAGTTGGGAAACACTTTCGTATGTCTTGTTTTTGATTGTGTTATATATGTATATTAAAAACAAGTTTCATATGACTCATTTTTATCGCTCGCGTCCAACTTTAGAAAACGTACCACATGGCGGTAAGTCTTCTAAAGGGCGAGTGTGAGTTTTTATAATGCTTTTTCTATTTTACCTATTTTAATTTTAAATACAGAAAAGAGTTCCAATTTGGGTTTCATAATGGACTTATTATAAAGCAAAATAGAAAAAATTAATTTTGATTTTCCTTACATGCTGCAGACGTAGTGTTTCAGTCTGTAATGGCCATGCAGTAATAGAGTTAACCTAAAAATTTCAGATTGCTATAATTTTTTTTATCAAGTATATATAAGAATATTAAATGTTAACCTTCTTGGCGGTAAAATTACAGATTAAGGTGCTGTAAAGAAAATACATTAATTCTATAAAAAATAGTTATTTGTTTCTTTAGTACAAAAAATGTAAATTTTCGAACGATGAAGAAAGTTATTGGACGACGCGAAGCGGAGTACAACAATCTTACGAGTCTCGAAAATGCGTGTTTTGTACGAATAAAACATAAAATTTTTACTTCAGCCATTTATTCAGTCATTTATTTGCAGTTCACTACGTGTTTAGGAACCCCTTATTTATGCCGCTATCAGTATCAGACAATGCTATTTTATACAAAATGAGTATTATTCTACTTTTTAATGAAAAAAAACATACCGTGTAATTTTTAATTAACATTCATTGGATTTTACCTCTATAAATTTTATTTAAATGTGAGAGATGTTAGTGAAACAACGTGAAGGTAGATGACGCCGCCGGCGACAGCAAATGTCGATTTCTATTCATAGAAGATATTCACTAAAAACATTTAAACAAACTTACACTTTCTTAAAACGAAAATAAGAAGCAAAATTATATTGATGTCAATACTTATTTGTGACTGAAAACGTTGTGTGTGATGAACATGCGACAATTTTAAAATTGTCTTTATTGAAGTAATGACATCCCATGAGTCATTCGCACGAATTTGATGTTTAGTGTAGGTCAAATTACAGTTTGTACTAGGACAAAAAGTAAATTACTTTTTGTACCGTTACTATGGAGACAACGAAGAATCCCGAAATCTGCCACTTTTGGTACGAAATACTGTCACAATATAGAGTCTTATTTAGGTGGTTGGAGAAAAAAGCGTTTCTTAACTTTGCAATTTTCGGTAGTAAATATCTCGAAAACTATAAGAGCAACGGATTATTTAAACTTATATAAAATCATCTTTAAGCTTTAATAGTAAAATTGCCGTATTTAGGTTACACCGTTTTCGAGATATACATTGTAAAAGAGACACCTCAAAAAGACATACTTCGTTTCCCTTGGACTCACATAGGTCTGTATGTAGGATGTAGTTAAAGATGAATAGCATATTATTCATCATTTTTAAACGTAGGGAATGTTTTATTTTGAACATATTTCATTAGTGGCGCATGACTATATTACACAATTCAAGTTGCCACGATTTGCAAGCAAGCGGTAATTAAAGGAAAGTAAATGTGTCAATCTGTCACGTTGATAACGCAAGTATGTTTCGCTTTACAGTAGATGAACAAGCAATGGCTGTTAGGTTTTATTATGAAACAAAGTCTATCACTCTGACACGACGCCGTTTCCGTCCATATTTTAATGCGCCTAGACATGCCTCGATTCCTATCCGTCAGAGGATTTTACAGTGGATAATGGAGTTTGAAGAGAGCGGCAGTATACAAGACATTAAACATGGTTTATCAAAACTGTACGACGGAAGCCAACATTGGCAATTGAGCGCAGCCCGTAACGTTCACGTCGAAAACAGTCTTCTGTCTTACATATCTCTAACAGAAGCTTTCAGAGGATTTTTCATGAATAGAAATATCTTCCTTACAAGATACAAATCGTTCAAAAACTATCAGTCGGATATAAGCGATCTGGATTAAATTTCTGCAAAATAGTACTGGAAATTTAAAAAAATGAACCTGGTGTTAACAATATGAGTTATTAGTTGGCAAGAAATCTGAAAGAAATGTATAAGCAGTCATTTGCATTCTTCAAAAGTTACTGTGTGTTGTGGGGTGACAACGTCAGGAGTCTTGACCATATTTTTTCGGAGATAAACTTAGACGCACAGTTACTGTTAATGCTGAACGTTACACGGTAATATTGCGTAATTGTGTTTCACAAGAACTGGAAAGGATTAGGTCTTTATTGCCAGCAAGACGGAGCTCTCTGTAAGGTAAGTATGGAAACAGTACGTAGTTCTTTTTAGAGTTGTTGTTTGATGACATGATGATATTCCATGGCTTGCCCGTTCTCCAAATATCACGATTCCGTATTTTTCTTATGGGGACATATCAAAGAACGTGTTTGCACTAATCGTCCACTAACAGTAGCAGGCCTAAAACAAGGCATTAGGTCAAAAATTTCAGCCATAAATCGAAACTCATTGGACACAGTTTTCCAAAAATGTATTATTCGTTCACCCTTTTGTAGTGCCAAAGAGGATGGAGGGTATTTTGATAAATTAAAAGAAAAAATATTAATTTCTAAAACGTGTAATACTGTTTTGTTCCACCTTGTATAATTAAGTCTTTAAATTTTGGTTTTGTAATTAGTATTAGTAGAACCCGGACACCTTGGCCGCCATCTTGGATTTTGACGTCACAAGCCCGCCCACGTGGGGGACCGGTTTTTCCACCCTTATTTTTACCCGCTTACGTGTGAGACCGGATTTTCCACCCTATTTTATATCCACGTGTGAGACAGGATTTTCCACCCTTATTTTTACCCGCTTACTTGTGAGACCGGGTTTTTCACCCCTATTTTTTATATATCCTCGTGTGAGACCGTATTTTCAACCCTAATTTTTACACGCTTACGTGTGAGGCCGGATTTTCCACCCTTATTTTTACTCGCTTACGTGTGAGACCGTATTTTCAACCCTTTTTCAATCCTAATTATTTTCGCTTTTGATTCGTCCACGTGTAGGACGCGTTTTTCAACCCTTTGCATTCTTAATTAAGGCCTTTTTGTATTTATCAGATCCGTGTGGGGATATATTTTCAACCCTTGATGAAATTTTTAACTGTTTTGTTTGTATTAAGGGCCTTTTGACAGCAATTTTGTGTTCACTAGCGTGAGCGACGTACATTTCAACCCTGACAGTATTTTCAACCTTTTTGTTTGTATTAAGAGCCCTTTTGGCGGGAGCCCCTAAAGGATAGGCAAATGGATGTGCACGTAGGATCGTATTTTTACCTATTTTTAAGGGTTAATAAACGGTAGAATATTTTTGGTATTAAAAAGCTAATCAAGGTAAAGGTAACGTATACGTTTGATTTTAAAATACACTATTAAATTCTATAACGATAATAAACAGTTAATGGCATTGCATAATCAGCTAATTACCCTGTTGTTGTCATACAATGTGAATGTACGGTTTAGCGACTATTTAATATGAATTGAATTTTATCAAATGAGATTGCATAATTGTTGTTATTATTAAAATCATTATTAGATTTCTTTTAAACCCCATCTACAGATTGTGATCCTCTACCTGGTTTAAAATTCACTTGAATATATTTTAAAATGAAATTACTTTAAAAATAAAACGTGTAATTAACTAATTGATTAACCTGCTTACAGCAATAGTAATCACTGAAAATTAAGGAATGTCGCTTTTATTTATTTACCTTTTAATACGTATCATTTATATGCAATATATTCTGGTTTTAAATATGAGTCACAATGTATCGCAATGCTTTCTGCTTTAATTATAGGTCATAATTAAATTTAGTTGTCGCTCAAGGTAATCACTACCAAATTAATCTCATCTACAACAAGAAACTTAATATCAATAATGTTAACAAAGTATTTTTATAATGCCATTTCTCGCATAGTTTAATGTCCATGTATGGTCATATTTTAGTCTTGGGAGATCGGATTTTGTCACAAAATACAAGCACAGGAACAATTACAAGTACAAACACAAGCGCAAGCACAGGTACATACAAACACACAAACACGAAAAAACGAAAAATCGCAAACACGAAAAACGAAAATTCGCAAACACGAAAATTCGTAAACACACAAACTCACAAACACAAAAAACGAAAACGAAAATTCGCAAACACGAAAAATAACAAACACACAAACGCGCAGAGTACGAAAAACGCAAACACGAAAAATCGTAAACACAAAATTCTCAAACACGAAAACCGCAAACATACAAACGCCAAACACGAAAAACGAAAACACACAAAACGAAAACACGCAAAGCTGCCGAATGAATTAAGACTGGGATTTGGAGTCAATAAACAAAATGATTCTCTCTGTCTCTGTCTCTGTCCCTGTCTCTGTCTCTCTCTCTCTCTGTCTCTGTCTCTGTCTCTGTCTCTGTCTCTGTCTCTGTCTCTGTCTCTGTCTCTGTCTCTGTCTTTTCTCTGTCTCTGTCTCTGTCTCTGTCTCTGTCTCTGTCTCTGTCTCTGTCTCTGTCTGTCTCTATCTCTGTCTCTCTCTCTGTCTCTGTATCTCTGTCTCTGTCTCTGTCTCTGTCTCTGTCTCTGTCTCTGTGTCTGTCGCTGTCTCTGTCTCTGTCTCTGTCTCGGTGTCTGTGTCTGTGTCTGTCTCTGTCTCTGTCTCAGTATCTGTCTCAGTCTCTGTCTCAGTCTGTCTCTGCCTCTGTCTCTGTCTCTGTCTCTGTCTCTGTCTCTGTCTCTGTCTCTGTCTCAGTCTCTGTCTCTGTCTCTGTCTCTGTCTCTGTCTCTGTCTCTGTCTCTGTCTCTGTCTCTGTCTCTGTCTCTGTCTCTGTCTCTGTCTCTGTCTCTGTCTCAGTCTCCGTCTCCGTCTGTCTCTGTCTCTTGTCTCTTAATCGCATACGGTCGAGGTGCGTGTCTGGGTAGTTGATTAGAAGCACATACAAGTCGAAAACACATTCTTCTTGTGGCTGGGGGATCGATTTCAAGCATCTCAACACTTGTGTCGCATACATCTTTCTTCAATTTTTATCTGCACTCTGTTTTGAGGCTGTAGTACGTTTTTCTAATACATAAACAGAATCTTCAATACTGTGATACGTGCAGCAGCAAAACACATTAGCTAGTTAGTTTCACCTCTATATTACTTTACATGCAAGCCTGATCTAATCATAAATAAATACATCTGTTAAAAAGCTAATTAAACATAACCCACGGCCTGGGTATACAAGCAACGCTTCCAATTATAGCTTTTAGACAACACAATAGGGCCTACAACTAAATACAATCGACTAGCACTGCTTTAGTACGAGGATCAAACGAAAACGCGCATGCACGCACGCACGCGTACACGTCGCACGCACGTACGCACGCACGCACGTCACACGTACGCACCACGCAAGCTAGCACGCTCGCACGCACGCGTATGCGCGCGAGCGTTCGCACGACCACGTACGCTCGCACGCACGCACGGATGTGCACACACACACACACACACACACACACACACACACACACACACACACGAGAGCGCGAAAACACGCTAAAGCGAAAAACTTGTAAACTTGCAAACATGAATCAAGACGGTGGAGCACCGCTAGGAAAAAACAGGTTTATTAACAAAACCGAAGGAACAGCTTAACGTTTTGAAAATATATTGATTAGTTATTATTATTATGTATTATAAACAACAATACATATTATTATTTAATAACATGCTTTATCGGTTTGTCTTCATTCTTCTATGAACCGTGAGTCGTCCTCATCATCATCATCACTGATTTTGAGATTTAGCCCTTCTCCCCTACCTCATAGCTCTTCTTTCTCTTCTGTGAACCATCATCTTGGATTGTGAGATACTACCAGCTCAACGACCTCATCGCTTTCATCGGATTATCTTGAACGGGTTATGTCTGTAATAGTTTATTAACAAGTCAGTAAACATCTCTAACATAGTCCGCTGATGTTGGCTCATAAACAGGAGAATACATTATAGTAATGCTCACTCGATGACAGTTACACTTTAAGAGCGAAACACACGAGAAACGAGAACGCAGCTAGCCTTTGGTCTTGTGCGCAAGCGTACTCGTCAACGTTCGGGTAGAATCGGACATCTTCGGGGATGTCTGAGTATTGACCTAACCACACTCTAACATAGCCCCTGGGGCATGTTTATAAAATCTAAATGCCTCTTTTATGGTCGAGATATTTTCTCCTAAGACGCCAGAACGCAGCTAGCCTTTGGTCTATGCGCAAGCGTGCTCGCCCATGTTCGGGTAGAATCGGACATCTTCGCGGGATGTCTGAGTATTGACCTAACCACACTCTAACACAGCCCTGGGGTCATGTTTATAAATCTAAACGCCTCTTTTATGAGTCGAGGCTGTTTTCTCCTAAGACGCCAGAACGCAGCTAGCCTTTGGTAAACTTGTCGTAGGGCGTGCTCGTTAGAGTGTTCGGGTAGCAATCGGACATCTTCGGGAGATGTCTGAGTATCTGACCTAACGCACACTCTAACCTGGGATATGTTTACCAAAGGCTAAACGCCTCTTTTATGGTCTTAGGAATTCTCGACCTAAAGAGCGTTTAGATTTATAAACATGCCCCAGGGCTTGTTAGAGTGTGGTTAGTCGATCATTTAACTCACGCTTGCCAGACAATCTCGACCAAAGGCATTTTAAACACTAGATGTTTCAATCACCGAACTTGACAACGCTTGCGCACAAGCCAAGGCTGCTGCGTTCTCTCGTGTGTTTCGCTCTTTAAAGTGTAACTGTCATCGAGTGAGCATTACTATAATGTATTCTCCTGTTTATGAGCCAACATCAGCGGACATTAGAGATTTTACTGACTTGTTAATAAACTATTACAAATAACCGTTCAAGATAATGATGAAAGCGATGAGGTGGTTGAGCTGGGTGTATCTCACATCCAAGATGATGGTTCACAGAAGAGAAAGAAGAGCTATGAGGTAGGGGAGAAGGGCAAATCTCAAAATCATGATGATGATGATGAGGACGACTCACGGTTCAAGAAGAAGAAAACCGATAAAGCATGTTATTAAATAATAATATGTATTGTTGTTTATAATAATAATAATAATAATATATTTTCAAAACGTTAAGCTTTCCTTCGGTTTTGTTAATAAACCTGTTTTTCTAGCGGTGCTCCACCGTCTTGATTCATGTTTGCTTTACAAGTTTTCGCTTTAGCGTGTTTTCGCGTTCTCGTGTGTGTGTGTGTGTGTGTGTGTGTGTGTGTGTGTGTGTGTGTGTGTGTGTGTGTGTGCACATCCGTGCGTGCGTGCGAGCGTACGTACGGTCGTGCGACTCGCGCGCATACGTGCGTGCGTGCGGCGTTGCGTGTGTGCGTACGTGTGCGTGCGTGCGTGCGTACGTGTACGTGCGTGCGTGCGTACGTGTACGTGCGTGCGTGCGTGCATGCGCGTTTTTCGTTTGATCCTCGTACTAAAGCCGTGCTAGTCGATTGTATTTAGTTGTAGGCCCTATTGTGTTGTCTAAAGCTATAATTGGAAGCGTTGCTTGCTACCAGGCCGTGGGTTATGTTTAATTAGCTTTTTAACAGATGTATTTATTTATGATTAGATCAGGCTTGCATGTAAAGTAATATAGAGGTGAAACTAACTAGCTAATGTGTTTTGCTGCTGCGTATCACAGTATTGAAGATTCTGTTTATGTATTAGAAAAACGTACTACAGCCTCAAAACAGAGTGCAGATAAAAGTTGAAGAAAGATGTATGCGGCACAAGTGTTGAGATGCTTGAAATCGATCCCCAGCCACAAGAAGAATGTGTTTTCGACTTATGTGCTTCTAATCAACTACCCAGACACGCACCTCGACCGTATGCGATTAAGAGACAGAGACAGAGACAGAGACGAGACAGACTGAGACGAGACAGAGACAGAGACAGAGACAGAGACAGAGACAGAGACAGAGACAGAGACAGAGACAGAGACAGAGACAGAGACAGAGACAGAGACAGAGACAGAGACGAGACAGAGACAAAGACAGAGACAGACAGAGACAGAGACAGAGACAGAAGAGACAGAGACAGAGATAGAGACAGAGAAGAGGACAGAGAAGAGACAGAGACAGAGACAGAGACAGAGACAGAGACAGAGACAGAGACAGAGACAGAGACAGAGAACAGAGACAGAGACAGAGACAGAGAGACAGAGACAGAGACAGAGACAGAGACAGAGAGAGACAGAGACAGAGACAGGAGACAGAGACAGAGAATCATTTTGTTTATAGACTCCAAATCCCAGTCTTAATTCATTCGGCAGCTTTGCGTGTTTTTCGTTTTGTGTGTTTTCGTTTTTCGTGTTTGGGCGTTTGTATGTTTGCGGTTTTCGTGTTTGAGAATTTTTGTGTTTACGATTTTCGTGTTTGCGTTTTTCGTACTCTGCGCGTTTGTGTGTTTGTTATTTTTCGTGTTTGCGAATTTTCGTTTTCGTTTTTGTGTTTGTGAGTTTGTGTGTTTACGAATTTTCGTGTTTGCGAATTTTCGTTTTCGTGTTTGCGATTTTTCGTTTTTCGTGTTTGTGTGTTTGTATGTACCTGTGCTTGCGCTTGTGCTTGTACTTGTAATTGTTCCTGTGCTTGTATTTTGTGACAAAATCCGATCTCCCAAGACTAAAATATGACCATACATGGACATTAAACTATGCGAGAAATGGCATTATAAAAATACTTTGTTAACATTATTGATATTAAGTTTCTTGTTGTAGATGAGATTAATTTGGTAGTGATTACCTTGAGCGACAACTAGATTTAATTATGACCTATAATTAAAGCAGAAAGCATTGCGATACATTGTGACTCATATTTAAAACCAGAATATATTGCATATAAATGATACGTATTAAAAGGTAAATAAATAAAAGCGACATTCCTTAATTTTCAGTGATTACTATTGCTGTAAGCAGGTTAATCAATTAGTTAATTACACGTTTTATTTTTAAAGTAATTTCATTTTAAAATATATTCAAGTGAATTTTAAACCAGGTAGAGGATCACAATCTGTAGATGGGGTTTAAAAAGAAATCTAATAATGATTTTAATAATAACGACAATTATGCAATCTCATTTGATAAAATTCAATTCATATTAAATAGTCGCTAAACCGTACATTCACATTGTATGACAACAACAGGGTAATTAGCTGATTATGCAATGCCATTAACTGTTTATTATCGTTATAGAATTTAATAGTGTATTTTAAAATCAAACGTATACGTTACCTTTACCTTGATTAGCTTCTTTTAATACCAAAAATATTCTACCGTTTATTAACCCTTAAAAATAGGTAAAAATACGATCCTACGTGCACATCCATTTGCCTATCCTTTAGGGGCTCCGCCAAAAGGGCTCTTAATACAAACAAAAGGTTGAAAATACTGTCAGGGTTGAAATGTACGTCGCTCACGCTAGTCAACACAAAAATTGCTGTCAAAAGGCCCTTAATACAAACAAAACAGTTAAAAATTTCATCAAGGGTTGAAAATATATCCCCACACGGATCTGATAAATACAAAAAAGGCCTTAATTAAGAATGCAAAGGGTTGAAAAACGCGTCCTACACGTGGACGAATCAAAAAGCGAAAATAATTAGGATTGAAAAAGGGTTGAAAATACGGTCTCACACGTAAGCGAGTAAAAATAAGGGTGGAAAATCCGGCCTCACACGTAAGCGTGTAAAAATTAGGGTTGAAAATACGGTCTCACACGAGGATATATAAAAAATAGGGGTGAAAAACCCGGTCTCACAAGTAAGCGGGTAAAAATAAGGGTGGAAAATCCTGTCTCACACGTGGATATGCAAAATAGGGGTGGAAAATCCGGTCTCACACGTAAGCGGGTAAAAATAAGGGTGGAAAAACCGGTCCCCCACGTGGGCGGGCTTGTGACGTCAAAATCCAAGATGGCGGCCAAGGTGTCCGGGTTCTACTAGTATTTTACATTATTAGCATGGTGAATAAGTTTATTAGCGAGCGGTTGAACGAGTCTGTACTCTCTTCGAGCCACAAAAAACTGTTAACTTGCGTGGTGTATTTGTTATTCATTCGTAAATTATATTAAAAATATGAAATTATGATATAAATTTATTTATAATGGCATTTCTAAATATTGTATCAGCCGTGGCTTGAAGTATTACTACAACGGGTACTATTGTCTTATTGTTCCATCTTATTTTGCATTAGAGCAGGACATGAAAATCTAAGGAGAGTGAGGTATCACTGTCGAAAGAACAAAAAGTTACACCGTAACTTGACTTTTGAAAATTTTAGGTTATATTGTTTAAGTGAAACTTATCCAACATACTTTTTGACGCTATTTGTACGAAAATTGTTGAATCTCGAGTGACCTACTAAAAAAAAATAAATTTTAATGGTTTATAGACCTTGAAAGTGTTAATAATTGAGCAACTTCATTTACTTAATTCTGTTTATTAATATATGTGCTTATATCCATTTACAAATATTATGCTCATAATGGTTCGAACATGTTTCTTGACTAACTAACTTAACTTCTATATCTTAAAAGTAGGTCGCATTCTGAAAAACTCGTTTTAGCGCTCACATTCAACACCCCCTCGCTAAAAGCTTTAAGTCCTAAACTACACACATCAAAAATGTCTAACACGAAGTTTTTTCTTCGTATTTTCATCAATTTTAATTAGATTTTAAAAAGTGAGGTGCCGTTGTGTTCCTTACTCAGTTCGCAATGAAGTTGTGTAATTTCCATTGAATTTTGATTTTCGATAGAAGAAGTAATCATACAAACATAAAGGCCTTTACTAGTTGAAAAATGAAAAAAAAGTCATGTTCCGTAGACATTTTATATGTGTATACATTTGAATTTTGAAAAAGAAACGTTTGGTAGCCCTTTTGTCAGGATATCTGCCTCCTGATTACAAGTTTCAACATAAGTCGTTTCTTTTCCAGAAGTTCATGTACAAAATTATATTTTATATATCTATGTGTTTAACTTTATTATTATTGCTTGGGTTTTTCACCAAAAATATACACCTTGGTTGTCCTCATAATACGTAGTTAGGTGTATGTTATAATCAAATTCTAATATCAATTTAACCAACCAATTTCGTTCATAAACTGCACTGCACAACGCAACTAACTCTGCTTCTGAGGAGGGAAGGGTTATACAATTCTGTTTCTTTGTGGCCCATGAATTAGATTCCCCGATAATTTAAATACATATCATGTAATTGATTTACGATCACTCAAATCGTTTGCCAATCAGAACCCACAAAACATTCCAAATTTTCGTTTGTTACCCTTTTATATTCTATTCCAACATGCGTAGTCCTGTGTAAATATATCAAGATGTTCTTCAAATATGTTCACATTTCCTCTGTCGCTTTATCTTGGAACTTACTAAAATAATTCACAGCAAAACCAATGTCCGGGCGTGTTGCTAATTACAAATACATCAAACAACCTACCAAGTTTCAGAATGGTTTCTCTGTTAAAGTACTGTCTTCTGAGACAGTTAATTTTAGTTTTGGTTCAATTGAGATATCGGTACCCTTGCAATTTTTCGTATTAAACTTGCTTATTTTCTCTATATATTTAGCCCAACTCAATTTTAATACTCCTATTTCTACGTTGTAATCAATATGTATTCCTAGAAAATGAGATAATCTTCCTTTGTCTTTCATTTCAAAATTTTCCATCAATTTATTTACAATATTGTCAATCTCTTGCAAGTTAGCCGCGGTGATCTAAGTGTCATCAACATATAATAGTAAAAATAGCTTTTCGCTCTTTAAATCAAGTGTGTAAAAACAGTAGTAATTTTCAGACCTTTTTATTCCTATTTTCACCAGAGTCGCTTTTCTAATTGCACCGAATGATACGGTGCGTTAGCCATAGCCACCACAAAATTTCCGGGTAGTTTGAACAGGGCAGGAATTAGCTGTTTAAGCATCCAATTTTGAAACCGGTCCTCATTCATAGTTTTATGATAATCCCGATCCACGTTCGTGGAATCGAGTAAATAGTCACAGTTTTATAAAAAAATCCTAAATTACCCCCGCGTGTAAAATGGTGTACCTTTTACCTTCACTTTTAACTTTGGATGGTTACTTTTGGTATCAAAATCGTGAACCCAACTATGGATATTAGAATAATTTTGAGAAATTCACGTTTCGCCTAGATACACAAATCTGACATCTTAGCTGAACTCTGCAAGGGCAGAAAGTGATTTAATTTCTTACGTACTTGAAATTTATCCGACACCATTACGATAAGTTGCTTACCCAAGTAACAATGATCTGCATAAAATCTCTCCATATTGTCAGCTAATAATCTGCAAATATGTTTGGACCTATAGTTAATCTGCATGCAAGCTGTAATAGCAGATAAAGTCTGCATATTACCTACAAGAACAGTTGACATGTACGGGTACTGCATGTCATCGGCATACTCATTGAAAATGCAGGTGTCACCTGCATAACACATGTAACGAAAGTTATAAGTAGAAGTACTCTGCATATAGCCTACGGTACAACTTTAGGAAAAGATTTACAATTCATTGATGCTTAAAGATATTTTTCAAACCAGTAATACCTGCATGCGCTCTTCAATCAAGTAACTTACATTTCATGGTACATAAATATACTTGCAGGCGTGTAAAACATAACCTCCAAATTTCATTTATTTTGTATTTGTATTCATTATTTAAAATGGAAGAAAGGGCTAAATGGAGAAAAATTAAAAGTAGTGGAACTTATCGTCGGAAAGTACAACAATATCGAGCAAAATATTCCAAACCGACCATAAGTACTGTTGTAGAAGAAAGAGAGTGTACCGAAACACTAAAAAAACCTAATGGTAAAGACAATAAGTCAACAGTCAGCCATTTTGAAAAGGAATTTGTATTAAACGTAACGCATAACACAAATGAATCTGAACATGATTTTCTAGAGAAGGATATTCTTGAGATAGACGAAGTCGAAGAAGAAAATCAAGATTTACCGTTAGTCGGTCAGAATATGGAATTATTTTTGACGGAGTTGGGAAATCAAATATAATGTACCACATATTGCTTTGAAACCATTAATGTCAAAAATGAATGAAAAATTTAATGCTAAATTACCAAACGATCCACGTACTTTGATGGGTAAGTACATGAATTATAAGTACGACACCTTCCACTGTTGATTACTTTTTTTAGCAAGTCCGATTCTGAAAGCAGTGATAACTAACACAAATGGTGGAAGTTATTGGCATCAAGGGTGTGAATTATGTCTTCGAAAATGTTTTCATAACTTACATAAGCCGATGCCAATTAAAATAAATATTAATATTGATCGTTTACCTTCGTTTGAGAATGTACCCGACCAGTTTTGCCCAATCATGATTAATGTCCATAATATGCCACATATTCAACCTATCGTTAATGGTCTTTTTTATGGAAACACAAAGTTCAAAATAGTATCAGAATTTTTCGACAAGCACTTCCTATATTAAGATCGGGAATTTCTGTCAATGGAAATAATTTAATGGTCGCTATTCGTGCTTTTATCTGTGACTCACCTGCACGGGCCTTTATTAAAGGTATAATTTTGTTTTCATTTTTGTAAAGGTGTATATCGTATATTTTTTAGGTGTTGTTAACTTTAACCACCGGAATGGTTGCGTAAAGTGTTGCACAGCTGTAGTTTTTTTCCACATATTACCTGCGCAAAACGAACCAACGCAGATTTTCATTCCCTTGCATACACCAAGCATTACCAATATAATAATGATAATTGTATTATTAGCACACCTTTGCTGCAATTGCCGATTGACATGATAGAAGACATACTTGTTGCAGATATCTTGCGGTTACTGCACCTTGGTATAACAAAAAGATTACTTACATCGCTTAAAATAGAAGAAACGGCATGACTGTTCCAAAATGGTCTAGTTCTACCGTAAATAAGTTGTCTGAAATACGGGTAAAAATTGAACTTCCTGTTGAATTTCATCGAGCTAGTAGAGGTATAAATTATTTAACACACTGGAAGGCGTCCGAATGCAGTGTGATTCTAAACCACGTTGGCATCACATTGAAACCTGTGTTACCGAAATCGCACTACAACAAATTTTGTTTTAATTTGTGTTGTGCTGTAACGATTTGTTCGACGAACGATTATTGTCGATTTCTGCAATTCGCGCAGAAAATGTTAGATACGTTCATAACAAATCATTACAGGCTATTTAGAGGTGTAACAATGATTGTCCATAATTTACATCATGTTGTTGATGAAGTGTATCGTTTTGAAGCCTTACCAACGCTATGTTCTTATCCATTTGAAAATCATCTATTTAAAGCAAATGCTCAGAAGTGGAAGATTTCCTTTAACTCAGATAGCAAATCGATTAGCAGAAATTACATCATCCAAATCGTAAATCGTAATCGTAATGAACGTATTCCTATTTATCCCTGTTTTAAATATCCATTAAAAAATGATTATACCAACTACAATTCAAGTACCGAATTACAGGATAGTTTTCTGGTAAAAAATTATTTCGAAAAGAATGGTTTCTTAATAAAAATGGTAACGTTGTAGCTGTGGAATATGCAAATGCTAACGGAATTTTTGGTATCCAATTAAAACAGAAGTTATATATATATATATATATATATATATATATATATATATATATATATATATATATATATATATATATATATACAGTGCGCTCAGAAAGTAACGGATAAATTCATTGTTTTCGAAATTGTTAATTTGTGGTCAAAATTCTGCGACACGTCGATTTTTTATTTTGATTCAGGACTTTAACCTGTGTCGGACATGTAGATGGTGCTGCGCACTTTCCGGATATGACGTCAAAGTTCATATTTTTAAATGGCAACCCTGTATGTTCTTCGCGGAAATCGATGCAACTCTTTCTCCTGAGTTAAAAAATGCCCTATCTATTGGGATTATTTGAAACAGTATGCGCGATATTAATTATTAAATGTGGCATAATTCGAAAAGTGGTGCGGTGTTAGTCAAGAACGAAACTGGTGTGATTGAATTGTAGGTTTTTGTCAAAACAACAAGCAACTAGGTAACTCGATATGGAGTTTATTTTTTATTCTCAAGCGGCCGAAACCTGCATATTTATGTATCGTTATAGATAGACTTGAAGTACGTATTTTTGTCAGCGGAAGACAACAGCCCTTTCAAGTCTTATTTTATGTTTGTTTTTGTTCAGTTTATGTTTATTTTAATAAATGTTGTGTACTGTTTGGTACCCAGATTCTTAATTTAACGCAAACATTGACAACACTAACACCGCATCACTTTTCGAATTATGCCACATTTAATAATAAATATCGCGCATACTGTTTCAAATAATCCCAATAAATAGGGCATTTTTGAACTCAAGAGAAAGAGTTGCATCGATTTCCGCGAAGAACATACAGGGTTGCCATTTAAAAATATGAACTTTGACGTCATATCCGGATAGTGCTCAGCGCCATCTACATGTGCGGCACAGCTTAAAGTCCGGAATCAAAATAAAAAAAGTTTTTAAGATAAACAGGATTATATTATCAAGCTAAAAAATAATACTATACAGAATATGTTTTAATCACTTGCTCACACTTCCCTATTCCTCCTCAATATCTTTAGATGGTACCGAAATTTTGGCTTTTTTAATTTATTTTTCCCTTAGCTACATGAGTGCGCGATGCTCCTATGCGCTATTGTTGATCCCGGTTTAACTTATTTCCGAAATTATTAATCTGGTCTTGTAAGAATTTAATATTTTTAACTTCGGTCCAACTATCTTTGGTACAATAAGCAACATCGCAATCTTTAAATAAATCAATAGTTTTGAACTTAACTGTGTCGCCATCTTTTCCTTTGCCGGTCACGAAAATATTATACACTACGTTTCAAATGAAATGCACCACTTAGAAATAATAATGCTATGATCTTGAAAGTATGGTAAAATAATGCTTTATTAACATGTATAAGATGATGAAATTTTGAAGGCAAAATATTAACAGTTAACAAGAAAATGTTAATAGTGTGTAGTATCGCTACGCACAGCAATGCAGGCGTTCGCTCTCCGAGGCATGCTTTCTATGAGATGGTCTATATCTTCCTGAGGCATTCTATCCCAGGCTACCTGGAGATTGTGTCGTAATTCATCCAAGTTGTTTGGGGGCCTTGGTAGTTGCCTTAGTCTTCGACCCATCATGTCCCATACATGTTCAATAGGCGCAAGATCTGGCGAGCGCGCAGGCCACGGCAATACTGGTAGCTGCACTTGATCCAGATCCATTATCTTGTGGCAAAATACCATTTGGCAACGTCTGAATTAACGGTACTACCACTGGCTCCAAAACATTATCAATGTAACGCTGTGCACTTAATGTGCCTAGAATGAACACAAGGGGAGACCTTGCACGAATACGTATGGCGCCTCAAACCATGACTTCAGGTGTTTAAGCCTGTGGGTCGTGTTTCAACAAACTCTAAATTACGACGTTCTCCTCGAAACCGCCGCACCTTCTGACGACCATCGTTTTGCCACAAACAAAAACGCGATTTGTCACTGAAGACGATGTTATTCCATTGAAGGCCCCAGTCCCGCCGCTCTTGACACCATGCCAATCTAGCAGTCGTATGCTCTTTAAGTTAACTGGGGTCGTCGGTACGAACAATACGAATGTACGCCAAAAGACTTAATTCTCCTGTAGATTGTTGACATTGATAGGTGACGACCAATAGCTCCTGTCCAATTCACCGCAACAGACCTTGTTGACTGAAACCGATCTCTTGTGGCCATCCGCCTAAGAAGTCGTTCTTCACGATCATTGGTGCTGCGTGGTGGTCTTCCACTGGGACAAGGTCATTGAATGCCTTCTTCAGACCAAGAAGACCAAACGCGGGCCACCGTGGTGTGGTCTCTATTAAGTCTTCTACCGATTTCTCGAAATGACAAACCTGCTTCTTTCATGCCGATAATTCTACCCCTGTCAAAATCTGAAGCTTAGGCAAAGTTTCGTCGTTGTCTTACCGGAGGCGACTAGATTTCTTAAAATGTATAAATAAAACTAACAAAAGGTTCATTGTTTTAGCACTACGTATTGTTGTTCAACAAAAGGCGTGTAGTTTGCAGGTAGTAATAATATAGTCTTTCATTTTACAATATTATGAAGGGTTTCGACTTTAACCCTTTACGTTTATTGAAGGTATAATATATGAAGCTTACCTCATTGAATGTTTTAAAGTCCGTGCGTTTGACAGTACATTTCAACTTCATGAATTCTTCATCATCTGTGGCAATATTGGGGTTATGTTCCATTTCGTTGACAAGTGCAGATGCACTGATCTACGGGGCCAATATACCATATCACTTCCGTCACCCCATTCTTTTATAGTACCCAGCTCGTTGACGCTTGACGCAATGTCACCCTTTTCGCACCTCTTTTGTTCTGAATAATGGAGTGGTTTCCACAGATTGTTCACCATTTCAGTAATTAAATGTAAATGAAATTGTATAGGAAACACAGACACCTGTGTATAAGTTATGGGCACTCGTATTTCTGATGATTTCAATATGGGGCTTAACTCGTATCGGCACGAAGTAATTATATGCAAGGCTTATGCAGGTACCACAACAAATCAAGAAGATATGCAGTTAATTTGCAGGTCAAGATAATAATTTGGTGAAATTATAATTAACTATATAGCATACATTTTTTAATAACCGAAAAATAGGACTTCACATAATATACCTTGGTAGGAATTTTGCTGTTATATTAAAAACAAAACTTCGAATATAACAATTCAAAACGCCAATACGGAGAGACATAAGCAACGACCGGAATAGCTCAGAGGACTGGACAGGTGGTTTTCAGGGAAGGGTAGTGATCGTCGCGGATTCAAATCCTGGCAAGGTCCACAAAAAAGATAAGTGCAGATAAATACGTTATTAATATAAATTAACAAAATCACATATAAATATTTGATGTACATAACATTAATGATATGGTAATATTGATACGAGCTATGGCTTATAAGATAAATCGAATAAGTACATAATAAAAAATAATATTTTTTTTTAATCTGACTGTAAATCAGCTGCATATCAATCACAGAAAACGACTTGCAAAAATCCTGCAAATCATTTTTGTGATAAATCGCCATATTGCCTACAAATAGTCTTAGATAACAATCCATTACAGGCTCCATGCAGATGTAACTGCGTTAAACCTAATACCTAATACCTAATTTAACTGCAGTATACGAACTGCAGGTTCAATATAGTAGTTTTATAGTTCATTCGATCTGCAAAAGTCCGTCCAAAACAATATTGCATATTCTCGTTTGCAGATAATTAGCAGTACATATATGCTGGTCAAATTGTTACTTGTGCACTTTAAAATTTGTAACTTTGCGATGTGTTCTGGGATTTTTTCAACAAATTATTATTAATTCAAGACTTGAACACATGCGATACTTAGTCAGGTAACAAAGCACGATTACTGTTGACAGGATGGCGTCAAATTGACTTCTTGTGATTTTGACAAAAGGGGATACCACTACAGAGAAAAATCATGACCTGCTCTGATGCTATATAATGGCGCGTCCTCACTATGCTGATATATGCCAAGTGGCAAGGCCAAATTGCAAAGCGACGAAAGATGTGGACGTTTGTGTTGGCTCATGCCACTTGACAAAATAGGCCAGATGGCATGCCGATCCGAACCCGACTAGTGTCGGTTAACTCAAAGGAAACCACGTGGAAAGTGCTGTTGAGGATGTGCCAGCAGAGGGTTCCGTCAGCCTCGGTTGATTTCCAAATATCGATGTAAACACTTTGTTGAAAAATACAGTAGTCAAATGAAAAAGTTATATCCCTAATTGACTTATATCGCGATCGTCCCGTTTTGTGGAATTGCAGATTGAAAGAATATAAAGATCGCAATAAAAGGCACGACGCCTTTGTTGAAATTGATGTGAGCTTTGGTGTAGCGAAAGAAGAAACCGAAAGGAAACTGAAAAATTTAATCAGCCACTTTTCACGGGAAGTTAAGAAAGAAAGGGACAGTGCTAAATCTGGGGCTGGAAGTGAAGAAGAGTACAAGAGTAAATGGTTTGCTTATCAGAATATGGAGTTCCTGAAAGATAGAAATCAGGCAAGAGGAATCACAGATACACAGGTAATTTGTTTTATATTTTCTAATTTATTTCTTTGATTTGTATACAATCATCTTATGAATGTTCACCAGATTTTTTACGTATAAAATATTTGCTGAATATTCATGAATAATAGAAAAAAGTGTTTATTATTTGTCATATTGAAAAGGTACCATTCCTTCCGGTGAAATTAAAAATTCCGCAAATTCATTTCTAACCTCCTGTGCATCGCTTGCACTTCTTCTTGGCATCCTGGGAATGTTTCTGAACCCTTCTGTTGAAGGAGCTTGTTCCATATTCCTGGAAGAATTGGATCTGTGCTTGAGCAGTCCGTATCAAAAGTTCCGTTAGGTATGTAAACTACTTTTCTTAGAAAATTGTGTTAATAAAGTATGGCCAGTACAACTTTAGTAGCCATTTTCGGTTCAAGTAAAATTGGTTTTCTAAGTATCCGAAAAATAGAAGATATTATCCCGAAAGTGTTCTCTGAAATTCTAGGTTCTCTGCTTAGACGGTAATTGAAAATTCTTTTCATTGAGCCCTTATCATGTACCCCAGGATAGGGCTTCATAATGTGGTGTGAGAGAGGGAACGCATCATCGGCAACGAAAACAAACGGTGTAGTATTATTTCTTCCAGGAAACGTGCACGGGTTGGGAAGGTTCATTGATTTATCTTCTAGACTCTCTGAATTTCGTTTCACTAAATACACCCCCGTCCGATATTCTACCTTGACAACCGACATTCGCGTAAGTAAAGTTGTAGTTTGGGTCTACAACAGCAAACAGAACGACACTGAAGAAGTCTTTATAATTAAAGTATTCCGTTCCACTGTCAGTCGGTGCTTGTAAAGCTATATGCTTGCCGTCGAAGGCTTCAACACAATTTGGAAAATTCCATTTATCGTTGAACTCTTTTGCTATCACTTTCCATTCAGATTCATTTTTGGGACCCTGAAACAAATTACAGTTATATTTAATGCTTTCATTCCGAGTCAACGCTAGTTTACTAATAATTTTAAATATTTTTCAAGGACCCTTTGGACCAATTACCTTCTCAGCAGCCGTCCAAGCCCTTCTGAACGAGGATGAGCAAGAGAACGCGACACAGGTGGTTTCAGAAACTCCAATCCAATCAACGCCCACTCAAAGAGGAAAGAAACGACAATTACAATCACATGAAACAGGCAGATCTAAACCAAGCTTGCAGCAACAGAGGAAGCTCTTTCTATCATGAAAGAAATACAAGCAGGTAAATCTGTAAGAGCCCAATATACTGTATTTGTAGAGCAAATAAGGATGCAAATACGTGACCGTCCATCACCTTATGCTAGGAAAGTTGTGAAGCAAATAATTAGCAATGTTTTGTTTGACGCTGAAATAGGAAAATACGATTATCTGGCTACCAGTTCCTTACAGCCATCCCCTGTAGCACACCTGTACTCGCAGCCACCCAGCTTCGGTGTAGCCATGTCAATACCTACCCCTGGTCCTTCTTCAATTCATCAAACTTATCAAGTGCCAAACCGAATGCCTACACCAGGTTATCAACCTCAATTCTCTGCGCTGAGCCCTTCATCGGAGATAGATTTATGTGATCTAGTAACTACTGACAGCGATTCTATGGATACTCTACTTTTGGATCTCTGAATTCGCTTTGCGCAATTTGAATGCTTATAATATACTTAAATAAAGGTTTGCTAATTAGTAGTTTATTTTCTTACCTGAATATAATCTTGCAAGACGTTGATCAAAGCATTACAAACATTTGGAATGATCCTCGAAATTGCTTGTTTAGTAATTTTAAACATGTACATCAGTGAGTGGTAGGAATCCCCTGTTGCTACTAATCGCAGTGTCACAGCAAGATGTTCATGAGCTGGAATGGCTTTCCTGAATCTCGTATCCTTCTTGCTGATTAGCGGCCCGATTAAATTGAGAAGAGTCTCAAAATCGCTACTCGTCATTCGAAAAAAATTCTAGAAACCACTTCCACATCTATATTCAAGATTTAACTCGTCCACATCGTCCAAAAGTAAATCCTTCTTCAATTCACTTCCGCCATATCGAGCTCTACCTCTACCAGTGCTCGGACGTACCCAAAATCGTCGTTTTCGTGGTTTATGACTGTCTTTATCAACAATAATTATTAACGCTGCAACAGCAACAAGCAAGTCCTCATCGGTGTACATTTTGCGACTGAATGCCATTTGCAATGTGGACGCATTGAATTGTGTGTGGCAGCGGCAACTGGCTTTGCCATTCGGTCTTGCCACTTGGCATATATCAGCATAGTGAGGACGCGCCTTTAAGACGGAACAGAATATACCTTAAGTTTAGTTAGGTTAATGCATGTTTAATATTGAGTAACAAATAAAAGATTTTTCGCCTCATATTATTTACAAACACAAATTATATTCTTTTTCCACTTAATGTTGAATTTGTTAACTGGAACTGTGAAAGTTGCTGTTTTAAGAATGCGTTTATATGCATATTCTAAAACTACCAACAGTGCGAGAATGTAAGTGGTGTATATGTGCACGATATGATATCTGCCATTTCATTATAAATAACTGCCACATTCCGCACAGTAATTATAAAAACAATACACATTCTGAAACACCTGGTGTATTACGTTACTTACGTGAGAAGTATAATTTTATTATACATAAAAAAATTTACTTTTAAATATTCTTGTTTAAATTTCATCTGTAGAATTATTTTTTAGTTTTTCTTATTTAAAAAATCTACCCAGAAATCAAAATTTTACTCCAAACTATCTAATAAGTGGTCTAATTATGGGAATTTTTATAATGGCAGTCTGCGTACAACAATGTTGTAAGAAAAGAGTTAGTGATTAGTGAAGAATTCACGTTCTCGTTATTTGTGAATACTCTAACAGTTTAGTTAATTAATATCCTGCTTTTAAATTATATATTACTTGATCCATTTATCATTTTTATGCAACCAAAAAATTGCTAAAAAGAGTTAATCATATCCTTAATGAGACAACATTTTATTGTTCACTTCTTTATCTCGAAAAACTAACAAGTGATGCACAAGTACACATCAGTCATATAATTAAACAGCAATTAATTCATGACTTTACGAAACAACTGCCTTATGTTTCCGGTACACCTTCTATACTCTTGTTTTCATACAACTGTTTATTTTGTGTACTAACCACATAGGTTAATCAGTAGTTGTGCGGTGATTTATAAATTATTGCAACTTTAAGACTACAAAGATCCTGTTTGTTATTATACAATCCTCCTGAAACTGTTATTAAAACTGATGAAGTACTGAGATAGCAATCAGATTGTAAATCTGTTAGTTAATACTTTAATAAAGATTTAATTAATTTTCTCATTTGAATATTATAACGTTTAATTAAACGCTATATCACTATCTGCGTATTTTTATATTACCTCTTTTTTATTAAAAACGTTTATGGCAAGTTACAAACATATTTTCCGATTGAGTAACTTTACAATATATTTATTTTTGGCAATTAAGCTAGTGGAATAAGGCCAAACAAACATTCAAACATTATAAGATAATTATGCAAAAGCGAATAAATACTTAAAGAGGTAATTATGGTAATTATAAAAATATTTTCATCTAGTTGATATTATACCGAATTTTAGGTTTTCTAAAATCTTTAACTGACTGTTTTAATATTAATAATAAACCAAAGAAATTCAGTATGTTGCATGTTAAAATTAGATAATTAGATAATACGTGTTAATTTATCATAATTATATTATCTGTTAATAAGTGTAAATCAGCTTGGTGTAGGTAGTTTTAGTTACAGTCACACAACAAATTTAGAGCAAGAAATAAATCGTTGAGGACATAATTTATACCAGGTATTATTTTTTAACCTGAAAGTACTATAGTCTGTCCAAACCTCCAAATTCAGTACACGGGTTCTTATGGAGTAACTCCCTCTTTTACTATATTTAGTCAATTCTAAATTACGGTATCCTTGTTCTTCATAGGGATGTTGTCAAACGTAAAACGTAATTTAATAACAAATCAATATCAACTCCGTATACCGTCAAATTTATTGCTTGCTTCTTCTACGATATTTCACGAACTAAGCTAAGTCCATTTATTAAAAAATCGTTCAAATGCCCCATTATGAATGTACCGGATGGCCAACTAAGAACGGCCGTCGACCATATCTGAGGAATGGATTATAGCACAGGTTCGGGAAAACAAATTTTATAACAAAAGTGGCCTCGAGAAACGCCTGGAAATTATTTTCAGAATTGTAGGTCCACCGCTAGAGGGCGTATTTGACAGTTAGAATTTTAAAAAGCAAAATTTTTCAAAATTTACTCTATTAAGGGGCATATTAAATATTATAATCAGATTCCTCGACAAATTCTGCATATTTTTTATTTGACAAGTTTTAGTCTATCTCTTCAAATAAGGGGTGGGGGAGAGTGGAATCTTGTTACGAAAAAACGCCTTTAATTCAGGTTCTGCTTGACCGATTTTAATAAACTTGATTTTGTTTGAAAGAGCTTTTGTTAAACAATAGAAAATTTGTAAATTTGAAGCAATCTAGTCTAGTAGGCTAGTTCGCGGTAACGGAAATTATTAAATTTAGCCTGGATGAAAAGATCTTACATTGGTCTGCAGTAATTTAAACTGCACGCGCGCACGCGCGTATCATACTAATGTTATGGTTGCCGCTAGATTACCTAAATGTAATGCTGTTGCTACTAACAATGAGAACAAATTATAAAATAATAATGTGATAAATCTAACAATTAAAACCTTAAATAAATAACTACGTAATTAGTGTCGCCCTAGATGTTCGAAATGTCATCCATCATTTTCAATGCATGAAATCAATCGCTGACGGGTGGAGAGAACAGCAGATTCAATTTCTGCACTTGAAATACTTCGTATTGTCTGTCATATTCCTTCAATCATGTCAGCCTTTGTTGTGGGGCTATCGGCATAAACGAGATCTTTTATTCGCCCCCACAATAAAAATCTAAACAAGTTATGTCTGGAGACAAATAAATAAACTTCCATGTCCTATCCACCTTTCAGGGTATGATTGATCTAAGAAATTCCGAACATCTCTAGAATAATGTGCCGGACACCCATCATGTTGCAAGAACATGTCATGACGAATGGCCAAGGGTACGTCTTCTAAAATAAGTGGCAATTCGTTGCTTAAAAAATCTAAATATCTTTCTCGGTTAACAGTCTCATGAAAAAAAAGGCCCAATTATTTCTCCACCTAGAATCCCGCACCAGACATTTACAGACCAAGGACACTGATGTTGGACCTCCTGCATCCAGAGGGGATTCGTTTCAGACCAGTACTGCATATTATGTCGATTTACACTACCATCACTATGAAAAGTAAAATATTTTTATCATTATAATACCGAATAAAACATGTATTAATAAATAAGTAGTCACCTGTGTTCTCTTAAAATATTTTGAACGGTGGTTCGACATATACCCAAGTCTGTAGCTATAGCTCTGGTGCTTGAATGAGGGTTAACATTTACATAAGCTAAAACATCAATAACATTTTCCTCTGTTCTACCTCTGCGTTGTCTTCGGTACACAGGAAGATTCACATTTACAGTAGTACGCACACGGTGTGCGAATCGGAGAACAACTCTTCTGCTGTGGTGCCGTCTGTTTGGGTACTGCAGTGCATACACTCTAGCAGCAACGGTTGCATTTCTCATACATTCAAAATAAACTGCCAAGATATCGAATGCTTCTTCATTTGTAAGAATCATTTTGGTACGAAAAGATAAAGAAAGTCTATTAAATGCAACACGATGAATAATTTTTGACATATGCGTGAAAATCATAGCTTGCTTGTTTTCAACAGGGAATGTATTTTATATCTTACATGGCCCTCTTTATTAATTTTGTGTCATCAGTAAATCGTAATTCATATTTTAAACTGTATTTGTTGTTGCTGTGCAAATATCGGTTTTTATTGATATTTTATGCTTTTGATTTACTAACACATCGCATGAAAACAAATATAACATTCTTATATAATTAAAAGAAATGTTAGATTTATCACATTACTATTTTATAATTTGTTGTCATTGTTAGTAGCGACAGCATTACGTTTAGGTAATCTAGCGGCAACCATAACATTAGTATGATAACAGTTTAAATTACTGCAGACCAATGTAAGATCTTTTCATCAGGCTAAATTTAATAATTTCCGTTAACGCGAACTAGCCTACTAGACGTTGGAAGAACAATTCCCGCCATTTACCTGTTTCTTACGATATCTCAGGATAGGAAAAAGATATCAACTTGCAGTTTTCACTGTTTTATTACTAATTTAGTCTACTTTTTAAAGACCTACTTAAATTTTTATGCTTCCATTTAAAATTGTAAAGAGAAACACAATACTAAAAAAATATTAAACAGCGCCCTCTAGCATTTATGTTATTAATCAGATTGCTTCAAATTTACAAATTTTCTATTGTTTAACAAAAGCTCTTTCAAACAACATCAAGTTTATTAAAATCGGTCAAGCAGAACCTGAATTAAAGGCGTTTTTTCGTAACAAGGTTCCCACTCTCCCCCACCCCTTATTTGAAGAGATAGACTAAAACTTGTCAAATAAAAAATATGCAGAATTTGTCGAGGAATCTGATTATAATATTTAATATGTCCCTTAATTGAGTAAATTTTGAAAAATTTTGCTTTTTAAAATTTTAACTGTCAAATACGCCCTCTAGCGGTTGGAGCTACAATTCTGAAACTAATTTCCAGGTGTTTCTCGAGGTCACTTTTGTTATAAAAAATTTTTCCCGTACCTGTGCTATAATCCATTCCTGAGATATGGCCGACGGCCGTTCTTAGTTGGCCACCCGGTACTTAATTATTTCTTGTCCACAATGAACGTTAGTGCAGCTGTTACAGAATCCATCAAAGCTTTATGTTGCACAGAGCTTAGTATCTATGCTATCAAAAAGGAAGACCAAACCGGAGCAATAACTAGTCCGATAAAATGCATGAAACGAAAAGGTGTACAGCTCAATAATCGTCTTCATGTATATGACCAGAATATTCAGTCAATTATTCGACGTAAAGTGCACAATATTTTCATTGAAAACATTCCACCAACGAGGAATAGTATCTTTCCTTCCATTAATGGTGATGGGTTTTGAGTTTGAAAAGATGAGAAGCAAGAGTATCCTTGTTGAACGTGATGACATTATAAGATTGAGGCATAAATACTTAAGATGCATCAGAAAGTTCCGAGAAAAAGGATGAATCGTGGGGCACACAGTTAGTAAGGCATGGTGCCTTACCACTGTTGAAAGTGGTCTTGGACCCCGATTTGCCTTAGTTCATGCTCGTGGCGATAATGGTTTTATTCCTGGTGCGGAACTTACTTTCCTCTGTAAAAAGAACACAGCCGATGTGCACAATGAAATGTATGCAGACACTAACGAGAAGTGGTTTATCAATCAACTCATTCCAAATATACCACCAAATTCAATTATCGTTATTGACAATGCTTCTTATCACAGCAGGAAGGCAGAGAAGGTTCCAACAATGGCGTGGGGAAAAGAATAAATTGTAGATTGGCTTCGTAAGAAAGAAATGCCCATTGAAGATAACATGTTAAAGCGAGACCTATTAGCTACTGTAGCACAAGTGAGGCATCTATATGACAATTAAACCCAATTAAACCCAACAGAAATGGTGTGGGCACTATTCAAAATCATATTAAAATGAATAACAAGACTTTTAAAGTGAAAGACAAGAGGAATTAATAAAATTTGGTTACGAAAAAGTGACGATTGAAAACTGTATAAGTTATGTAAAGATCGTTGAAGATAAGATGTGGGTAGCTGAGTTTATAATCAACGTTACAGAATCATCATCCGAATTCCTGGAAATCGATTATAGCGATTAAACTGTACTGAAAAACAAAAAAAAATTACTAAAATACGCGGTGTGGCTATTAAATCAAAATAAAATGTTTTACAGCGTCAGTCTCTTTATTTAATAGTCACACTTCCTATATTATATCAAACTAAAATGTTATACAGCGTCAGTCTTGTTATTTAATAGCCACATTTCCTGTATTATATCAAAATAAAATGTTTTACAGCGTCAGTCTCGTTATTTAATAGCCACACTTCCTATATTATATTACAATGACAATAAATGATGCATTTATAAACAAACTTTAATAAAATTATTATTTTGTTTATATACTGCAAACTCCCTCCGTAGGCAAAGGATAAAGTTACCGTTTACTCATGCCGTTGTTTATAGAGCTTCTTTCACAATCCCATGTACAGGGTAATCTAACCCATCATATTGCCATGCAAAAGTAGCGTCCCCCAGGTACCCTATCTTGAAAAGTTAAGTTGAGCTTATTTTCAAGAATGCAAATTCAAGAACAAAACAATCGCTAAGTTTATCTTGACTTTACTGACGATAATGTTACTATTACTCAAATTCATTGCTTACCTTACACGGACTTTCCTGACAATAATTAAAAGATTAGAATCTATTTGCAAGTCTGATATTTAATTACTCGCAAACCTCAAATCTGATCAAACAAAGTGGCCATCTAGTGGTGGGTGCGCTGTGCTATCTGGATTAGATAGGCTGGATGAGGTAAGTGTTGCATCATGAGGGGCAGGTAAACAGTGAAACTACTCAAATTAAAATTAACGAGCTTTGCGCAATGGTGGTTATGCCCGTTAATATACTATTGTGGGAAAGAACCACCAATAAAACCCACTTTATTCATAAATAAGTAATTGCACAAGTACCTTAATAAATCAAATAACAAAAAAAAACAATGAAAGGGTTAATTGTATAACAAAACACCATTAAATCATGTTAAAGTGCGTAAAAAATTATAACATTAAGAAAAATAAATAAAAGTAGTTTAGTTACACATAAACACAATAAAAAAACCCATGTGGCCACACCCACAATTGTGTCATAAATAAATTAGAATAAAAATCGTATACCAAACGTGTGGCCCTTTAAAACCGATCATGCTGGTCTTTAAGTAAATAAGCACATAAAACAATAAAGCAAATTACGGTACATATAAAATACAACAACAGTAAAATTGCACAGATGATAATAAGGTAAAGGCAAGGGCAAAAGAATAATAGACAAGGAATTTACACGTACACAATTGTTTAGTGACTACTAAAGCACAAATTCATAAGCCAAATTACAATAAATTACATATAAAGAGAAATTAGTTCGCAAACAAGCAATTCTACTTAACAAACTGACACAAAAAAAAACTCATTAAAACAAAGCCTTACATGGGTAATGTTGTAAATAGATCATAACATCGTGACCAATATATAAGTGTGCGTGCATTATAAAAATACAGCGCCCCTTTCTCAGGTTACACATTCATCTATACAACAATAAAAACAATAAAATAAAACTCGAGATGCTTAATGGTTATCTGGGCCCGGGAGTGTGTACCCACTTGGGAATTGCGTTTTACAATTAATAACCAGAGCGGTATCATGTACACGAATATAAATATAAACAACAAACAACAATTCTAATTCACACAAATACAAGAGTGTACTATCTTTTATTTTAGTAGATTTCAGCTTAATGAGCCCGCGTGCGAATAAGATACCTTTGCAAGGCAATGCTCGATTTTTAGTAAGTTATCTAGGCTTGTAGAATTATTTGAAGCCAACCTTAATTTATATCAAAATACCTACTTACACTTGAATATATTCCTTGGATTGATCACAGACACAAATCGTTAACATACGCGGTTTAACTTCAAAAAGGGCGACTGTTATTTATAGATTAATATTTGAAACACATTAAACTAACACCTGAAAGAAAAGACAAATTACTGTTGGCTAATTTAAAAGAAAATGTACACGCACGAAATATTTTAAAGACAAACTGTTAGAATGGGAGTTTCTAATTAAAAAAAATAATCAAAGCGTCCGACTAGATCAAATTTCAACCGCAACTGAGTTCACCTCTGATTTCCACTCACCATTTCTACTCCCGAAAATCAACCCCCGTCTTTGAAAAGTGATAAAAAAAAACAAGAAACATTAATTTACGTTGGAACAGTTTCATCTTAATTTTAAAAATATGCATTCGTCTGTAAAAAACCCTACATTTAGGTCCCGAGTTTCCAAGTACCAATCAAAGACGTCTTTGATTTCAGTGTGTTCCGTTGGTAATTAATTAACTAGTGACAATTTTACATCAAGAGCGCGCGTATACAAATTTTCAACAGTTCGTTACGCCAGTTTCGGCAGAACACCTGTTTCTCTACCCTAATATATGTTTCCTTTTTTTTTCTGTTCAATCTTCACTCAAATATCCATTACATAAATTTCTACATTTCATACATAAAAATACATTAAATAACACATTAGCCAATTACGACGTATCATCTCGACATAAAAATCCACTAATTATCTTTTCTAACGCGGTAACAATGGCGATTTGACAAACGTTTATTACAATAATAAAATTTTCACGGTCCGCTATCTACACAATGTGCCCTACATTACATACGCCTAGTTCGCTTTTCTAAAAAATACAGTTTAAAAATTCGATTTGTGTAAATTAAGGGTAGTCTTTTTCGGTATATTCGTAAGTACATTGCAGATTTATTTAAATTTGTATTGCTTTGCAAATATTTTTATTAGTTTTGAGGTTAGAAATTGTTTAGTTTAATTTAGTTTATTCTGTTTAAAAAAATCATAAGGCCATTACAGTCGTCGAATATAAAAGTGTAACAATGTCCCTCGTACCGTAGATATAGTATTATAACCGTAATACGGTATTATAGGTGTAGTAATCTGCTGGCGTAATAAGCTTGGCAATCCTGCACTATTTTTCAATAAGCCCCATACTGAATTTGGAGGTTTGGACGCGCTATAGTTACTTAATTTGACTGAATAAAAGCGAAAATTCCCAATTTGAAATTTTTCTCTTTTGTACTCTATATGCCATCAGTTTGAATCGAAAACATATATTAAATAAATATAAATATTAAATAAAAATCAATGTAATTTGTATTGAATTTTCAATGCAATAACTTTTTTACCTGAAGCATAGTTATAAACGGAAACGGTTTATTTGATCTGACAGTAATTGAAACAATTCTCGTTAGGCTACTGAATATAATTGCAAGTTTTCAAGAAATCATGGTCAGCTAATGTTTTTTAAATTGTTACTGTGTTCATTTTTAACTGAAAAATTGTAAAATAATCGGTGCTCGTTAATGCAGTCATTTGGGTGCAGTCTTACAATGTAAAAATTCACGTGTAATATTTGTTTTATAAATACTTATCTTCTTATATAACAGTTCTTTTGTGTTAATTAATTATACTATTTAAATAAATTAAGCCATGCACTATACCATTTTTTAGAGTGATTATTTGACTATTAATACTAAAGATGCTACCGTAAAGCTACCATATAACGGTAGGAAACTGTGATCTTTTTTTAATGTCATAACTTGCTCTTCACGGTTACGTTTAAATTACACATATAGACGTATTAATTACCCAGTGATTATCTGGACTTATTTTCTCTATTTTCACTTAACAGTTTCGCATTCCTCTATTTATTTTCCAAATTTTCAAACTTCATACCGTAACTATATAGTAATTATTTATTTAACAAACAGAAGTAGTGTTTATATTTTTAACCCTACTTTCTTAATATAAATACATACGGTCTAAGTGCTTTATTAACCAAAGAATTGCTAAAAGTTTCATCTCAATTATCGCATAATTTCTCCTCGCGTTATTTAATACTCTACTCGCGTAGGCTATCGGTTAGTCATTTGCGTTACATAAAATTGCCCCTTTTGCATATGAACTAGCGTCAGTTCTTAAAATAAATTTATTTTCTAATGAAAAATCTGGGAATTTAAAAATCGGTCGGTTAATTAATTTTTATTGCAAGGTCTATTCATACACATCAGTCACGTTACAGTTCAGTTTTCTCAGTTCCAAGAATTATCCGTCACAAAAAACATTGTTCCTTGAAACATAAATCGCACTGTATACTGAGTCGGCGTTGTTCCGCATCAGACCCCCTTCAAGTCACCAAACCCTCAGTTTACATTTCCCTTCGACGATATTTTTGTGTTTTGACTGAAATGGATACAAAATTTAAAAATGATTTATGGATAAAAATTGCTGAAAAAATGGAGGCAAATTGTAAGTTTTAAGTTTATTTAAAATATATAGTACAAAATATTTTTGAATTTATAAAAGAAGTTTTTGAACTTTTCCCTTACTTGAAAAGCCCACTTTGAGCCATCTCCACCCTGAAGAGGGAGGTTTTCCATATTTGTATTATTTTCAGACGAAACAGTTGACTCTGTTTCAGAGGTACGCGTGTTACCATCATTAATAAATGATGTAGTATACAAGTAGCAAGTACTATATGGACGACAATTTCTGGTATAGCCTTATCCGCCTGTTTATAGATACTGAATTTTTGTGATAAAATGCCAAATGTGTTCTCCACAACTCTTCTTATACGAGACAAACGGCAATAAAAAATTTCTCTTTGAAGTATCCAAATCTTGCCTTTGTCTTATTAAGTAACCTTTTAACGGGAACACTTCATCATCTACAATTATGTATGGGACCTCAACAAATGTGTTTGGTAACTCTGTTTTATCCGGTATGGACATTGTGCCCCGTTCAAGGGCTTGCCAAGGTTCGATTATGCATCTACCCCACCACCACTAGTTCTGCTATACGTATCAATATTGACAGTAATAAAATTCTAATGAGCGTGAACAAGGGCCAACAAAACTATTAAGAAAGTATTTTTTAGTTGTGAAAGAAAGATCCGCTGTTTGGGGAGCTTGGATCGTAATATGTTTACCATCAAAAGCTCACAAGCCGTTCAGTAAATTCCAAATTGTTCAAATATCGTCAGCGAAAAGTTCACATTTTAAGTTGAACACGGTGATGCAAATATCACAACGGAACAAAATGATGAGTCCCTTCCTGCTGATCTTCATATTGTAGAATATGACTAAACCCTCACACCTGATGAAGGCGCGGGATGACGAAACTTAGATCCTGCAAACTCAACTAACAAAGACCAAGAAAACAGCTGCTAGCATATTGATGAAGTATATAATTTCAAAGAATAAACATCAAGTCCCCAAACCACCGCAAGATCCAGTTGATACTTTTTTAGCAAGTATTGCTACAAGTTTAAAAACATTTTCTCCATATCATCTACATTTAGCTAAAGCATAAATATTTAACACTGTTCAAAAATTTGAACTTAAAACAATAAAGGGAGGGAGAAGTGACCATTCCACACCAAATTTTCCGCTTGTTTTACATACCTTCTCTTCAATGTTAATTCACCATTCACCAATGATATTATCAACAGAAGGCTCAGATAAGTTTTGCTCAGAAAATAGTCAAAATGCACAACAATACTTTCACCAGTTTCAAGGCAATGTACCGGATGTCCCAAATTTCGTTGTAATTGCGGGGTATCTCGGTTGTTATAAAAGATAGAAAATTGTGGTTGTCGCGAACCTTTGCTACTTTTTTACAAAACTTAAGATAGCGTAATCAGATTTTTTGTAACTGTTTTAGTTTGGGAGATACAGGGCGATTTTGAAAAGTGTGTCGTTTTGGACTCCTCGATATCTCGGTTATCTTTAAAGATACCAAAAAGATTTAAACGCTATCTTATACATTTTTTTACGCCAAGTTCAGTGGCGTGCTCAATTTTTTTTTCGGGGGTACCGTTTTTAAGATATGGGCCAAACTTATAATTTTTTTAATAGGACATCTTGTATTTTTTAAGCTCAATAAATCCCATTTTTTTTCATTACGCCATCTTAGGTTTTATGAAAAAGTAGCAAAGGTTCGCGTCATCCGCAAGTTTCTATCTTTTATAACAACCGAGATACCCCGCAATTACAACGAATTTGGGACACCCGGTACAGGGTGACCAACTAAGAATGCGAGGTACTGTATCTGGGAAACTATCCATCGTAGAGGCTTGCGCAAAAAAAAAAGTTATTACTAAAACGGCCAATACAAAAACCTGGAAAATGTTTTCAAGTTTCTGAAATGACCGCTAGGGGGCGTCACTGCAATCTTGAATCTAAAAAAGTGATGTGTCTGTGAATTCTGCTATATTAACCTAATAAAAAAATAACTGATCTTTAAAGTTGAGGATAATCTGAACTTTTTTTGTATGGCACTTTTTGACGTATGTCTAAAAATAAAGTGGTGGGGGGTATTCAAAGGTTTCCTTAAATAACCCCCTGTATCTTCGAAATGGCTAAGCCAATTTTAACAAACTTGGGCGCGTTGAAGTGAGCTATTCTTGGGCTACAAATGTTATAATATTTGAAGTTTTGTTAGTTTCACATGTCGTCGCTAGAGGGCTTTGTTCGACATTCCGACAGAAACGGTTAATTTTCGCAAAAAAACTAAATGCATTGGTATGACTTTTTTTCATGAACAAGTATCTAAATGATGCCTAAGCAAGCTCGCGAAAACCGCATCTCGATATCTTGTTCCTAACCTAAAATATCGACCAAAGAAAACTTTATACGAAAATCCCTTAAATTTTAATTTTGTTTAACTATATTTTTCTGGAATTGTTTCTATGGTCAGCATTCGAGCATTTACGGAGGCATTAAAAACCTTCCTCCTTTAAATCGGTCCTTTTTAGGGCCACAACTTACATAATAGAAACAATTCTAGAAAAATATAGTTAAAAAAAAATAAAAATTTAAGGGATTTTCGTGTAAAGTTTTCTTTGGCCGATATTTTAGGTTAGCAACAAGATATCGAGATGCGGTTTTCGCGAGCTTGTTTAGGCATCATTTAGCTACTTGTTTATGAAAAAAAAAGTCATACCAATGCATTTCATTTTTTTGCGAAAATTAAATTAAAGCGACGACATATGAAACTAACAAAAACTCAAATATTATAACATTTGTAGCCCAAGAATAGTTCATTTCAACGCGCCCAAGTTTGTTAAAATCGGCTTAGCGTTTTCGAAGATACAGGGGGTTAAATACTATTTAAACCCCAAACACATGTGTTTATAATACCTACAACTTCTTACAAACCATTATCAAAATATAAACCCAAATTCTGTCCTTGTACTCTACAACTTTAAGGACATTGGAAAACGGGAGTTATTCTATATTTTGATCTCACTATTTTAAGGAAAAAAATTTTTTCTTCAACCAACAAGTTAAGTGTTGTAGCAGATATATTGAAAGAATCAGAAAAAAATTGGATGGGTACCAATCGCTTTCTTATTATAATATCTCACCTGATACTCTACTTTGTCCTTACGACTATAGAGAGTGTAAATCAAACAAGAAATAATCACAACTAAAAAGTGTGCTCTTGAAGAAAACTTCCTAACTTTACTTGTACATAATAAAATACTTATCTTTTTTGGGTTTTTTAATGGTGTATTTTAAATTACACAATCTAAACGTTTCGATAACACTTACAGTTATCTTCGTCAGTAGTAATATCTATTAATATTGTTAAAGATATTGAAAACAATTTTGTCAAAGTTCAATTTTTCAATGATAGACTGATTTTGTTAAAATACATTATTTTAAATAATTCAAATGTAAGACTGTAAAATTAAATAAGGTTCTAATCATAATTTTTCAAGAGCCATTTGTTTTTCTAAATTAAATTTAAAATTAAAAAAGACTTTTAGATTTGAAAAAATGCAGTGGCGTATAGATAGGGAGGAAAAAGTGGCGCCAACCCTGAATATCTACGCCCCTGGAAGATATTTACAAAACCTGAAGTAGCCAAATTAAAGACCTTTGTTTGTTTATTGTTCATGCCAAGTTTAAATTTACACGAGTTATAACCAAAAACTGTCATATTTCTTTGAATTTTGACACCCTGTATCTTTTAAACGAAAAGTCATTTTGAGTTGAAATTTATTTTTCAACTTATATTTAAGAGAGGAACTACTCCTTTAAGTTTGGCCCAATATCAGTGAAACACCCTGTATATTTAAAAAAAAGTGCATTATTCGTTAAGATTCCTTCTTTAAGGCGTCACATCATTTGGGGATGTCTTTAATCGATGGAACATCTGTCAGATTAAAGCACCTTATTAAAACTTACCTTTGATGGAACCTTAGGTAAAACGTGGTTTAAACGTTTCATCTGATACGTATTTCAACACATATTTAGATTTTGCTTAACGTTCCGCTTCCCAGAAGTAACGGATAAAATAATTGACACAAATATTTGGGAAAAATGCTGGGACATGCGACAGCCTCACTTTTATAAACCTAAATTTATTCAAATATAATTGGAAGGGATACTCTGCCTAGGTCTATCAAAGCTGCGAATGTACCCCCTAAAAGTCAGACCTTATATACCAGCACCACTCAGGTGTTATAATTGTCAGCAGTTTGGGCAGTCCGCACAGATATGCAAAATCCAAAAATATGCGTATGTGATAAATCCTCACATGTTCGCACTATATATGAAAATCCAAAACAATGCCAAAATTGCAAAGGTGACCGTCTAGCTGTTTAGAAAAGTGTCCTGAATATAAAAAAGAATCTAGAACCAAAGAAATAATGGTTTTAAACAAAATAACTTACCCGCGAGCTAAGCAGATGGAGGGATCAGCTGTTACCAGTCAAGCAACTTTCGCTGAAATTACAGCTTCCTCTAAGGGTGATGTTGCCCTAGTCAGTATAATTCGTGAAATTAGAAAAATAATTAAGGAAGAAGTAACCTTAATTAGTAATAATTTTATTAAACCAACTCAAAACACTCTTGGTCTTTAAAATTAAAAAAATTATAAGAGGAGAGTTAAGTACATTACATCGGAGTTCATAAACTCAGTCACCCGAAAAGAAAAGAAAAAGGTCGGCCGGCCTAGAAGCAAATCTAGGAAAGACAGTGCTAGTCAAAACAAAAGTGATATTCGAATTGTGATACTAAATCAATCTGTGATATATTCGTATTTGTTTGTCTGCCAATATATATGTTAATTTGTCCGTTGTCATATAGTATTTATCTTTATGTATTATTTATTTATACTAACATATATGTTAAATTGTCCGTTATCATATAGTATTTAGCTTTATTTATTATTTATTTATACAATTTTAGCATTTTACATTCACATTTATACAATGGAATATTAATGGCTACATGAAAGGATCGGACGAACTTAAACTGCTTATAAGCAAGGAAAATCCAATAGTAATTACCTTGCAGGAAACACATTTTAAAAACACTGATTAGTATAAACTTAGAAATTATGATTGTGTGCGATATGATGATGTACACGCTGGCAGAGCAAAAGGAGGAGTCGCCATCTTCTTACATAATAGCTGTTTGTTTAATACATTAAACTAGAAAACAAATATCCAAGCACTAGCAGTAAACATCCGCTCTCCAGTAAATGTTACACTATGTAATATATACCTACCAGACGGCAACTGGACAAAAAATGAACTAAAAGTAAAATGTATGGTTTTGGTAATTGGTCTATCAGTTACCAATTACCAAAACCATACATTTTACTGGGAGATTTCATGCTCCTAGCACACCGTGGGGATTCACAAAGTGCTACACTCGGGGAAAAGAAATAGAAGCTCTCTTGGGCGAAACACGAAAATTTAAAAAGTCAAGAGCAATAGCGCGCCGTCTCATACTAGATGGATAATGAAAATCTTGGCAAAATTTCGTGTCGGGCATGAATATCAGAACCACTAGCACAGAAATATGGAGTAAAATCAAATTGGTGTCCGGAAAAAACTCTAATAAAGCTACGATTATTTTAGAAGATAACGGAAAACTTATTACCGGGCCAAAAGATGTATCAGAAAAAATAACACAACATCTTGAAGAAGTCAGCAGCTCTAATCAATATACCACGGAATTTAAACAAGGAATGAATAGTAGACAAACCTCTTTAGACTACTTTGAACATGACGTAAGTGACTATAATTCAGAATTTACAAAAGACGAATTAGACGATGCGTTAAAATGTGCAAAGGACACCTCGCCCGATATCGACAAAATCTGGTATTCTATGATAAAAAATTACCTTATACTGGAACATTAGATCTGATTTACATGTTTAACCAAATATGGTCCCTTAAGATGGAAAACATCTATCATAATCGCCATCCTAAAACCCAATAAAAACAAACTTAATGTAACCAGCTAACGACCAATATTACTCACTAGTTGTATAAGTAAAATACTCGAGAGAATGGTTGATAAAAGGTTAATAAAATACTTGGAAGGCAATCAAATTATTAACAAATATCGAGCAGGTTTCAGAAAAAGTCATTCGACAAGAGATAATCTAATACTCCTCTCCTCAGCAATACAGGAAACATTCAACAAAAGTGAACACGGCACCGTTGTCTTTTTGATTTAGAAAAGCATACGATACAGTATGGCGATATGGTGTACTGAAAAAGATTTATCGTTGGGGGATAAGGGGCAAATGTTTAAATTTATAAAATCTTTTTAACTGAACGATATTTCCAAGTTAGATAGAAAATCATTTATCTTGCAAACATCTACTCGAAAATGGAATACCTCAAAGGTCACCAATTAGTGTAACCTTGTTCATTATAGCAGTAAATGAACTAACGAAATTGCTGCATGAAAAATAATCCGATGCATGCATGTGGATGAGTTAGCTTATACACATCATCCAAAGGTGATATGACACATAATGGACCAATGCAAATCGAAATAAACGCAGTACTAAATGAGGCAGAAAGCGTAGGATTTCGTTTTTCTCCAACGAAGACCGTGCGCTTGCATTTCTGTAAACTGAGACACCCTCATCGTCCCCAAATCTTTTTCTAAGAGGAAATAAAATTACGTGTGTTACTAAGTACAAACTCCTAGGAGTAACACTTGATAGTACACTCACATGGAAATGTCATGTCGAAAATGTCACAACAAAAGCTCGAAAAAGGTTGAATATAATAAAATTTCTCTCCACCTCAAAATGGGTGCCGATCGGGAAATTTTCATACGAGTATATAAAGCTCTAATATTAAGTCTATTCGGCTATGAATCCTCAGCATATGGAACCGCTGCATATTCCATCCTCAAAGATATACGATTTGGGCCCAACTAGTAGCATACACTAAGATTTAGAAGAATGTGGCTACTACTAAAATATGCAATGAAAATAATAAAGCTCCCTAACCACTTAATACATCAAATATTTTCGTAAATGAAAGTGCAAAACCTTGTTCAAAACTAAGTGTAGTTGTTAGTAGGCTGAAAGAAATTCTACAGAAACTTCAGCTAAATTACCCACCAAAAACAGATGAAGAATTAAAAACCGAGTGTGGCAAGAATGGGAAAGCGAATGGGCAGCAGAAAATAGACTCTTGAAGCTACATATACCAACACCTAAGAAAAGAAAGAGTTTTCCTCCAATGACGAGAAAAGAGAGTATAGTTTTAACGCGAATGAGAATAGGACACGCGCAATTAACCCACTCATACATATTAAGCACTAAACCACAACCAACATGCATATATTGCAAGGAAAAACTTACTATCCAACACGTCCTCGAGGCTTGTAAAGAACTAAAACTACTAGAGAAAGGTTAGGCATTGATAACGGAATACAGATTGACCTCAAAACAGAAAAAGCTAAGATTAACAAAGTATTCCAGTATCTTAAAGAAATAGGAATTTTAACAAAATATAGAATACACAAAATAGAACATCAGTAGCGTAGTAAGTGGCTAATAACCTTGCAAAAAATAAACAAATAATAAACTAAAAGGAATTTATATTTCCCAAAATAAAGCATATAAATAATTTTGATATTAACACATTGTTAAAGTGGGCTTATTGTAACAACGTGTTAATATCAACATTATTAAATTTACTCGTTGATTTTTTATGCTGAATGCGACAGAATAAAATTGTCATATGTAATACGATAAGTACTCAACGTTAGTCGACAATTTTTGTGGTAGTGCTACGAATGCTGATGCACTTGCCTAAATAGGACGAGTACGTTAGCACGAGTCCTATTTCCAAGAGTAATCAAGCATGAGTGATAAACCACCACAAAAATTTTCTACAGAACTTTGAGTACGCATCGTATCTGGATGACTATGGTACGAACATACCCATTTTATACAAAAATTCGGGATTTATTTAATAAAATACCTCATTGTGAAGTAGATAAGTACCTTTAATTTAACTAATCTTCCAATTAATTAGTTCTCTATGTGATACCTGAAAATATAACAAACTAAAGATCTTCATTTGTTAAAAATTGCCACTGGAAGGACTAGTCCAATATTCGCTGCAATTTGACAAATTGACAAAACAAAATCTAAGTAAATTTGTAAAAAACCACACACTAAATCCATTGTAATAAGTTGATATTGTTTCTACGACACTGCTATGGCCGGTTCAAAAACGTCTAATCGACTATTGACACTCTTATTTGAATACATTTTGGTAAAAAATCTTCCTAGTACTTATCAACTGATTTTGCCAATTTTTTTTATTGTATTCGATACAAAAAATCTATGAATCGAAAACCACGAAACTGATTCACAACAAGCCAATATGTCTTGACAACAGTAAATAAATATGGCTATAAAAAACTAACTATTAATCTTATCAATGATAGATTGATTTTGTTAAAATACATTATTTTAAATAATTCAAATGTAAGACTATCAAATATCTAAAATACCTCTGTGAATAAGCTTCTAAAAAATTTTTCAAGAGCCATTTTTTTCTAACTTAAATTTAAAGTGAAAAAAGACTTTTAGATTTGAAAAATAATGCAGTGGCGTAAAAGATATGGAGGGAAAAGTGGCGCCAACCCTGAATTTCTACGCTACTGGAAAACATCTAGAAAACCGAAAATAACCAAAGTAAAGATCTTTATTTGTTTATTATTGATGCCAAGTTTCATCAAAATCAGTTTAAATTTACACGAGTTATAATCAAAAACTGTTATACTTCTTTAAACTTTGACACCCTGTATTCCAATGGGTACGTTCTCATTTGAATTTTGAAATGGGCAACTCTTAGGAGTAAGGGACCGATGAATTAAAGATTACTTACCCGAATGGCAATTTAAAATAAAAATCGGCACGTTCCACTATTTTTCTGAAATATTTTTGTCAACTATTTTAAAGAATTTATCCGTTACTTTTGGAAAGCACTGTATACTGGTTCTTTCACTAACATACGTGTTTTTCAATTTGTTATACACGTATGCATTCGGATTAAATAGTTATACCTTTAAACATCGCAGAGCAATTTTTATCTAGCTCTATAATTATAGCTCAGTTGATAATTGCTATTTTAGACAATCAATAGAGAATTTATTATTAAACGACTAGCATTCATAGCACATGTCTACTTAATAGGTACTGCAATAATGAGTACCTGTCATTTTCGGTTTTCATACACGTTAGTTAAACTTTGTTAACCATATAATTAAGGGAATATTTTGCTGAAAACAAGAAGTGTGAGAAGCTTTAACAACTATTTTATTCGAACTTTCTATCGTAATATATGAGTTTAACATTTATTAAGAGTAATATTTGTAGTATATTAGTCCACTAGCAAATCGACTAGTCAAATTTATGAATCGAACGTTTTGCTTCTATTCATAAAAAAATACCACAAATCGCATTTGCCACGAACAATTTACACTCTGCTAGTAAAGTTTGTTTTGTTCAGTTTTTCATACCTTATCGTGCCTCCTTAACAATGTAATCTTCGTGTCTGTCAATCAGTTTACTTTTTTAACATGCAGCCTATATTTATCCTATTTGTATTTAAACATATAATAATTTTTCACGTCGTGTCTGTCCCAAATAAATAAATTATGCTAATAAAGTACACAATTCATCAAAATGAAATTTATTTTATAACAAGGCACAAATGTAAACTATTAAAAAGTTTCAACAGTCGTAAGGAGTTTCCAAAAAAGGTGTTCAAATGAATTGTACGAGGCAATAGAACATGTGTCATTAACCTTATTTTGTCTCCATTTTATCGTTCATTATTATTGTCACTAGTAATACCATAAGAGGTTAAATTTCCGGAAATATTTTCGAGTCGAAGACGGTATTCGGTAATACCAAATTGTGTTTAAAATAATTATAAATTGATTGATTTTTGACAATGCCTAATTTTTTTCCTTTGACAAGACACCATTCATTTGAAGAAAGAAAATTTGTTTCGAATTGTGCAGGAATATTTGCTTCTAAATCAAACGCCAAACACGAAGACACCTGCCCAGAAATCGAATATTGTATTAAAAAGAAATGGAATAATGATATGAGTGAGAAGTAGATATTATGTTCCGTCCACAAAATGTAGTGTTGTTTATTGTTTTCGTGCACGTTTTTATCAATTATAAACAGTTTTTTTCAAAACTCCTTCCGTTTTAGCACCTTTTATTTACAAGTAAGTTGTATTTGTAATCCACAGTAATATGTATTAATATAATATATTAATTTAGTTCGTTGTTTATAATGGGTGATGCGAGTACATCGTCTGATATCAAACATTCCAGCAAAGAAACGGCGTGTCTTATCGCAAGATGCCCGCGAAATTATTTGGAATATTTATCAGTTTCATAAAAATATGAATGAAGGTATGTCATTATTGTACGATTAACATTGTCAGTTTTTCACGATTACATTTCTTTACAGTTAACGTTCTTGATATCGTTGTGAAAGCAACTGGAGTATCTAAAAGTACCGTCGTTAGAATTATTAGAGAAGGGAGTGCAATTCAACGTGGTGAAATAGAATCGTTCAAGACTTCTAATAAAAGAATGAAACCGCACCAAGATCATCTGTCGATAATTTTCATGTCACGGAGAAACGATGACCAACCGTGAATGCTATCTATAATATTATTAAAGATGACAAATCCATTAGTTTTTCTGGGAAGGAAACGTCTTTAAGAAGATTATTAAATAAAATAGATTTTAAATGGACGAAAACCGTTGACAATCGTAAATGTTTAATGGAACGATACGATATACAATCTTTACGTCGTGCTTATATACGAGCAATAACAAAGTATCGAAGAGCAGGGCGAGTCATTGTGTATGCAGATGAAACATATATACATGCATCGCATAAAACGCCACATTCCTGGGTAGATGATTCCAACGAAGGTTTAAAATGTCCAATCGGTAAAGGTCAACGTCTTATAATAGTACATGCTGGTGGTGAAATGGGATTTATCAATAGTGCCCTCTTAGTTTTTAAATCGGGCTCAAAAACAGATGATTATCACGACGATATGAACTTTATTAATTATAAACGATGGATTGCGCACCAGTTATTACCGAATTTGCTCGAAAAGTCAGTTATTCTTATGGACAATGCAAGTTATCACAACACGTTAGCAGTTAAATATCCAACTTTTAGCAGTAAACAAATGGAAATGATAACTTGATTACAAGAACGAGGGATCGTGCATGATGAATCCCAAACAAAAGTGGAGCTGTATGATTTAATAAAATCTAATAAATCGAGCTACACGGAATATTCAATTGATGCTATATTTGCAAAACATGATCACTCTGTATGTCGACTACCTCCATACCACCCGGAGCTAAATCCAATAGAAAAAATATGGGCCATTGTAAAAGCTTGGGTGGCATCGAGAAACACAACTTTGAGATTAACCGATGTTGAAAAACTAACTCGTGAAAAGTGTTCGATGGATTTGGAGACAAACTGGCAAGAAGTGTGCCGTCATGTTAAAGAAATTGAAGAGGAATACATTAATAAACAGCATATTATGGATGTCGTTTGTGAGGAATTGATTATACGTAGGAGTGGAGACTCGTCGGATGAATCTGATTTTATATCAGATTATGATAACGAAGAAATAAGTGTAGAGTAATTGTGTAATATTTTATTGTATTTATATTGTTAATTTCACATTGCACATGTGTTGTTCATGTTCTTAGATATGTTTCTAAGGCACTTTAACTTCTTAAGCACTTTTTAAACACTTAGTCTATGATCTACCAACATAACGTCTTCGTACCATAACCCTTTTTATAGTTCGCAGAGTTTCTATGCATTGTACCAATTATTATACATGTTCTACACATTAGGATTATTGTACTTCATGTAATCAATATCTGTTATGTGTTTAATTGCTTAATTATATTGATTTATATGTGAAATTTCTTATTTATCTTTAACACACTAATATGTATCGTGTTGGCCTTTTAACATGCTACTGCCGTAGCTCAATGCTTTTATGAATACAACATCATTCTGGAAACCCCATAAAACCTGTTTTGTTGTATAAAACCCTTATCTTGTTTAAAATATTACGTATTAACTATATTTTCCTCATACACAAATTTAATTATAAACTTCTTCATACTTTATTTGAACTTGCATACTATCTAATATTTGAATTCGATAAAACTCTACCCTCTATTACACCGTTAATATTAAATAATCACATTCGCAGTAAATTTAGAACTGTTTAGACACGAACTTATTTACTTTCCATTAGAACAGTTTTTGTTAATGTCTAATTAAAATTAAAATGCAATTAAACATTTTAGATTTAAATTTATGAACAAGTTAACATAACCTTATATTTCACTTTTCACAATTAAATATAATGTTTTTTTTGTTTAAATTGTCATCTAAATTAATAAAATTTTAATTAAATTCTAATCTATAAAAATTAATTAAGAGGTTATTAACTAAAAAATGTACAAAACGTAACTTTTACTTTTCTTAAAAAAACTAAAATTTTCCGGTTGAATAGTACACGGTCACGTGATTTTTTTCGCGCAACTTGGTGTCTTCGTATTTGGCGTTTAGTCTAGACAGATATTTAATTGAAAAATGTTTGTTCCCAGTCCACCTTTTTCGCCTTTAATTGTGTAACTTCAGGATATGATGTCATCATGTTATGGGGAAGAGTGGGCGGTGAAGGTGGGTTCGGCTTCTTTGCAGGGGGTGTTTTTCAACCTTTGATGGAATTTTCAACGCCTTGGTGGTGTTTTTCCCTAATTAGTGCCCTTCCCGCTGTGTTAAGAGCCTTTTTGTAAGTTAAGCCCCTGGGTGAGGGTGGGGTCGGATTCTTTTCGGCGGCGATTTTCAACCTCTTAATGGAATTTTCAGCGCCTTGACTGTAATTTCACCTCTAATTGGGGCCTGTTTGGGAATCTACCCCCAGTCTTTAGGGTGCGGGGCGGTCACGTGAATGGTGTGGGGATGGTCACGTGACATTTTTACCCCTAATTAAGGAATTTGAAATTGTATTCTAGTAAGTGGGGTCATCATGCTATCTCATAAGGCGTGTATAGGACGCTGTAGTTCTGTGTCTAGCCTTCGCCCTGGTTTCGTGTCTTCCATCTCCCATAAGGGAAATTTGAAATGTTTCTTAATGCGCCTCATTATCTCATAAGACGGATTAGGACCCGAACTTATTCACGTGTTTTTCCTCTTATGGTCCCTTGGCGGTTTTGTTGACATGTTTTGTAATTGGCAAAGCTAATTGTATTCTAAACAGGAGGACCATACTATTCATAAGTTTATCAGGTATGGTCTCCTCGTTTGAACATGTTCTATGGTCTTCGCCCGTTTGAATTGGTCCTACAGCCTTTACCTAAGATTGTGACGCCATCTACCGGTGTATTTTTGAAGCTAATTAATGTTTTCTGCAATCGGGGCTCTACCTAGTAGTATAGTTTTAAAATTAGCTTTGACTGTTTGTGAAGCCATCTAGTGGTGTATTTTTAAAACTAATTAATGTTTTCTGTAATGGAGATTGATCGTGGCATCACCTAGCGCTAAGTGCATGCATATCCTTGTAATCGTTAGGCATAATCACACTCCGTTGGATTTTTACGCCGACAGGTTTTAGACAGGAAAAGCAACTCACGTAAACAAGGTCGACACCGTAATTACATTTTCAAGGTCCTTTTCCCTTTCACTATTCAACTACATCTATAGCGACAGTGAAAAACCCATTAATCATCTAATTACGTAAACACGAACACGTTAACCTTCATTTCCAATTTTGATAAAACAATAACAAACTTTCACTATTCAATTACACCTATAGTGTCAGGGGAAAACCCACTAACTATCTAATTACGTAAAAGTAAACAAGGTGACCTTCATTTCAAATTTTGACGTTATGAATTATAATCAAAGCCCCCGGCCATTTTGTTTTGGTGGGAAATTTGAAACTGTATTATAATAAGTCTACCCTCATTCTATCTCGTAAGACAGGTATAGGACACCAGAGTTTTCTCTCGAGTCTTCCCCCAAAAATTTATTTGTTTTTAATTATGAGCCATGATTAAATTTTGTAGATTAACTTGTTTTGTCGGCCATTTTTGTTTTTGGTGGGAAATTATATTCTAGTAAGGGGCCCTCACACTAACCCCTAAGGCAGTTGCAGGACTCCGTCACATGTTCTAGGGTCGTCGCCCCTTGTCAAGTGTTCGCCCCTTGGCGGGAAATTTGAAATTGTATTCTAATAAGGAGGCCTAACGCTAACTTGCAAAACAGGTATAGGACGCCGGAACTTGTTCTCGGGCCTTCGCCCCCTTGTCAAAAGACAGAAATTAATCAAATCAGCCGAAGCATATCAAACCATATCATATCACATCAAATCAGTTAAGCAAATCAATCTCAAACAAATCACTTTAGATCAAATCAAACATCAAAGCAATTAGCCAAATCAGTGAAATCAATCAATCTCGATCAAGTCAAACAAGGAAGCTGTGCTAACAATTCTTCATAACCTTTCAGTAACGATTCTCCCTCTGTATATACCTAGCTCTTATGAGCGACCGCTTACTTTGTAGATAAGGCTAACCGACACTCAGAGCTGGTACTCTCCCTAAACGTTGTAGATAGCGGACCGATAAAATTTTATTATTGTAATGAACGTTTGTCAAATCGCCATGTCGTAATTTGCTAATGTTTTCAAAAAATTTTTATTTATATATTTTTATCTAAGGAATGTAGGATTGTTTGTAACTAAATATGTATGTAAACACATGTTAGGGGGTGAGTGGCAGGTGCACGCTTAAAAATGCTTTACTGAAGGGGCGTAACAAATCATTGGAATTTTTCTTATGCGCGCTCTTGATGTAAAAATGTCATTGATCTAATAATTAATTGTGGCGAGACGGGCCGCGATTAAAAGATATCTTTGTTACTGGGAAACTCGAGAGACGTAATTATAAGGTTGTTACAGACGAATGCATATTTTTACAATTAAGATGTCGTGCAATAATTACTATGAAACTATTCCAACATAAGTTAGTGTTTCTTGTTTTTTTATTACTTTTGAAAGACGGGGGTGGTTTTTCGGGAGTAGATATAGTTATGTTTGTTTATGTGGGGGGGGAGTAGTTACAGTGAGCTTGTCAATCGAGTCAGATCGATTTTTGGGTTAATTAAATACCTTCATTGTAAACAGTTTGTCTTTAAAATATTTCTTGCGTGCACATTCTTTTTTGAATTCGCCAACACTAAGTTGTCTTTTCTTTCGTAGTTAAACCGCGTATGTTTTGTGTCTGTGATCAGTTAAGGTAATATTTATTCTAGTGTAGGTATGTATTTTTATATAACTGAAAGCTCGCAGCAAATCGTTTTACCAGCCTAGACAACATATTAAATACCAAACATTGTCTTGCAAAGGTATCTTATTCGTACGCGGACTCATTAAGCTGGAATCTACTAAAATAAACGAACAGTGCAGGGCCCTCTCACTCTGGTATTTGTGCGAATTATCATTGTTGGTTGTTGGTTATATTTATAATTGTGTAGAGTTGGCTGGTAAATGGGTATAGGATGCCGCTGCTTATTAATTGTAAAAGGCCAATTGGTACACGCTCTCAAGCCAGACCATAAAACACCTCGAATTTTATTTTTATTGTTTTTATTTGTTGTATAGGTGAATGTGTAACCGGAGAGAGAGGGGCACGGTATTTTTCTAACGCATTCAAACTTATATCGGTCACGATGTTAGTGATCTATTTATAACGTACCCTTGTAAGGTTGTTTTAATGGGTTTTTATTTCAGTTTGTTGACGTGGAATTATTTGCCTGCGAGCTTATTTCTCTTTGTATGTGCTTTATTACAATGTGACTTATGTATGTTGTGCTTTAGTTGTCATTAAACAATTGGGTACTTTTAAATTCCTTGTCTGTTTTCTTTTGTCCTTGTATTTACTTTATTACCTGTGCAATTTTACTGTTGTTGTATTTTATATGTACCGTAATTTGCTTTATTGTTTTATGTGCTTATTTTCTTAAAGACCGGCATGATTGGTTTTCTAGGGTCACATGTTGGGTATTACGATTTTTATTTTGATTTGCTCATTTATGAATAAAGTGGGTTTTATTGGTGGTTCTTTCCCACAACAATAGATTAACGTGCTGAAGTAAGGTAGGCAATTAATTTCAGTAATAGTGACATTATTGTCAGTCAAGTCAAGATAAATCACTTAGCGATTGCTGTGTTCTTGAATTTGCATTATTGCAAATAAGTTCAAATTACGCTTTTCAAGATAGGGTACCTGGGGACGCTACAACGTGAGGCACAGGCGTGGGAAAACAGTCGATCATCCGCAAAGCAATCTTAACCAATTCAATGTCAATCAATTCAAAAATACTAGTCTGGCTTAACTTACAGCATGCTAAAATCAATCACAATTCAAAAATACGTAAGATAACCTCCGACATTCTGGCAATATATGAATATCAAATTAGCGTGTAACACTATTGCAACGTTTTGCATGCAGTGATAAAAATACGTTTTGCACTTAAATTAGTAAAAATGCCTATAGAATAGCAAATATACTAAATTTAAGTAATCAGGCAACAAACACACAGTAGACTTAAATAATTATAGCTACCTTTATTTGCTACTGACAATTAAGCATAGTAACTATTACCTTATTATTAATAGCATTATTACTTACAATTTTAATGAATACCGATTTAAATGATGTTTATCCTTATAAAATACTCGGTGCGTGTCTTATTTCCACCAATATATGTAGTGAGTTTTTGTAACAATAATGTTTTTTTCATAAAGAATAATCAAATTTGATCTCGTATACTTTAGGGAAAGTTTGTTTATAAACAAAGTATCATTTTTCTGCTTAACTGATGATGAGCTACGTACAGAATCTACATCCTAACTTGTATAAATAGTGGAACTGCTTACTGTAAAATAGCAAGGCAGAGTTTCTTTAACTGTATTTTATTTTGGGCTCAAATGTTATTTTAATTTATGCTTTACAGTAGCTCAATATGAGAGTTCATTTTGTTAGGTTTAGTTGCAATAATGTTTAAATACCGTTTTCAATTGAACTAGCTTTCCTCCGCAAAATTTTGCGTAAAAATTAAATTTAATGATGATAATATAACGCATAATAAATTAAATAGAAACGTATATATGTAAATGGACAAAAATATTGGGGTCGGCTGCTAGACTTTTTCAACAAACTAAAACCTTAAAATAAAATTCTGGCTCCGTTATTTCTTTCTACCCAAAATTACTTTCATAAAAAAAAATCATCAAAACCCGTCAAGCGGTTGTGTCGCAATCTGCGTGAACTAAATGACCTTATATATTTTAATATATAGGATATGTTAATTAAAACATTATTTTAGGGCTGTTTAATGATTATATTAAAACAATTATTAAAACACCTATCTTTTGGGTGTATTTTTTATTTAGACTTTATACAAATTAAAGGTTTCGAGAATTTATGAAATATGAAAAAATATTTGCATTATCATATTTTATAAAGTTATTTTGACAACTCAATTAATTTTTAAACCTTCTACCATTTGCTTAGAACGTAAACTGTAATTGTTCTCGAAACGTTTAAATTTGTACAAAATATAAATAAGAAATACACTTTTTAATACCCAAAACATAAGTATTTTAGTTGTGTGTGATAATCGTGAAAGAAAATAAACTGTGGCGTTTGTGAAATGGTCATTGATAGTTTTACCTTTAAAAATTATAAAAAAGTACGTTTCGTTTTTTCTGTCGACCATCATAGTGAACTCACGTGTAATTCGTTGTTTGACAATTTTGAGATTAGTTTTCGCTCTACACGATTGCAACATTTAAAGCAGGTAATATATTGGAATCATATGTGGGATATGAAGTTACGAATATTTATTTGTTTGCGAAACTGTCGAAGTTTACGTAATGGTTAGTTTAGGTTAACCGCAACTGTTGAATTGTGTATTATGGAGTTTCGACTTATTGTATGGACGTAATTGGAACGTCTTAATGTAAAGGTTTCATCAAGATAGCTAAATTAAGGTTTAGTTAAATTTAAGTAACATACGTTTCACCTAATTATTTTTATTCAGAGCTGTGCAAGTAATTTTTTAACTGTCAAGAAATAGCTATGAACCTTATGTCTTTTCATATCATAAGTGCGAGGAAAACAGGAACTAGAAAGATCATTCCAGAGTTTAGAAGCCGTGTAGAAAAATGATGATTGCTCCTGTTTGATACAAGTTGAAATTTGTACTTCATATTGATGATCTGAATGAGGGAGCCGAGTATTCCTAGTAAAGGTGGGCCGAGTTGGTATCAAATAATGTAATTCAGCAGCACAATAGTCATTGTAATACTGATAGTATAAAGAAATAATTATAACGATTCTTCTATGCTCAAGGGACTGTATGTGAGAAATTAAGGACGGGTATTTAAAAACCTATTCGCTCTTCCTTGAACACGGTCTACTATATCGAGAGCGTATTGACAACATCCCAGAGGTGAGAATTATGTCATAGATGAGATCGAATTTGGACCGTAGCTGAAAGTGTTGTCGGGGAGTAAAGTACTGCTTAAATATCTATAAAAAGCAAATTATACGAGTAGCTGCATTAGTAGTTGACAGAAGATGATCAACCGACAATAGATCTGAAGTAACATGGTATCAAAACTTAGGATCAGAATCATTCATATTTACAATAGGAAATGATCGATTTTTGGCGGACAGAAGGAAACACTGAGTTTTGTTAGCACTAAAATTAATTAGATTATTAATTCACTTTCTCGGTTGGTTGGGTTCCGTCCTAAGATATTCACCCAGTATATACGATTACAGGCTAAATACTCACTAGAGCATCCATCCCGTAAAGGCAATCTGTGCTACAGCATAGCTCAGTGGTGTGGGAGTGGTTCTTACTTAATGATGTAAAAGGGCATTCGTCACAACTTCAAGAACGCCAAAATCGGGTAAAAGTGTCAAAAAGGCGCTACCTATTAAATACATTTATAGCGGAAAAAACCTAAATTCCATTGAAATTTTAAGCTTTATATAAAAGCCCGCAAATATCCAAAAATAACTGCTTAAAACTGTAATCAATTATACAATCTCAAACGAGAAATACGTTCAACAAAACTAAACAAACGATCAAAAATTTATAAAACCCTAAAATTTAATAAACGCCAAAATCGTGATGTAATACCTAAATTCGAAGCAAATACCCACCTTCGCCATAACAAATAATTAAGATCCCTTACCTGTTCAGTAACATCAGTAATGCCTGCTATCGGTTGGTCGATACCTATAAAAGTACTCCAAACATATTTGCGACTATTCGCAAAACCCACGTATGTGCAAAATTAAACAATGTTCGGTCAACGACCGACTCACTATAAAATTTACGTCACTTTATAATTTAAAATCTCTTTAAAAATGACTTGTTACTTAACAAAAAAAAAACTTGTGTTACTTCAATAATTGATCACAATCTAAATGAAAGGTAATTGGATGTTAACGCTGTAAAATTATTGCAATATTGCGATAATTCCTGCAGGATTCCAACAACCCACAAATTTATTTTATATATCCTAAATTATAACTAAAATCAAAATAAAGAAATCGACGAACATCTAAACTTTACAAAACTGGCGGTACATACTTTTATATAACAATAACCAAATGAAACAATCAGAACACGCTCCGAAATAGTTCACGAGTGAATATGCCTTATACATTGAATTACTACCTAAACATTCCTTTATTAAGCTTAAACCAAAAGACATATACATTCGTTCAAATATGTACGAATAAACATTTCATAGAATAACCAACACATATAAATTCAGAAAAATATAGTTACCTTTACCACACACGGAATGGTCAGTCGAAACTTCCTTTTCTTACAAAGTCAGCTTCCTGCAACCGACAAAAAATGATATCGCTAAATTATTTTTCTTTAGTACTTATTGTAGCTCAAATAAATTCCTCCCATTCTACAATGACACAACTTCGCAAAAGTGATATGGTATTCTACATTCAGAAATATCTATGTCACCACATACCCACGCTATTACACGTGTACGTTATCAGGAACAAAAGACTTTTTAATTTCAAACCTTGGAAAATTTATAGGATTACAATTTCTACTAACTGGAACTTTATCGAAGAAATCCTATCTTAAATACAATGCATCAATTTTTTAATTCTTAAAAAAACGTAATTTCGCTCTTTCAACTACATCCCGGAAGCTTAATATAACGAGATTACCTATCTACACAAGACTCTTCTAACGCTACTCTAATTGTAACGCAAGTATCACCTGTAAGCGAAACGTAATTTGACAAATAAAAATCTGCAAACTAAAAAAAAGGTGATCAAATAAAAGCTCGCAAAAATTTAAACTCTTAAATTCTAAATTTGGGTAACGTATACTCCTTACCATGGAGGCGCATCCTAAGGGAGGATTTTTTCAAGTTCAACCCTTAAGGGGTAGAAATTAAGGGTGAAAAAATTGACCTTTTCGTAAACCCGGGAAGTTGGACATCTAAAAATGGGGGAATCAATTCTCACTAATAATCTAACGGACCCTTGTTTCACCGTTTTTTATATTTATGTGTAAAGTTTAAAGTTTAACACGTTTATTACTAATTATAGGTACAATAGTTGATAAATGGAATTTTACAATTTCAGTCGGCTGCTCAGGCGAGGTAGCCTCTTCAGCCGGTTGATTACATAGTTTTTTTGATTTAATTACATTTCATTTGTTTATAAGTCTATAACATGTTATCCTATTATCTAGACAAAAAAAAAAGAAAAAAAAGATGTTTAGTTGGATTACGTTAATTAATTGAGTAATATTTTATTCTTAATCTAATGGATGTTGTGGGCGGGACTCCTGGGTGGATGGGCGGTGTTTCCTTGGAAGTAGGGGACTGGTCCCTCGGAGCACCAAAATGGTTCGGGATATCGGAGGTCTGTATAGCTTCCTGCGGGTGGTGCCTGTTGGGAATAGAAAAAATTATTAGTATTGTTATTGCGTTGTTAATTGAATTTTAGAGTTATATAAGTGATTTTGAAGTGATTGAGTAGCAAATGATTGTATTAATATGTAAAGTTAATTATGTTGATACAGTTAGCTATACTTATCCCGGCATCCCTACTCATCGCCGTTCCGGAAATATTTACACAAACAGTGCAAGCACCTCCTGACCATGTGTGAGGATTACTCGCCACAGGTCAGTCGCAGTTTGTGCCGAAACTAAGGCCGCTGCCACCCGATGGATGACAGGAAGGACATTCGCCATATCCAAACCTCCGAGGAGGCCAAGAACAGCGTCGAATCCTAAAGCGGATGAAGCGGGCTTTTTCACGTCTGCGGCTTACCGCATCCGCTACTTCAGCCATCTCGCTGCTTGCCGTCGCTTTGGCGTAACTAACGCCGGTTTGGACTAGAGATGCCGCTGTGGGCGGTGTCCTTCTGTCTCTGTTGAGGTGTTTCTTCGGACTTCTTCCGCTGCGGAGACGTGACGGTGGAGCTTCTGTCTTACTGCTGCGGGTATCGGCAACCTGAAGTTGGCCGGATGATCACCACCACAGTTTACGCACTGCCGGTCCGTACTTTGGTGCACTCACTGGAGTGGTGGTATCCTGCACACTTGACAAGCGTCCGCTTTACAGCAACGCTGTGCGTGACGGAATCCTGGCACCGGTGACACTGCCCGATGCCTGGTCTCCGCCTCAAGTCTTCAGTGAAGACACGTAGGCGAGCCACGTACCCACCACCGGATCTTCTTGAGGTCCTCTTGGTACCTGGACCACAGAAGCGAGATCGGTCTGCCTTGTTTCTTCATTTTGAAACAAGAGCTGATGTTAACGTCATGATTTTTGAGCTCAGAGGTAACGTCAGCCTCGGAGATTTCTACGGGTATTCCCCGTAGAACCACCTTGAACAAAAGTTCCCTCTTTGCCTGATAGGTATGGTATCTCATTGACCTCAACACTTCACCTATTGTTCACAAATTGACAAAGGTCAATATCACAAACACTCGCACACACATATACACACGCACGTATACACGCGCACACACGTGCACAGGCGCACATACGCGCATACTCGTGGCGACACGCACAGACACACGCAGACGCGCAATCACGCTCAGGCATGCTCAGATACTGAAACTAAATTGTGAAAATTGTTTCAATTTGTATCAAAAACTTTAACACGTATTTTAACCTATTAAAAAAAATTGGTATTTCAAAAACCATTCGGGTTAGATAAAATGTCTTATATGTATAAGATAGTTTCAGATTTTTCAGAGGTGTTCTATTTAAAATTTCAAAGTTGAAAATAATTAGAAAATATATAAACACAAGTAACGAAATCGACGAGCCATTTTTAATAAAACGAAGAGAAAAATTTAGATTGACGTGTTCTCGGTAAATATGTATTACGTAATATGTCTAATTTTCATACATAACCGTATTACTTAATGGAAAAATTACACGTATACTAGAGAACGAATAACGATTCGTGTTTTACGAATATAGGAGTAGAAAATAGTATATTAAAAAATAAGTTTCATAAGATCAGTCTTGAAGGACGAATTCACGTTTAACAAAACGTGAGGTCTTATGAAAAACGTTTTTTTATTTTTTGTAATTTGCCTTTTTTTAGTTGATTTGGGAGTTTTTGTGGCGGTTTTACCCAAATTCTGCACACAACACGTAAATGGAAGATAATGAAGATAATCTTGCACGTACGCCCCCTGAAATACGTGAAATTGCTAAAAATACGGTCGCAAATTTGCTCACATCCAAGTTTTCCACTGGACGCATCCTGTTTTTCACACATTTTGTAAAAGTAACATGCATGACATAATTCCGGATCAAGCTTTGCCAACCTAAAAATTTTTCTAAACTGTTCCGTGAATTAATCGCTATAGTGACATCGGAGATAATGACGTCGCGTTTCTTAATAAAGAATCAACATAGAAGCAAATTACAAAAAAAAAAAAAACTGGTATCAGGCATCATTGTTTTTAAGCAGTTGTATTGTCCTTTTCACAATTTTTATATTTGCCGCGGCTAAACTGCAATCGGTCTTTAGATTAGAAACTAAAGAGGGGGTGGGTTCGTCGGAATACTTAAATTTTAGCTCTACACTGTCCACATAAAATAATCATAGTAAAACGGTTTAAAAATATATTATCCCATTATTTACAAATATAACGTATTCACACTTAACCTAGACTAATAACATTATGAACAACTAACATAAATATAAACTTTAGAAACGATGAGAAAGCAATTTAGTTTTAATACTTAGATAGCGGCGTCGGAGGCATCCACTAGGTCTGCACGGAGAATTTGGATGTCCTACTTCCTTCCACTCACTCGATACGACGGCTTATTGTTGTCGAAGTCGTTTCTGTAAATAAATATTAATACTCCCTAGTTACACTCAATGAGGAACGTAAGATTTAAATGATTAATAACGTTGCGTTTAATTAATTATTTGTGCTGGATACGGCCCTGTCTACAAAAGAAAAGAATTTATAAACAAACTATTTACCTTCGCGATCTATTACTTTCGATAAAATGAATTATCTTCAGAGGTTTACTTTCGCATTAAATTTGGACTGAGCGGATTATACACGTTTGGTTGTATAATTAATATATTTGCGCGTTATCTTCTGGGATGTAATTTTATGGTGGTGATTTCTTTTATGCAAATGAACGAAATCTCACGTAGATACAAACGAACGTTACCTACTTGTATACGCACAAAACGCGTATTTATTAAAGGCGGTTTTTATACTTGCGGAACAAGCTGGTGGAAAACAATTAATTGATTGCTTTCTTGAAATTCGATTACTAAGCGCGTGGTTATCGATGTACGGTTTTTCTTCTCCTACAGGTCTTTGACGGATACTCTACGTTTAATTCGTTTGTGATTATAGGCACTTCGGTCTTCGCCAGCGAGCTGGTGAATGCAGGTGTTTAGAATGTAAGTGAGAGTAAATGATAAAAGCTGCAGGTCTATACAGTCCTACTTAGCTCCGTCGTCAGGTATATGTTAGTGTGTGTGTACTCGACTGCTCGGGTGACCCGTCGCCTCTGGGGGTTTTGTGTGTGTTTATGGGTGTATACTCCGACTGCTTCGTGGCTTAGCCCGTTGCTGTCTGGGGTTTCTGTGTGTTAATACTCGACTGCTTCGTGCCCGTGTTGCTGTCTGGGGTTTTGTGTTTTACTGACTGCTGTGACCGTCGCCTCTGGGGTTTGTGTATACTGACTGCTTCGTGGGCCCGTTGCTGTCTGGGGGTTTTTGTGTTGTGTTTGTGTTCTGAATTACTCTACAGACTTACGTGTCGTTAATCACAAAGATCGAGGATAGCTATTTATTTACAAAAGGTTCGCGGTGCGCGTCGCAAATACAGGGAGCTAAACTCGCGGTGGCTATCACTAGGTCTGCGGCGATTTACTTTAACGCAACCGTCACGTGCAGGTTTCTGGAACCGGAGTTAGTCTAACGGACTAACTAATACAGGAGCTGGTAAAACCAACTAAATAATTCTCGGCGGCGGGATGCGTTCACGAGGCGCGACGGAACTCTTCTACTACTGCTACTGGTCTGTTCGGCTACGGCTATGTCCTATACTTATGATTAATAATCTTAATAAAAGGTGCGCGCGCGGTTTTTATAGGGGACTCGGTAGGCGGTGGTGGCTTCCGTTTGGGGAATCCTTCTGTAATTGGCGGAGATTACTCTGACGTATAAAACTTTCGATGTTTTATGAAATCTACGTTGGAGGGGAAACAAATTAATTTTGTTGTGCAATCAAACGAAATAATAAGAAATATTAAGTTAGGTACTGAGTAATACCATTGATTAATAAGTTGAGAAGATACGCAACGATAACGCCTCAAAGTGTACTAGTCTCCTTCCACTTTCCTGCTTAGTATTTACGAAGCTACAGACAAACTGTATGCTAAGAAAGTGGCTCCTCCGTAAACCATTCTAAAACTAGCTTATAACTCGTTTTACAAATTTAATTGACAATGCTCGATCTGTTTGACGAGTCAGCAGGTTAATGCATAACAGCAGTTAAGAAAACAAGTCGATAAATCATTTTATTTCTTTTAAAAGTGTGAAATTTAATTTTTATAATCATTTAAAATTTTTAAAGCATAAATTATATATACATTATTATTCCTTACCAACATTGATCGTATTCAATCATGCGTTAAAATACATATTTATAATTAAGAAACCCTATTGACAATAGTCAAACTTATATCACTTACATCAAATTTTATTTCAAACAAAATCTCCAAATACATAATTATATTAAATTTTTGGCAAGATCTTAGAGCATTTTGTTCTTCTTTCTCAAGAACAAATTAAAAGAATAATGAACTAGATTATTAATTTTTAAAACTATCTTAATTATTTAAAGTGACTTTTCTTAATTATTTGTCAAAGTTGAATACAATTCGATTTTTATTCAGATATGTCCATCGTTTACGTTTTGTTGAAAAAGTTATAAAACACTTTAAATTTTTTTTTGAAAAATGTGTAATTATTTTGGGCAAGAACTTTAGAGCATTTCTTCTTCTTCCTCAAGAACAAATTAAGAGACCTTAATGAACTAGGTTATTAATTTTTAAAACTATCTTAATTATTTAAAGTGACTTTTCTTAATTATTTGTCAAAGTTGAATACAATTCGATTTTTATTCGCAGATATATCCAACGTTTATGTTTTGTTGAAAAAGTTATAAAACACTTTAACATTTTTTTTGAAAAATGTGTAATTATTTTGGGCAAGAACTTTAGAGCATTTGTTCTTCTTCCTCAAGAACAAATTAAGAGACCTTAATGAACTAGATTATTAATTTTTAAAACTATCTTAATTATTTAAAGTGACTTTTTCTTAATTATTTGTCAAAGTTGAATACAATTCGATTTTTATTCGCAGATATATCCAACGTTTATGTTTTGTTGAAAAAGTTATAAAACACTTTAACATTTTTTTTGAAAAATGTGTAATTATTTTGGGCAAGAACTTTAGAGCATTTGTTCTTCTTCCTCAAGAACAAATTAAGAGACCTTAATGAACTAGATTATTAATTTTAAAACTATCTTAATTATTTAAAGTGACTTTTTCTTAATTATTTGTCAAAGTTGAATACAATTCGATTTTTATTCGCAGATATGTCCAACGTTTATGTTTTGTTGAAAAAGTTGTAAAACACTTTAACATTTTTTTTGAAAAATGTGTAATTATTTTGGGCAAGAACTTTAGAGCATTTGTTCTTCTTCCTCAAGAACAAATTAAGAGACCTTAATGAACTAGTTATTAATTTTAAAACTATCTTAATTATTTAAAGTGACTTTTTCTTAATTATTTGTCAAAGTTGAATACAATTCGATTTTTATTCGCAGATATGTCCAACGTTTAGTTTTGTTGAAAAAGTTGTAAAACACTAACATTTTTTTTGAAAAATGTGTAATTATTTTGGGCAAGAACTTTAGAGCATTTGTTCTTCTTCCTCAAGAACAAATTAAGAGACCTTAATGAACTAGATTATTAATTTTTAAAACTATCTTAATTATTTAAAGTGACTTTTTCTTAATTATTTGTCAAAGTTGAATACAATTCGATTTTTATTCGCAGATATATCCAACGTTTATCTTTTGTTGAAAAAGTTATAAAACACTTTAACATTTTTTGAAAATTGTAATTATTTTGGGCAAGAACTTTAGAGCATTTGTTCTTCTTCCTCAAGAACAAATTAAGAGACCTTAATGAACTAGAATTAATTTTTAAAACTATCTTAATTATTTAAAGTGACTTTTCTTAATTATTTGTCAAAGTTGAATACAATTCGATTTTTATTCGCAGATATGTCCAACGTTTAGTTTTGTTGAAAAGTTATAAACACTTTAAATTTTTTTTGAAAAATGTGTAATTATTTTGGGCAAGAACTTTAGAGCATTTGTTCTTCTTCCTCAAGAACAAATTAAGAGACCTTAATGAACTAGATTATTAATTTTAAAACTATCTTAATTATTTAAAGTGACTTTTCTTAATTATTTGTCAAAGTTGAATACAATTCGATTTTTATTCGCAGATATGTCCAACGTTTATGTTTTGTTGAAAAGTTTAAAACACTTTACCATTTTTTGAAAAATGTGTAATTATTTTGGCAAGAACTTTAGAGCATTTGTTCTTCTTCCTCAAGAACAAATTAAGAGACCTTAATGAACTAGTTATTAATTTTTAAAACTATCTTAATTATTTAAAGTGACTTTTCTTAATTATTTGTCAAGTTGAATACAATTCGATTTTTATTCGCAGATATGTCCAACGTTTATGTTTTGTTGAAAAAGTTATAAAACACTTTAACTTTTTTTGAAAATTGTAATTATTTTGGCAAGAACTTTAGAGCATTTGTTCTTCTTCCTCAAGAACAAATTAAGAGACCTTAATGAACTAGATTATTAATTTTTAAAACTATCTTAATTATTTAAAGTGACTTTTTCTTAATTATTTGTCAAAGTTGAATACAATTCGATTTTTATTCCAGATATGTCCAACGTTTATGTTTTGTTGAAAAGTTTAAAACACTTTAACATTTTTTGAAAAATGTAATTATTTTAAGAACTTTAGAGCATTTGTTCTTCTTCCTCAAGAACAAATTAAGAGACCTTAATGAACTAGATTATTAATTTTTAAAACTATCTTAATTATTTAAAGTGATTTTTCTTAATTATTTTCAAAGTTGAATACAATTCGATTTTTATTCCAGATATTCCAACGATGTTTTGTTGAAAAAGTTATAAAACACTTTAACATTTTTTTGAAAAATGTGTAATTATTTTGGGAAGAACTTTAGAGCATTTGTTCTTCTTCCTCAAGAACAAATTAAAAAATGAACTAGATTATTAATTTTAAAACTATCTTAATTATTTAAAGTGACTTTTCTTAATTATTTGTCAAAGTTGAATACAATTCGATTTTTATTCCAGATATGTCCAACGTTTATGTTTTGTTGAAAAATTTAAAACACTTTAACATTTTTTTGAAAAAATGTGTAATTATTTTGGGCAAGAACTTTAGAGCATTTGTTCTTCTTCCTCAAAAAATTAAAGACCTTAATGAACTAGATTATTAATTTTAAAATATCTTAATTATTTAAAGTGATTTTTCTTAATTATTTGTCAAAGTTGAATACAATTCGATTTTTATTCGCAGATATGTCCAACGTTTATGTTTTATTGAAAAGTTTAAAACACTTTAATTTTTTTTGAAAAATGTGTAATTATTTTGGGCAAGAACTTTAGAGCATTTGTTCTTCTTCCTCAAGAACAAATTAAAGACCTTAATGCTGAATTAATTTTAAAATATCTTAATTATTTAAAGTGACTTTTCTTAATTATTTGTCAAAGTTGAATACAATTCGATTTTTATTCGCAGATACCAACGTTTATGTTTTGTTGAAAAGTTATAAAACATTTAACATTTTTTTGAAAAATTGTAATTATTTTGGAAGAATTTAGAGCATTTTTCTTCTTCCTCAAGAACAAATTAAGAGACCTTAATGAACTAGATTAAATTTTTAAAACTATCTTAATTATTTAAAGTGACTTTTTCTTAATTATTTGTCAAAGTTGAATACAATTCGATTTTTATTCCAGATATGTCCATCGTTTATGTTTTGTTGAAAAGTTTCACTTTAACATTTTTTTGAAAAATTGTAATTTTTTAAGAACTTTAGAGCATTTGTTCTTCTTCCCAAGAACAAATTGAGACCTTAATGAACTGATTATTAATTTTAAAACTTCGATAAAAAAAATTCAATGCGCGGATATAACTTATCTTTGTTCTGTTGAAGTTAAAATACATTTCAAACGTCGTTTTTGAATACATACAAGAAAATAGGATTTAAAAAATTAGAAATTGTTATTTTTTGAAGACAATACACGTAGTTTTCTATGCTGTTTATGGAATTACAATGATTAATATTTAATTTCTAAATGAGTTTCCGGTCATTTTTAATGTTGCATAAATTTTAATTTTATGAGTAGATGCTGTCGTTTATATGTTCTATGCAAAACTGTCAAAATCCTTCGAAATTTGTTTTAAAATATAAAGTATTTTGGCAATACCTTTTGGACTTGTTTTTCAAAAAAGAAATTAAACGATACCAATAATTTAGATACAAATTTACAAAAGAGTCGGATGGTCTTTTAAATGGGATAGTTGCTCCGTTCCATAATCTTTGCAAATAAAATAGTTCGTTTTAAAACAAACTTTCTTCGCACTTCACTAGTCTTTCACTACACAACGTGCAATTATATTTGTTAAGCAAATACTAAATAACCAGCTAGATACACAATACTACAAGATTCCAAATTCAGGACTAACTGATTGTGTTTGTATGATAGATTCATTATCATTCCACCGTCACTAGCACTCACTTCTTCCATAATATGTCGATATGTTTTGAAGTACTATTTGGTAATTCGACATCCATTCCAACTTGGTTATCCAATTCAAAAGTTTGGCTTCATCTATTTCGCAATTTGCAGAATCAGCTCCCGTTTGTAATCTTATGAACATATTTTGTTGCATAGATATTCTGAAAAATTTTCTGCATCCTGATTAATATGCCCTTTATTAAATACTTCCCCTTCTTTTGTAAATCATTCCACAATAGTAATATTGATCGAATAGTCCACTTAAAGCCATATATGCAATAAATGTTTTACGCATTTTCCATCACTATACCGCGAATATTACTAAAGTACTTTAACCCGTTTTCCAAATTATTTATGAAGTTTTCTATATATGGACAAGGGTCTTCGATGAGGATTAGGATCTTCTAATGTTCTTATTAAGGGAATAAATATTTAAATTTCTTCAATAAAATTCCCAGTATTTTCGCACGTTGAACTGTCGAACTGACGTAGTTTTGAAACATTCTTATTGTAGAAGACATGGTGGCTAAAATTTGCCAGCAAGTTTTACTGCATTTTTGAAAGGTGTTTGGTTTATGTGAATTGGAGTTATTTTGCTCAAGGCTCTAGAGTTTGTACTACTCCTATCAATTTCATAAGTCTTCAACCGTCGCTCCAAGATACTCTTTTTAACCACAAAATTTAATTTTGAATTGATGAAATTATTTCTTAGACTTTTCAGTAAGTGGGTTTCAAAACACGTAAAAGTTTTGTATTGTTTATGTATATTCAGGGTTTTCACTTGAACCCTAATTTTGTCAAAGCACTTCTGTTATTAGTTCCTTGGTCGCAAATGAGAACCACAGGTTTTAAATACATATCTAATAATTTTGAATAACAGTAACAATTATATCTTTTAAATTATCCGCCTTGATTGGCCCGAAGATATGTAATAACAAAAGGGATTTTCCAATTGTGTAATAACCCTCTCAGATATACTAATGGGTATTAAACTTTGTCATCACGCCCTAAATGACCAAGATCCTCGTAACCTTCAACGATATCCTGAAATTTATTGAACTCTAATTTTTTTTTAGAGCAATTTCAAAACATAACCAAATTGTTTCTCGTCGTCATTATTGTTTTACTTTTGTCATCAACTTTTTTAGATTTGTTGTGACGCCGGTTACTAAATTGGAAATTTTTAACCACGATTGAATTGTTCTTTCAGATGGTAAAACAAAACCTAATTTATTCCGCAATATTTTATAACACCCTGGTGATTTATAATATAGAGATAATGCTACCTGTTTCTCATTATATGACCATGGGTGTTTTTTGTGAAATAATTGCATGTTTATAAAAGTCTTTACAGATACACTTTTATTAACCATCGAACCTTCAACAACGTTTTTTGGTAAAGTTCTTGCTTTTCAGTTTGAACCTGGTGTTTTGAATGGTTTTGCTTTCAATTTTTTTGCAGTATACGTAACTGAGATTTAAGTTTCCTACATTTTGGTGTTAAAGATACTGAATGCTTGAGGACGGCATATTCAAAATCCTGTCACTGACGCAGGATTCCGCGAATCACTGTCCTGTCCTACGAGGAAAGAGTTCTCCGTTACTCTAATTTTAGGTGAAGGGTGATGGCTCTGAATCCGTCAATGATGGAGGTCGTTTTTTTTGGAGTAGGTACGTAATTCTTTTATAATCACAGGTGAAGAATCTAAAGGGTAAATGATAGCAATTAATTATTAATTCCTTATTTAAGTTTTTTTTATTGAAAATTAAATTCTGAGGCAATATTTGAGGTAAGATTATCCTCACATGCTAGAACTTGGTTTGTTTTGAATCGTTTTCAAGTAATTTAAAATTGTTAGTGACTAAGATTTTTAATTTATCACGCAGCCAATTTAATTTAATCTACTTTGATTTAAAAATGATATTATATAATTACGTACCTTCATCGGGAACTATGAATTTTTCAGGTATTGCACTTTTACTTAATATTTTACGAACAGAATTCTGCAAAATCATCACAAATTAATTTTTGTTTTAAGTCTGTATTGTCCATCTCAATTATTTTAATATTCCCGCAGTTTTTCTTCCACTCGTCGCATCTCTTTTCATCATTAATAGGAAATTTAAAGTAACTTAAGTCTCTTCTATTTTTAAAGTATTTTACAATTTATATACACACAAATATTACCAGCTATGGTCGATTTTTATTTACAATATTAACTACACTAATCACTTAACCAATAGTTTATATATTAAAAACATGAAACACGTAAAACTTCACAATATACCGCAATAAAAGTTGTCAGAACGAGCGACATAAACACCAATGAAGTCGAAGCTGTACTAAGCTGGGCCTCGATAAATGTACGCTTATGCGCCACCACGCGGTCGATTGATACATACAGTACATTTCTTTCCATAAGGTTGCGTATCTTCTCAACTTATTAATCAATGGTAATACGGAATACTAAGAAATATTAGATCAAGTCTTGCCGGTGTTTGAATACTAAGAAATCTTACATCATTTCTTTTACGAGGGCTGATTGTTAAATAATTAATTAAAGAATTTTGTAGCAATGACTTGCGGTTCGTTACACAGTAGCAACCCTTGTCGTTCTTAATACTTATAACACTACTTATTCAAAACTTCTCTCACTAAGCTCAATGCCTTTATGGGCTTTCAATTTTTCTGAATTAGTCAATAATTAAGTAATATTTTTGATGAAGAATGCTTGCCAAAATTATTAATTTTACTTATGTTTCATTTTACTTTGTTGTAAAGTAAATTATTTTTTGCATTATCTATATATAACAATTTCTTTAAAAAATGACGTGCGAAAAGAACATAAAATGATTATTCACCTTATACCCTTATAGTAACCATTAATCGTTATTTTCAATTGATCTTATTTTTCTTCACTGTTCTCATTAAACAATAAAGTCATTATGTTGAGCGTTTACGTCAAGTTGCCGACTTTAATGCAAATTTGGGTTAAATTTATAATTGCTCATTCGTAAATCACTTGACATCCGATCCGGGCAATTTTATTGAATTAAAAACTTCAATGGTTTACTAAAATATGCTGAATAAGAAATATCAATGGTTAAATTTTTAAGGTCTTACTTTAAAATAGGAGAAATTATTTGCTTTTCTAATAAGAATGTAGTACTAATATTTCCTTATAAGGTAGTCAAATTACCTTTTAAGAATTAAATGATTGTTTACTATATAATTTTGTTGTGGATAACGAAAAGACATTCTGTAGAAAATATAAGATGGAAGTTATATTTGTATACAATATAATTATAATTATAATGATATTCTTTTGTTGAAAGGTATCATTATTATACCTAAACAGGAAAGGTCAAGTTTGGAAAGAAATTTATATACCTTATTTTGTGTAATACTATTTTTTTTGTTCTCTTTATAGACCGATACCCATAACAAAATAGTTGACCATTTGTTGGAAAAAAAGTAACTTTTTAAACGATGTGTAACGTTTTGCGTTATAGATATTGTAGTAAGAAAGTTAGACAATACTACCAATGGAAAACAAAACGGTATTTGAAATTTTATACTCATTTAAGTCTATTGTTACTTCCTTTTTCGTAGTAGTAGATAGTGAAATTTGTTTAGTGTTATTATAGTGTCTAATAAAGAAAAGTCATTTTAATTGAAATACTTTTTGTCAGTACGTACTTCATTATTAAATTTAAAATTGTTTTTAAATTTATCTTGCCAATACTTGCATGCTACTCAAACCATAGTAGCATAGGGTCAAGATAATTGTTTAAATTATAAATATCAAGATCAAACGTTAATGTTACAAAACAGATAAATACAAAAATAATAAATAAACAGAAATGAATTAAAATAACTAGTAACTAATTCGAGATAAATAAAAAATGAAATAAATTGATCAATTAATGGATGTATCAAAATTTATCAAAAGGATTGCTAATAATTTCATTGGCTAAAAATTTAATTTTTATTACAATTAAAAACGCGCGCAACGAGCGCACAAACCCCGCGCCACAAACGCGCATCCCGTAATCACGCACACGCGGCCCACAATAAAAAATCCGTGTGCCCTTGGTCCGTGTGTGTGTGACCGTGCGTCCGTGTGTCCGTGTGTTTGTGTGTCCCTGCGTCCATTAGTGTCCGTGGTTCCGTTTTGTTGTCCGTGTTGGTCCGTGTTGTGTCGTGTCGTGTGTGTGTGTCGTTGTGGTGTGTGTGTGTTGGTGTTGGTTTGTTTGGTGTGTGTGTGTGTGTGTGTGTTGTGTGTGGTGGTTTGGTGTGTTGTGGTGGGTGTGTTGTGGTTTTTGTGGTGTTGTGGTGTGTGTGGTGTTGTGGTGTGTGTGTGTGGGTGGGGGTGGTGTGGTGGTTTTTGGGGTGGTGGCTTTTCCGGGTGTGGTTTGTGGTTTTTGGCGTTGGGCGTGGGTTGGTTTCTGTGTGGTGTGGTGGGGCGTGGCGTTTGCGGTTCTGCGGGGGGTCGGTTTGTGGGTTCGTGGTCGGGTGTGCGTTTGGTTCGTGTCTGTTTTCGTGGGCCTGTTTTCGTTGTTTTGGCGGGTGGATGTTTGGTTTTAAGATTTGCGGGTTTTCGGGTCGTGGTTCTTCCCGGGGGTTTTGTGGGGTTTTGGGCTGGGGGTTTTTGTTGCGTTTTTTACTTGGGTTTTTTTAAGTGTGGCTTTCAATTTTTGGGTTTTGTTTGATTTTAATTGGGGGGTGTTCTATTGTTTTCCTTTGGCTTTAATGGTTTTTTTAACCGTTTTGGGTTTTTCCTTTATTTTGAACGTTTTGGTTTTTCGTTATTTTAACAGTGAATTTTAAAATAAAAATTATGGGCGTTCAAAAATTTTTATTTTGTAGCCCTAATTTAGCCAAAAATTCCTAAATAGAATTTAATTGTTACTAGATTTTTCAATACACATTAAATTTTATAAGAAAATGGAACCTTTCAAAATTTTTTTAAAGTTTCTTGTATAAAGATTGAAAATTAATTAAGTAGGAATGAAAATGCTTAAATTGTATTATCGGTAATTTATAGAAGTGGGCGGCTTTGGAATCGAGATGTTTGTTACCGTCTAACTAACATGAAGTTTTAAACGTCCATCTGTCATGGATTATTGATTTTTTTTACAGTATTTTCCTTTGGTTATGATCAGTATATTGTTTTATACAGAGCTAAAGTGATACTTTTTTTGTCGAATCTTTAAGAAATTAGCGATGAGACAAAAAAGTCACTCTAGCTCCACATAAAAGATGCTATTTTTTGTTCAAGCCTAACCTGGGCTCAGTTATTTTTAATGTTCGCGAAACGAGGGTCTACTATTAACCTGGATTTGCATAGGTTGCTTTGCAAAACGTTAGACGTGCGTACCTATGGATTTCGCAAAATAAAACACTAATGTAAATTTCAAAAATTGACATAGGGAGAAACTGGAAGCGTTTTCGAAATTTGTGTTTTTTTGCAATTTGAGTTTTCGTCATGTCTGACTCCGAAATGTCATGTACGCCTCCAGAAATCAGTGCAGCAGCCATACAAGCGTTCTGCGACCTGCTCCTAACCAAGTCGTGCGGTATTTATACAGCCAAATATGCAGCCTTTGTTGAATGGTGTGTTAATAAGCATATAAAAATCTATTCCGAAAGTGTCCTGCTGGCCTATTTTTCATAAATTGTAACTGCAGAGAGTTTAAAGAGTTCAACACTTTGGTCTTGGTATTCCATGATAAAATCGTTGTTGAATATCAAGCAGGGAATAGACATTAGTAAATATTCGAAACTACGAGCATATTTAAAGAAACAAGATTAAGGCTAGACTCCGAAGAAAGCAAAAGTTTTCACCAAAGCACAGTTTGAGAAGTTTGTGAACGACGTTCCCGACCAAGTATATTTGGCAACGAAGGTAAATTTGAGACTGAAAATTAACTTGAAACAAGCATGAGTGGTATTGTTTTGATATTAGTTCGTCTGCACGGGGCCTCTGTCACTTTACAGCCGCTGGTGAGCGGCCATAAAGTTTTTTAGCGCCTCTCGATAGTGCCAACAAAATATCATTTAGTTTTTTGTATTGGGTCACTACACTTTACACTTTACTGCAAAAATTATCAACATTATATAATTTCTTTAATTTCTACTTTGTAGGTTGGAAGGTCGTGATATTTTTTCTTTTGTATGTAATAGGAGATTTTATTAGATGGTTTTACACAATTTTTCATTTTTTTGTAATAATTTTACTGAATGTTTCATTTGTGACTGCCATAGAATACATAGAATAAAATAAAATCTTTAACTTCACTCGAAATATTTATCCCTTTATTAACCGAGTCCAATGTATTGACACCCTAAAAAATCAATAAAATCCCTGAAATATATTCAGCCTATAGCGGAAAAAACTCTTTTTCAAATTCAATTCAATTTTGTATTTTAATACAAAAATAAATAAGCCTTAGAAATTAACTTAAACATCTTATGTAAATAGTCATATCAAAATGGAATAAAAATTAACTTTTAATATTGAACGTCATTTGATTAATATAAACATAATGAAATCGTTTATTTTGTATTGAAGTGAATGTGAAACCAAAGAATATATATTCTATTATATTTATACATTTATTTATGTTTATATACAAAAATTGGGTACGTGTATGTTGTACGTTCAGTTCAAAAATCTAAGAAATTAAGTTATGGGCATGGTTATTCCATTCCCGCGAATAAATTACGATATTTTATGTTTTATCTGTTTATCTGTTGTTAACGACGTAAGTAGTACACCTTCCGCCATCTTGGATCTTGTGACGTCACTTCCGGTGCATCTTTCACACCACTTTTTTTCCACGCCCACGTGGGAGGCGTATTTTTCCACCCCTATTTTTGACAACTTCTTTTCGGTGGTCAGTTTCAACCTTTGATTTTCACCTTAATTAGGACCTTTTAGCAGTATTAAGAGCCTTTTTGGCGGTTCACACCTATGGCTTCTTTTCAGTGGTCATTTTCAGCCCCTTGATGGAATTTTTACTGTAATTAGAGCCCTTTTGGTTGTGTTAAGTGCCTTTTTGGCAGTTCAACCCCTGGAGGGTAGGCAAATAGACGCGCACGTGAGCGGAATATTTTAAGCCTTAAGATTGAGCTTGGGGTTGGTCTTGGAGTTGGTTTTTTGGGGTTGGGCTTGGAGTTTGTCTTGGGGTTGGGGTAGGGCTGAAGGTTAGGGGTAACAACTATTTTTGGTAATTATCTTGTAGACCATTTTGTTCTTCTTGACCCTGTACCCTGATTGGAGGAGTCTCTGCGTTCTGATTGGTGGGGAATTTGAAATTGTTTTTTAATAAGGGCAATAATGCTAACCTGTAAGACATGTGTAGGATCTAGCTCTCTGGACTTCCTCCTCCCCTTCGATTATAGAACACTTATTTTTATTGTAATTATCATAATTAAAATCCTCGGTGGATTATAATTAAATGTTTTACTGTCATTCAAATTAATCTCATGTACAACAACAACGAAACAGGAATTTTATTAATACAAATAACGTATAACAAGTGATTTTTATAATCCCATTTTCTACTTGAATATTAAATTTGTTGTTTATCAAGATAAAGGTAACATATACATTTTGATTCTTAAATACGCTGTTAAATTCTATAATGATGAATTTGTTTTATAGAATGCAATTATTATTAAATAGTTATACAATCTCATTAATATGAAGCGGAAAAGTAGCAATCACCCATTGACATCGTGTTAAATTTTGCTGTTGTAAAAATACATTAAAGTCTAAATTAAATATTACGTGAAATAATAAATCATTTCTTCCCCAATGCAATGGTGTTTTTATATAGGCAGATTCCTTTCTAAACAGTCACCACCTATACATTCCAAAAATTATGTCTGATTTATTTGCATACATACACACAACATTGTTTTATAGAAACGCGTTCATTAACAGCATAAAATCAAAAAGGACTAAAGTATATATATATATATATATATATATATATATATATATATATAAATTAACATATTTTAAAAATACCAAATTGATATAATGGAAATAAAGAAAAGGTTTTAATGGGTTATTATTATACGTTCATTAACAGCTATAAAACCTCATTAAAAGGACTGAAAGTAATATATATATATATATATATATATATATATATATAAATTAACATTTTAAAATACCAAATTGATATAATGGAAATAAAAAAAGGTTTTAATGGTTTATTATTATATGCGAATTTATTATATATATATATATATATATATATATATATATATATATATATATATATATATATATATATATATATATATATATATATACACAGGGTGTTTCTTAAGGCTGGCCACCGGCCATATTTCAGAAACTAGTGGACATAAAAAGTGGAGAAAAAAAATTCATTATAAAAGTCGCCACGAGAAAATCCTGGAAATTATTTTTAAGTTCCGTAATTCATCGCAAGGGGGCGCAATTGAAAATTAAAAATAAAATTATAAATTTCTCCGAAAATTCCACATTAAGGCATACCTTTGGTAACATCGTTAGAAAGCTTAGACAATTCTGCATCATTTTGGTCTAAGGCTCATTGGCGTACCGACCTTAATAAGAGTGGGGGAAGCTATTGAATGTGTAATCATTTAAATCGCTGTTATTTTTAAACGACTTATCCGATTGTAGTAAACCTAGGCTTGTTTAGAAGAAAAAGGTAAGTACTTTTAACTGTCGCATCCATTGGTACGCGATAGCTCATAATAAAATTGTTAGAGGGCGCAATTTGTAATAATACCAGTTTTTTTGATTTTATTCAGAAAAATTAAATCATACGGTATAATTATGACATCATAAGCGGAAAGTAGCTTAAATTTGTAACAAAAAACGTAAATAACGCAATTTGATATCTTTATTTGTTCCATTGCATTAAGGTAGAAATTATTGATTATTTCACGTAATATTTAATTTAGACTTTAATGTATTTTTGCAACAGCAAAATTTAACACGATGTCAATGGGTGATTGCTACTTTTCCGCTTCATATTAATGAGATTGTATAACTATTTAATAATAATTGCATTCTATAAAACAAATTTATCATTATAGAATTTAACAGCGTATTTAAGAATCAAAATGTATATGTTACCTTTATCTTGATAAACAACAAATTTAATATTCAAGTAGAAAATGGCATTATAAAAATCACTTTTTATACGTTATTGGTATTAATAAAATTTCTGTTTCGTTGTCGTTGTACATGAGATTAATTTGAATGACAGTAAAAAATTTAATTATGATAATTAAAATAAAAATAAGTGTATAATCGAAGGAGTAGGAGGAAGTCCCGAGAGCTAGATCCTACACGTGTCTTACAGGTTAGGGTAATCAGGGTAGAGGGTCAAGAAAAACAAAATGGTCTACAAGATAATTACCAAAAGTAGTTGTCACCCCTAGCCTTCAGCCTTATCCCAACCCCAAGACAAACTCCAAGTCCAACCCCAAAAAACCAACTCCAAGACCAACCCCAAGTTTAATCTTAAGGCCTAAAATATTCCGCTCACATGCGCGTCTATTTGCCTACCCTCCAGGGGCTAAACTGTCAAATAGGCTCTTAACACAACCAAAAGGGCTCTAATTAGAATGAAAATTCCATCAAGGGGTTGAAAATGACCACTGAAAAGAATCCTTAGGTGTGAACCGCCAAAAAGGCTCTTAATACTGCTAAAAGATCCTAATTAGAGGGAAAATCAAGGGTTGAAAATGACCACCGACAAGAAGTTGTCAAAAATAGGGATGAAAAAATACACCTCCCACGTGGGCGTGTAAAAAAGTGGTGGGACAGGTGTACCGGAAGTGACGTCACAAAATCCAAGATGGCGGAAGGTGACTGTGTACTACTGACATATTACCAAAAGTTGAGGAACGCGTCGTAGAAAGAACTCATTGTGAAAATATTTCTAAGGTAACTTTGTTTTATCTTACCTATTAATAATCTGTTATAACATCACGATTATGAAGATGATTCTAAAGATATTTGTGTAAATAAATCGACTGCTTTTCCAAACACCAAAGGTTTAGTAGATTATACTGAATGAGCTGATAGTGATCAAGAAGATATGAATAATTTAACAGATAATGAATTTCAAGAAAATTTTGAGATTACTATTTATTTATTCACTCATCTTTATTTATATGTCGTTTTTTTTGTAGTCTACGTCTCTGATGATTCTGTGAATGAAATTACCTACCAGATGACACTGATGCTTCTTCCAGTATGTTTTTCGATAATAGCATAAATCTTAATGCTGAACACAAAGAGAACAACGATCAGGACCAAGAAAGTAAACACAAAAACTGCTCCAGAAGAGGTTACGCAGAAGATAACAAGAAAAAAAATCAGAAAGTTAAAGACATGGAAGAGGAACGTAAAAAAAAGTAGAGTTAACTCTGGATTAGCATACATTTCTGAGGGAAACAACCCGAGACCTGCGTTTAGGACCTAGTTGCAACGAGAAATCTAGGTATGAGTGCGGAAGAAATTTAACACATATGGAAAGGCAAGATATCCATTTAAAGTTTTGGAAATTGCCAGATAAAGCTCTACAACGGCGTATGCAGAAATGTAAAACAAAATATAGAAGAACTCTTGAAGGCGGTAGTGGAGGAGAAAATTTGGCATATTACTTTACACTGGAGGGAAAAAGTGAACTGAAGGCAAAGCTTGTGTTGGAAAAGACTAGAGGGGAAACAATAACAACAGAGGAACAATTAGTTCCTCAGTGAAAGACAAAATTGTGGAACACATAAATTCTTTACAAAGAATAGCACTATCTTAGAGCTCAGATCACCTGTGAATTTATTTACGGATCATTGATATTATCTCAAATGCATAGATATGTTAAGGCAGAGCAAGAAGCATTAAGGTTGCCGTATGCCAAAAAATGTACTTAAGAAAATATTTTTGATACTCGACTTAATATTTCTTTTTTCCAACTATAGAAAGATATGTGAATCATTCGAGAATTCAACACTAAAAGAAAAATAAAATCTTAAGGATAATTACAAAAACACAACCAAAGTAAAGAAAGACATCGAGAACAATAGGCACAGGATATATTAGATGCAAGAGACAATCCATCGGTAGTAGTAGCCTGTTTTGATCTTGAAGCTATTCTTCCAACTCCATGTGGCGACATTTCCACGTTTTATTACAAATCCCGATTAAACTGTTTCAGCTTTACTGTTTTTGAAATAGTTTCTAAAACTGAATACTGTTATTTTTGTCCACACAGGGGTGCAACGAAATTGGCACGTGTCTGTTACAAAACTGGACATCTCAATGTGTAGCAAAACACATTATATTCTATAGCGATCATTGCTTAGGGCAAACTAAAAATAAATTTATTGTTTCAATGTTATTGAAAATATGGCATAAAGAGTATCACCCTCAAATTTCTTACTGTGGGTCACACACAAAATAAAGGTGAGTCTATGCATGCTACGATAGTTAGGAAATTAGCATTAGAAGCATTTTATGATCTTAAGTACCAATATAATGAAAATATCGGAGAAGACTTCTTGGTGATTACAAAAAACGATAATGTTAAATGAAAAGGCATCCAAGTATTAAAATCTGATAAAGCTACACCGAGCTCATTTTATTACAAAACAGACTTTGAGGCGGCTGAATTCCAAGAGATTAATATGTGCAATATGCAGGGGTTCGTAAGTATATCACAGTACAATTTGAACAAAGCATTTACTAAGCAGCCTGAAGTTTCTGAGAAAACTTTAAGAACACTTGATGGAATTAATTAGTAAAGGACACCACAAATTTTATGTAGAGAAAAAGTGAACTAATTCTCATGAAATTAGTAAAAGTCTTAGAAGCTTGTGAAAATGTATAAAGGGTAAGCTATGTAATCGGTTTAAATTTTTAAACACTTTTTTTTACATTTCTCGACGTTTTGTGGCATAAACAATACGAAAAACACATTTTTAGAAATGAAAATCTCGTGTCTGATTGTGTCTATGTGTGAGTGTGCGCGGTATCTTTTGGAATATTAAAGCTATCGATAAAAAACAAGTTTTTAGAAAAAAAATTTCGTCTGTCTGTGTGTGTGGGGGATATCTTTTGAACCATTAAAGCTATCGATATGAAATTAGGTACAAAAATTCTTTGCCATAAAATCTAGCTCAAGTTCGTTAATGAGCAAAATCCAACCAGTGGCGGGGAATTTTTAGGGGGAATAAAAAAAATCATTGTTTCAAATTTTAAAAAGTTACATAATTAAAAAACAAACTAATACTCTTTTATATAATTTGAAAATAAGAAAATATATAATAACCAGTGGTTAGGGTACAAAATTGTGCGTTTTTTTAAATTAAAAAATTTGAAATGGCAGATTAAAAATGGGGGATTATCGTGTTTATTTAATTTATCTACCGATTATTTGAAAGTCGGGTATTTGGGGTTTTAAAGATCGCCAAGTATAAATCATTTGTAAAAATTAAAAAATTCAAAATGGGGGATAAAAATGAGGGATTATCGTGTTTAAAATCCGATATGAGTCAGGTTCAGGTATTGTGGGCTAATGTTCAACTTTGTTAATTTGTAAAACCTTTATCTAAATAAAAAAAGCCCACCGTTTTTAGGGTGCAAAATTTTTTTTGAAAGTCGGGTATTAGGGGTTTTTGAGATCGCTAAGAATAAATCATTTGTCAAAATTAAAAAATTCAAAATGGCGGATAACCAATGGGGAATTATCGTGTTTAAAAACCGATATGACTCAAATTCAAGTATTGTAGGCTTTGAACTTATTTATTTACATATATGAGAAAGCATTATGGCAGATAATTTGGCAGCGGTTTTTTACGTATGCAATTTCAGTGTTTCGAAGTACTTTCATTAATAAATTTGAACCTGTAAAATGTTCGTTTCTTTGCGATACCGCCATATCTAACACGCGATTGACATATTTTGTTGAATATAATATATTATATAATATGATTCTGAACGTATTTGAAAAATATTTTCCAATCAAGAAAGTAGTTATTAGTTATATACATTCGATATTAGAGATATGTTTTCCTCGATCTTATTTTCTGCAGTTCTATACAATAACTCAATTCGCAGTTAAGGCCCTATTGAACGATATGTTTAAGCGAGACCATGTGTTTAGTACAAGTGAAAGTATGAATAAGGTAAACATCGTATTTACTAATATATCACAACATAGGCATATGGAAGTTATATGCGGCCACATCAGATTTATTACATTTGAGATATATCAAAAGCGTTTCACATTAAAATTCTCTGTGTGTGTGTAACTGTATCCCTTATGCTATTGAATAATATGATGCACGTATCAGCGAGTTGTATCACAGTCTAAAATATGTTCTGTAAGATGACAACCTTTTCTAAAGAATATTCACTGTGTGAGAATCCTAGAATATACATACAGTGAGCCTAAAATTTCTGAATCACCTAAAAACTGAACTGCGTAGGTGTTCTAATCCAAAATTTTGTTCTTATAACCACGAATCATGTTACATGATTGTTATTTTCAAATGTATAATTCTGCTATTAGTTAAAGTTTTTTATTCCACATATAATACTTCCTATGACGTAGTAGTTTTAACTATAAACATTAATTTTATTATATATATATATATATATATATATATATATATATATATATATATATATATATATATATATATATATACTTTATACACATTATTTTGATTTATATTTATTTGTGAATGAAAAAAATATATCATTTGTACTAATTAATTAGAAAAATGAATTAAATACAGTACAAATTGTAACAACAAAGTTTAGTTTCCTGGATAGAATTTTACAGTTTAACTCCTTTTATGGATGATTTCGGTTATGTAAAGAATCATGTTTAATTTGTAAATATTAATGTTTCATTTAAATTAGTTTCATGTTTACATTGAAATAAACGTCGTGATAGTTAAAATAAAAATTACTACCATCAAAATTTTATGTGTAGTATGTGTGTCTTACATTTATCTTTTACTTATTTTAAATAATTACCTATCTCTCATATTTTATAGATAAACTTGTAACTAATTTCGTTTCGCAGCCTTAAAAATTGTACAAAAAAGTAAGAACTTGTTTACCGGCTCCGTCAAATGAGGTATTGTTAATTTTGTGTTAGAAATTAGATTTCCGTTTGAATAGTAAATAATTCTACATAATGTAACATTAGTATTTCTTCGGTCACGAAGTAAGCGCACAGAATTTGTTTTATTCCACATATTGTTAAAGATGCATTAAAATGTATCATTTTACCATCAAAAGCTAGTCTGTTGTGAATACGGAATGCAGAATCAGGGCATTGATTATACGCACGACTAACTGCAAGTACTTATCTTGTTCACTTGTTTTCTTTAGTTTGCCATAATTTTTATTACAATTACATTCTAGTGTATAACAGCCGCCTAGTTTATTTAGGTGATACTAAAAAATCGTCACAGTGAGTATGTAAATTCAATTTATTATATTATTTCTCAAACGGTTGCGATATAATTATTTATGTATGTATGTATGTATGTATGTATGTATATATATATATATATATATATATATATATATATATATATATATATATATAGCGTGTCCTGAAAAGAATGGGCCATGCTGCAGGGGCACCTTCTTGGATTAAAATATACCGATTTAAGTCAACTTACCTTAATACCAAGTTGCTCCCTTAAGGACAACGAGCCTTTAAAGATTTATTTTGTTTTCTATTTTTTTACGCTAACTCGTTTATTTTTTGAGTTATTTAATTGAAATTTGGTTTTTATAGGTTTTTGCATTAGCTGAACATGTCTGTGAGATTAGTTGTTGTGTTAAGTTTTTTGTTATGTGAACAATTTGACAAAATGAGTAACTTTTTAATAATTTCATAATAATAGCTTTATAAAAGGTATAATTGTCGCAAGTCGCTAAACTGCACCATTTCCAAGAAAAATGTGTTTAGAATTAGTACTACAGAATTTCTATCAAAAATGCTTGTTTTCATATTAATTAACTTCTAGCTCCTCCCAAAAATTATGTACACAAATGTAGATACATATATATATATATATATATATATATATATATATATATATATATATATCCAGTCATTGATTATCTGCTGAACTTTATGAACCCGCCAGTTGTCGTGCAGCAACAATCTTTTTTGTGGATAAGAATGCGGGCGTTTCTCCTCCAGAATAGTTTTTAAATTTTTAATTGTGTTCCGTAGGCCTTTCCATTTATGGTAGACCCCCTCGGCATATATTCAATAAGCAAGACTCGTTCATCATCCCAGAAAACAGTTGCCATCAGTTTTTTTTTTTCCAGAAAATTGTGTCTTGGCCTTTTTTGGTGGTGGAGAGCCCTTATGAACCCACTACATGGATTTTTGTTTAGTAGGAGGATCCCAGTGATGTACCCAGGTCTCATCCCCGGTGATAATTCGAGAAAAAAAATTTGTCTCTCTCTAACTCTGCCAAATTTTCTTGAGAAACTTCTTTTCTGTACAGCATTTGTTCAGTTGTAAGCAATTTGGGTATCCACCTTCTTCATACCCAAATCGTCATGCAAAATTTTGAGGACACTTACAAACTTCATTGGCAGTGATAGAGGTCTTTATACGCTTAGCTTTCAGTACCAAATTTTCGACTTTTCGCACAATGTATTTACTTCGAGCTTCATCGAGTCGTCCGGAATTTGGGTCATCATTGATGATTTACTTGAAAACAAGATGGTGCATCTTCCCCATACACAGCAACAATTCTTTCATGAATTGCTTTTGGACCATTGTCTTCTTTTGTCAGGAACTTTATTACGCTGCGATGTTCAATCGTAGTTTCACTGATTTTATCGACAAATAGACTGTCTCAAATCTCTGTAAACGGCACAAACTAAACACAACTTAGCACTTCTACTCCTAACAATGTTCTCAATTTTTAATAATCTGTTTTGACATTGTCACTTTTTGTTTCATGGCTAAGTAGATAACATAAAAATACGCCCTTGTGACATCGGCACGGTCGTAGGGCGGTGCTGAGTGTAATTCCCCATTTTCCTATGTACAGGCAGATGCGTCGAGGGATATTTTAATTAAAATTAAATTAATTAATGATTTAATACTTATTTTGATATTCTACAAACTTCAAGAAGCTAGTTACTGTTTTAAACATCTGTCGGCGTTTGCATTATTTAAAATACACAGAAATGTATAGAATGGCAAGTAGATTACAGTCCATTACTATCTTAAAGTTATTTGGCTAACATTATAGACATTATAAACTTCCATCAGTTAAATTCACAAGAACGGTATTAATTATTAATTATTGTATTAATTTGAGAGTCTCTTGATTATATTTATTGGGTTTCAAATTCTGTTTTTGTATGCTTTATTGTACTTATCTCTAACTAATATTAATGTAAAAGGTTTTGAGGTAGTTTTCCATTCAAAAGATGCATTTTAATACAAAATAAATTATTATTTGTCAAGCTTAATTTCGCGATATAAAAAGAAAATGTGCATTTATAGTTAACGGTGTAGTCTTTTAAATCTTGAAGTTTGTTTGCCACAAACAATTTTATTTTAGATATCTAAACTTTAACTTTATTTATAGTACTTAATTCAATTCTTATCAATATTGAATGGTGGATACTTAATAAAATGATAGATTTAATTACGGTTTTTGTTATTAAATACACGCACAATGGACTAAGCCTACTGGGGACACCATGTAAAATAAACGCGCCTTGTATTCTACCTCAATGGTGGTGCGGAAACGGATACAGCGCTTGACATTCATATTCGTCACTCTGTACTTCGCAAACGGTTCGTCGTATGTGAAAAATGAATAGTAGATAATTTCATGAACTTTCTTTCTTGTAACCACAATTGACCTCCGAGTCATATAAAACGAGATTTTTGTAAAAAAACAGGTTTTTGTGACCTTTGACCTTGAATGATTTTTTAAGCCTGGCCGCTATCGTTCTCTATTTTTAATATGTTATTTAAAATAAAAAATGAAGCGATTACAAAAAAAAAATTGCTGCCACCATTTTTGTTGCACTGAAAACCTAAAATAACTGGACTATAAATATTTTTGTTAACATCTTTGCTTTAAAAAAGATTAATCTTATGCTAAAAACATACCACTGTTCCATTTAAAATTTCTGAGAAAATCGGTAAAATTCACTGATTTGTTATACAATGCTCTCTACTTACCAGCCTGAGAACTTTAAAGATATGACCTACTTCGCCAATTAAGCAGGACGGAAAGCTTTTTTCAAACATACCAAGTTTTGTAAAATCCATTAATCCTCACTAAAGTTATCGAATTAAAAAAAAATCTTGCACTTTACCCACCACTTTATTTGAGGAGGTAAATAATAAAGCCTTGGGCAAAAGTATAGCAAAATTCTTGGAAATTTTATTTTTATCGAGATCATAACGTGGTACATTTCAAAGAAAAGCTTGATTTTCTAACATTGTGTTCGTGTTACGCCCTCTCGCAGTCATCGCAGAAGTTTGAAATTAATTTCTAACAGTTTCTCTTGACCGCTTCTATTAAAAAGAGTTTTTTTCCTAATGTTGTACTCTTAACCGTTTCTAAAATATGTCTGACGTGCTCTATTAATGACACACTCAGTACCTATAATTTTAATATTAGCTAATTTTAATTTTAATACTAAATAAATTGAATCAGTTTGCAGATAAATAATTGTAATGAATCGTTTGACGCCTTTAAAAGTATACAATATATTAAAAAAATCACAGTCATATAACCATATGAGTGAATAAAAAAATCAAATACTTATAATATTCTAACACTTACCGTAGAAATTTCACTTGCGATTGAAATACATGTACTTAAAATATACCAAGGATATAGACAACTGCAACTTGACTACCAATTATTGCCTTTGCAATAATTTAGATTCGATTAGTTACAGAAATATTATATAGGAAGGCACAAAAATAAAAAATAGATTTTAACAGTTATTGTGTATAAAACTACACAAAAGGAAATATTTATTGAGGTACACACACACACAGTTTAAATTATAAATGTTCTACGTTTGAATGCGAGGTTAGTCAAAATATAAATAAAGCAATCTTCATGTTTTAACGTAACCAAATCATAAATGTTTTGAGGTATTTAAAAAGGAAAAAAAATGTATCGGTTATTTACTTCAGTTAACCTTTTCCAAATTACATAGAAATTAACACATAAGCATCAATTTACGACTGGCTATATTTGTAATCGTAAGCTTCCAATATCACAAGCACGAAATGGAAAATTTCAATGTAATGAAATTAAGTATTGTAGTCCATGTAGGGCAATTAAATGATTTTAACAAAAACAACTTTCTCCAAGTATTAATGTATTCCAAAGTATTTCAATTAAAAAATCTCAAAGTATTCCAAAATATCCCAAATAAAGCATTTTAATTTAGATATGGAATGTAGATTCAAGGTATTTTCCATTAAAATATTGTATCCAAGTGGCCTGAAAAATCCTAGGTTAATTATAAATAAGGTACTCGAATGATTGTGAATGAGACTGTATCAAAAACGGTGCTGACAAAATAAAGAGAACCTAAATATGGGCGCTAAATGGATCACGGTTTTATAAAACGCAAAATACAATCATCTTAAAGTAATTCTTGGTAACTCTAAAATGAAAAGTTTTACAACCGAAAAGCAATATTTCATATCTCTGTTAATAATTCAAAAATAATCTATGAGTTTTCATGAATAGGAACATTCACCTGATAATTACACCGTTTTTAAAGATTTAAAGATAAAGATGTGTCTCATAACACTCGAAAATATAAAGAAAGGCGGGGCACAGTCGATTGCTAGCAAAGAACTTACAGAAACTTAATTCATTTACTCTTCTATCCGGTAATGGAACCAACTCAAAAGTTTAAGGCTGCGTTCCATCATAATTTTAAGGAAGCAACCGAAGAATCGTAACAATTACTATTATTTTTACTGACATAAATTTTATGAGTACCGTTATAAGACCGGTACTAATTCAGGTAGGGAAATCACATGAGTAAGAGAGAGATAATATATCAAATTACGTAAAAAATGAAATATATATAATAAAAATTGGTGTTGCTAGTTACATATTCTTTTTTTAAGGTCACTGGAGTTTATTGAAACTCAGAAACATGATCTAGCCAAGAAACAGATCGAATCAAAGTCACGTCGATTTCATTGACCTAACCAAGGAAACAAACTGAAAATATGTTATATATATATATATATATATATATATATATATATATATATATATATATATATATATATATTTCCTTATATTTCGACTACGGTTGTAGTTATCATCAGTGGAAATATATAAACAATAAAAAGAACTAAAATTAATATTAAAAATTGACAACTATGACAAATAATGTATAAGATTATTTTAAATTTTCTAACATATCATCATAATTTGATCACGCACACTTTGTATCCTATAATTCATTCCTACATCCGGGGTTCCTCAAGGCTCAACCTTGGGGCTCTTGGGGTCAGTTGAACTAACTTCACTTAAATATTACTAAATGTAAATCGATGACATTTTCGAGAAAACTTAATACTATTCAATTTATCCATTGCACACCCTTAAACACGGTACTCTCCTATAGAGATTTAGGAATTACATTTGATAAAGCGTTAACCTCTTCCATTCATATTAAAGAAGGTATTAAACAATCTTTTAAAGTGTTAGCGTTTATTATTCACACATACTCCGATTTCAAGGACATCTCTACCATAAAATCGTTTTATCTCTACTAATGAGTAAGGTCTATTCTGGAATATGGTGCATTGATCTGGAAGCCTTCTTACAAAAAGTCTGAGATTGAAATTGAACGTATCCAACGCCCTTTTTAAGATATACAGGGTGAACCGAATTTAATTTGCGTATACAGAGATATCGAAAACCGTAATAGATAGAGCATCGGTTAAATGAGAAATACGTTTCGTAATTTGTTGGGTAGTACATTAGTATAAAGAAGTTTGGTTTTTTCCGACTAGTTCCGGAGATATTCGACAAAATCCGAAAATGCTCATTTTCGTTTTGTAAGACTAGCGTTGTTATTATAACAGATATCAAAAAAATTACTCTAAACTTTTTTTTTTAAATAAAATTTACTACAACTTGCCATACCAAACATTTCAATACGACGTTTTGTCTTTTCAGGACCACCCTCAACAATATTTTTTTAAATACGGACCTGGATTTTTTACTACAATTTTTTGTAAGGTTCTTATAGCTTAATACAATGATATAAAATTCTTGACTATTCTACTACGTTTCGTCTGTGAAAAATCATCATCTTTATGGTTTCTTACTGAAATGAATTAAATTTTTTACTACATTTCTTTGTAGGTTTTGTATAATCTTAATACACTGCTATGGCATTCCTAACCATACACATTTCATCTATGATCATCATCTATAAGCCTTTTGTAATAGTCTTTAAATCAGTATTTATAAAAAAATAATGATAATCACAAAATTTATTTTACATCTAATGATAATGAACAGATGTGATAATTTAAGACTGACCTAACAGTAGCAAACAAAATTAGAGTATTTTTAAAAACCAGCTATGAAAGTTACTCAAAATGAAATCCATTCTGTTGAATACATAGTTCAATCCTCCTTGACATGTTTGATGTCGCTGCATCCACCATTTCGGGTGTAATTTTTTTAAATGCATCTCGTATTCGTTGACGAAGTTTTGGCGGGCGAGCGGGCGGGCGGGCGGGCGGGCGGGCTGGCGGGCGGGTGAGTGAGTGAGTGAGTGAGTGAGTGAGTGAGTGAGTGAGTGCGTGAGTGAGTGAGTGAGTGAGTGAGTGAGTGAGTGAGTGAGTGAGCGAGTGAGGGAGGGAGCGAGAGAGCGAGCGAGAGAGCGAGTGAGCGAGTGAGTGGGTGGGTGAGTGGGGGGGTGGGTTGGTGGGTGGGTGAGTGAGTGAGTGGGTGGGTGGGTTGGTTTGGTTGGTTGGGTTGGTGAGTGGGAGGGTGCGTTCGTTTGTGCGTGCGTGTGCGTGCTTGCGTGCGTGCGTGTGTGTGGTGTGTGTGGTGTGTGTGTGTGAGCTAGTGAGTGAGGGTGAGTGTGTGGGTTGGGGTGGGGTGGGCAGGGCGGTCGCGAGCGGGCGTGGGTGCGTGTGTCGTGCGTGCGTGTGCGTGCTTGCCTGCGTGCTAGTGTGTGTGTGTGTGTGTGTGTGTGTGTGTGTGTGTGTGTGAGTGTGTGTAAGTGTGTGTGTGGTGTGTGTGTGTGTGTTGTGTGTGTGTGTGTGTGTGTGTGTATGACTGTGTGTGTGTGTGTGTGTGTCTGTGTGTGTGTGTGTGGAGTGGGTGGAGTGTGAGTGTGACTGTGAGGTGAGTGTGACTGTGAGTGTGAGTGAGTGAGTGTGTGTGTGTGTGTGTGTGTGTGTGGTGTGTGGTGGTCGCGTGGGTGTGGGTGTGTTGGTGGGTGGGTGGGTGCGTGCTTGTGGGTGCATGCGTGCGTGCGTGCGGGTGGGGTTGTCGGTCTGAGCCTGGGCGTGGTGTAGATAGATAGATATGATGCTTCGGAATAGCACTGCATTATTTTATTACAAAAAAAGTTCATATAAACATGTCTCAAATTAATTTATTAATTGTGGCATAAAGATTTTAACAATACAGGTAGACTTATTGGAAGCTTTAGAACATCTGTTTGACGCGTGGTTAAAATTCTGTCTGTATAAGTTACTTATCTGGTTTACTAGGTCGTGCGGTTTCGTGAGAGTGAGTACTGTGACTACCATGCCAGATAGTACACTGGTTCACTTTTGGAAAACAATCAGACATGCTTTTAACTTATGGCGAGATACAAAAAATGGTGTTGTTGCTATTTGTAGATTATCATGAATATTTTTACAATCAACGAATACCAAATCGTAAGACGTTTGAGCCATTGAAAGATGTTTTAGGGAAAATGGCAAGCTAAATCCTCAACGAATAAACACCGGTCGACAAAGATTTGGATGAACTGCAAATATTGAAGAAGGGACACTCGATGCTGTTCTGTTATGCCTGTGCAAGGTTCGTTACCACAAGATCATAACAAGCGCGAGGACGTTAGGAAGGAGGAAGTTAGGAACTTCCTGAGTTGTCTAACGATGAATCTTGCTTTACAAGAATTGGGATTACTAATTTTCAAAACACGAAGAAAACCCTCATACTACACCTACTACACATTACCGACATACCTTTTCACTAAATGTCTGGTATGGTTTTCTTGGCGACAATCTGATTGGCCCCTTCTTTTTGACACCTAGGCTTTCAGGAACATCTTATTTGCATTTTTTGCTAAATAATCTTTCTGAGCTTCTAGAAGATATTTCGATTGCCAATAGTCAGAGAACGTGGTTCATGCATAACGGTGTTCAAGCTCTCTACTCTCATAATTGTCACTATTTAAGTATAACATATGGTAAACGATGGGTTATTCGATACGGAGCTGTTAACTGCCCACCACGATCTCCCGATCTAACGCCGTTAGATTATTTTGTGTGGAGGTGGAAGAAGTATGTGGTTTATTCTACGTCTGTAGTTACGCAAGAAGAGCTAAGGTAATAAATTAATGTGAGACATATGTTAATATGAACTTTTTTGTTTATTTTGTGCTAGAGAACACATATCTAAAATAGTACCGTGCTATTTTGAAACACCTTGTATCCTGCTTTGCTTAGGATATTTGACAATTTCCTTATGTGCTTTATGCTTTCTTAGTGTAAATGAAACTCTAACAACAAACTTAGATTATTGATCCGTCTATGTTTCACTTTTACCTGTAAATCATCCTACTTAAATTTTTTGAATCAGTGTTGCTAACTTACAATCATTACCCACAATTTATAAACATCCTGCCAGTAGCGTCACCAGACTGTGAATCGTTTGTCTTGGTGAAGTTAATCAAAGCGCAAACGTGTTTAGTTACCTTGAAAGTATTCATTAGCGTGCCGTTTAAAATCGAACGTAGGAAGTCAGTAAGAGGAATATTAAGCGTTAAAAAAATTAATAAGATTAATAATTATTGTAAATACGTTTTTGTATACTTCATGCTATTATTATATACATAACGTTGTTTTTACATTTATAGCTAATGGTTTTAATGAGTACAATTTGCCATCGAGCAATACATATAGTAATTAGCATTTAAAAGATTGGTAATTAAGTACTGGTAAGTATATAAGTCTAGTTAACGTTTCATAGAACTAATTTATAGTTTATAACTATCACATAAGGGATCTTTAACTATTCTTGCACAGGATTTCAAGTGCGAAAAACAATGAGTAACAACTATATTGTTAGTACAAGTATAAATAATTTGAATGTTTGTTACGTTAACTGTAAACCGTATGAGTTGTACCTTTTATTTACATTCAGTTTTGTGTATAATTATTAATTTTAAAACAAGGTAAATATTATACCACGACTTCTCTCCTTTAACTACATGACAGCGAGCTATTATAATTGTGACACACGATAATGAGTATTCAATCAAAACGTGCATATTAACAAGTTAAAAACTTGATAAAGATACCTTTTTTGGCCCATAAGATTTTATAAAAATTTATTTCTGGTGAACCTTGGAGTTTTTCCAAAAATTGTTGTGGCAAGAAATGGCAAAAGGGCGTACAGATTTTGTTATTTGCCCAGTTTTTAAAGAAATAGAATTATTTCTGTTTAAATTTAAAAAAAAACCTGCAACTTAATTAAATTTTATTTTGGTGAAATTTTTGAACGTTGGTAAATGTATTTATTTGTTACTGAATAGTAAACATGCATTAACCTAATTGAACTTAAGCTACGTAAAATTACTTGTCCAAGTTACTAATTTTTTTTACTAGTTAACTGTTATTAATAGCATGTGTATTTGTAACCGCAATTTGGCAAATTAGTAACCCGTTGTCATAGTAGTACTTGAGGGATACGGATATTCGTCCCCGGATATTTCGTCCCCAGACATTTCGCCCCCGGACATTTCGTCTCCCGGACATTTCGTCTCCCGGATATTTCGTCCCAGGACATTTCGTTCCCCGGATATTTCGTCACCCGGACATTTAGTCCCCGAGACAATTTTAGTCTGGCAATGATTTCGATTCTGTTGATAGAAATACATTGGGATAAACGACCTACCTGGTTCTTTGAATTGGATACCATGGTAGGTGATTTTTATGTTGATTGTAGCTACTATTATTATATTTATTTCAAATTTTTAGACAAAATCTATTCTTCTTATGGAACCGTTATTACATTCTAACATTTTAGAATTTAAAAACATACTTTGTTTACGTTTAACAATTTTGCTTTTGCATTTAATTGTCTCTTTAACGCTTTGAATGCGAATGCATGTTTCGGTTTGAAAATTGTTTAAAACTTTAACGCTTGCGTGACCAAGGTCTGGAATTTTACGGGATCGTCCAAGAGGGGTAACCAAGTAACCCCAGTAGATTTCGAGTTATTATGGTTATGTGAACTAGAAATTTTTGTTAATATATCTTATAAAATAAAATTAGAAGTATAATGTTGTATAATTGATTTTGCAAGGTAGAAATAAGGTTTGAAAAGTCAAATATAATTGTACTGTCTTGTTATCAAAAAAAAAGTAGACAATAAAAAAATTAACTTATTCTTAAATCACTAGGTATCATTCTGACAGTCAACGCAGAAAAACTTTTTTACTTCTTTTCTGTGTATGTTGCACACGGTTATGCTAATTCGAATCATTTACTTCTTGACTTCCTATCTTCTCTTCGCGGGCAAAATTGACATCGGTTGCTTGCGCCTGGTTCGGCGTTCCTTTGGAGAGCTTCTACCCTTTCTCCATTTTCGGTAAGCAATAATCGAATTGTATCCAAAACAGATTTTTGCATGCCTCGAGAATTCTTCTCTCTAGTTTTTACGTTCGGAAGTGCAAGTTGTTGACTTAGTACTTCAAAGAATTTTCTGCGCTTTTTAGACCAATCGGGAAATTTTTGAGAATATATAATAAAGGTGTTCAGTGCTGCCAGGTCTACAATTTCCAAAAACAGTCTTAGGGGCCACCGTGTTGTAGCTCGAATACATGAATACTCCCGCGGCATTTGGTCGCCAGTATCCACAACGCCTTTAGTGATATTGTAGTGCAAATTTATAATTGGTTTTTTCTTCTCGCTTTCATTAGCCGTTTCTACACCATTGAACTGTGTTGATGATAAAATAACTGCCTTATTTTTCTGGGGCACATGCCAAACAAGCGTCATATTATCGGCAAAACCAAATAAAGAAGAGTGTTGTTCACGTCTAGTGTTTGCAGGAATTCTTTTGGAAGCTCTCGCTTATCCAGTCTCAGTGTTCCGGTTATCGTCAGTTTTGTTTTTGCTAGAGGAATGGAAGGGAAAAAATTGTCAGTAGTAACCCCTCTCCATGTTCCAAAGTAAGGTTTGACCATATCTTGTCCCTGATTTACTTCTCGTTTGTTGTTTACCATGTCCGTGTAAACATGGCTGTTCAAAATATATATGTTTCGGAATCTGCACAAACCCTTATTTTTATTCCATACCGTCCAGGCTTGCTTTTTATATATACGCGAAACGGACACTTACCGCGAAATGTTGCCAAGCGTTCATCAACAGAGACATTTGTATTAGGTGAATAATTGTTTAGGCAGTTATTCATAAACTCATCATAAAGAATGCGAATAGTTTCTAATGGGTCCTTACTTTCTTCCCTTCCTTGCTGCATCATCAAACCGGATACATATAAAAATCTGTTTGAATCTATTTCTAGAAAGCACTGCAGTAAAATATGGTTGTTTGAACGAAGCATTTTCAGTCCACATTTCGGTAATATCAAGTTTTCGTCCACGATTCCTGCCACTGGCAATCAAAGCACCAATGAAAGCTTGCAGCTCCTCCACTGATATATCAGTCCATTGGCTTGGATTTGCACCTCGTTTATTTTTTTTATACGTATTTACCTTTACCCACATATTTTTGTATTCACATATATGACTTAGCATGTTGTCAGTAATAAAAATCTTTAAAGCTTCTAGTACTGAAGTAATCTGTAAACTAAAATAAACCGTTATAAAAAAATTTGAAGCGTTTATGTAGTATTTACCTTGCATTTTTGATACCAACAGATTCATTTACAAAATTATGAGTACGTCGTCTAGTTGCAGGGGTTGGATGAGATTGCCATTGAAAACCAGACTTTGACGTATAAAATGAATGTTACAGACTCTGTAGGAATTTCAATTTTAGAATTATCATCAACATCAATCTCATCCGGAATCTCTATTTGTTCTTCTACGTTGTCTTCTGTAACACTTTCATCTTCATCGCTAATATCATATTCGAAGTCACTGTCATTTTCTTCTATTATTTCTCGTAATTTATCCGTCAAATATTTACGCGCCTTGGTTACTCTACGAAGTTACTGAATTAACCGAGAAAAAATTTGTGCAGCAGCGAATAACGCACACGGCCGATTTCTGCAAGTTTCGATTCGCTTTGACTCGACCTCGCCCGACCAAGCGCGGTAACCAGGTAACCCCACCCACAAAATTCGTAATTATAGGAAAAGTAAATTACACAAATTTAAAATTCTACAAAGAATATGTTTATTCAAGTGTTTTCGAGGATTAACTAAAATCTTTTTTTTACAAAACAGTGTTAAAAAGATTTTTTTGGGGTAACTCAAATACCCCGCTTGGTCACGCAAGGGTTAACAAATAAATACAAGGATGGATGCATTAAATAAAAATTGGAACTAAATCGCTAATGAAATGACTCGCATGTATTTGTGGCATTTGCAGTGGTTATGAAGATATTAAATTTACATTATTCTTTACTTCCCATTAATATTTCATTAAGATCTCGTTACCAATGAATCCCTATTAGCTATTTTAATCCCTTAATCCCTCAGACCATCCTCAATTCGGTGCAGTTATTTAATCTTAATATTAATTATTTTTATTACTTTAACGACCAAAGTAAAGCACTTTCTAATTATCGGGTGTCTAATGTCTATTTTTATATAAACATGGCTTGCTTACGAATGGGACATTCTCTAGTTGTAGTTCCAATAGCTACTGTTTATCAGTGCATCTTACCAGTGGCCAAATGACGAATTTTCTATCTACGAGAAATCTTCGAAAATTGGTAGATGTAAACAATTACATCTATACATTTTCGAAAAAAACAATCAATGGCGGGAGCAATATTTGGTTATGTGAAAAACGAGGAATTTGTAAAGGGCGCATGTGGACTAAAGCTGGCGATTTTGATGTTACTATGGTCGTTACGGAACATAATCATGCAGCGTAAGCTGCACTGCCTACGGCGTTGGTAACCAATCAAACAATAAAAGAACGAGCCAAATCTTCAGACCAAAGTGTCTAAAATATTCTTGCTACTGGTATTCAAGGACTTCATGAAAATGCACTCATTCATATACCTAATAAGGAAACTCTTAAATGGAATATTCGGCGTATAAAAAACCAGCACGTACTGCCTCTCCTTCCTCTCAGAGTAGAAGATTTGGTGATTCCAGAGGTGAGACAATTTTTTTTATGTTTTATATAATATTACTGACTATTGTACTCACACGACATGCGTCAAATTTTGGCCAATAAATGTGTCAGATTTTCTGTTGCACAGCCAACCAAATCGAATTATGTGGCATATTCTACTAGTACCAAATTGCAGCGAATATTGAACTAGTCCTTCCAGTGACAATTTTTAACAAATGAAGATCTTTACTTTATTATATTTTTCAGGTACCGGATAGAAAACTAATTAATTGCAAGATTAGTTAAATTAAAGGTGATATTTTTTAACTAATAATGACGTTTATTTTCCACAAACCCAAGTTTGCATATACACAAAATCAACAGAACAAGGTATATATAAAAAACGTTTTCGACATGAAAAACTAAACTTAATTAAATATGACAGTGCAATTGTAAAAAGAGATGTTGCTGCAGTTCTATAAAAAGCCCGTCCCTGTAGGTATTTTTGTCCAATTTGTAATGCATCTCTTCCAAAAATGTGAGAAATTGTCTCCAAACCGACTGTCTGGACTTTCGGGTATTTTCGGGCACAGTTATTCCGATCTCTGTATCTGTTTCCACATCACACTTATCTCCGAATCCTTTGGGCACGTTTTCCATTATTCTTCTGTGATATTTTTAAACTTTTCTTGACAGAATCGCGAGTTAAAGTGGTTGCTACTATTTTGCAAAATGAAAAGATTTGTTCACTATGTGTTTCCAACTAAATGCACGTAATATAAAATATCATGGGTAACTAAATCTTGAGGTATTCTGTTAAATAAATCCCTAATTTTTGTTTAAAATGTGTGTGTTCGTACAATAGTCCTCCGAATACGATGTGGTGGTTTATCACTCAGGCTTGATACACTTGATATATTTAGGCAAGTGCATCAAGCATTCCTGGCACCACCACAAAAGTTGTCGACATAACATAATACTTATCGTATTATATATGATTATTTCCTTCGTCTGTCAAATTCGAATTTTTAACCAATCACTGCTTGGACAATCAAGACCCTTTTTCGCAGGATAGGGTAGAGATATTAAGTTGAAATTAATACCAGATACTAAGGTTTACGATTCCTTGAAGGCGTAAAATTTCAAGCTTCTAAGTCGACAGAAACAAAAAATACGGCTATTTATTTAATAAATTAATAACATAATAATATTTTGATATGTGATCATACAACAATTGCCTAATTTCTTTTGTCTCTATTTTTCATGATTTTGAGTCAATTTTTGTAACCAAAGTGAATATTTTTAATTTATATTGATTTGTTTGGTCGTGTCAAGGCAATATTCAAGCATGCGATTGGTTAAAAATTCTAATTTGACAGGCGTAGCAAATAACAATCAGATTTTCGACTATAATTGATTCAAAAATATATTCGAAATTAAATACAATAGAAATTTTAGTGAACAGTTTATCAAGGTATTGTTATATTATCGTCGAATAATTTTTCCGTAAGAATATCGGCAAATATTGGTGAACGGTGAATTGGAAGATTTTCTGCTTTCTGATTGAGGCCTGCACATGATCGAATGTTAATTTTTTCCACAAATTCCAATATACAACTATTGTCGGAAAGCGATGAGTGGTTTTCGGATGGTACGTTTAACATTGTATCCAAATTGTTTATACAATTATGCACTATACATGTACAAAAATATGCAAGATGTGTTCCTGTTGTATACGCCTTGTTGCCCAATAAGACGCAAGCTATATATCAAAAATTATTCGATCAGACTATGCGGCCAGATGTTCAACCAGTGAAAGCCATGACTGATTTGGAAACTGCTGCGATGCAAGCTCTGGAAAATGTTTTCCCTGACATAAAAAAGTGTGGACTTTTCTTCCATTTCTGCCAAAGTATTTGGAAAAGAGTGCAACTGGAAGGCTTGAAGGTTAGTTGTAAATTGTCAAATGTCAAATTGTCAAGATGTTGAAAATGCTTTTGAACAACTTAGGGAACACGAGGATTTTCCGCCGGAGGCGACTGAAATCGCAGACTATTTCGAACACACATATATGGGAAGACCCGGAAGGAGACAACGGCGTGGTGTATTTTTCAACATTCACGTGTGGAATATGTACGAGAGAACTGTGAATGGTGAGCACAGAACAAATAATTTGGCAGAAGCGTGGTATCGTGGGCTTCGAACTCTGGTCGGGAGTCATTTCCCAAACATTTGTTTATTCATAAATTGTTTGAAAAAACAACAATCTTTGACACCATATGGAAATTGTCCATGAGGTTAGGGGAGAGTCCACGAGTAAATGTAACAAAAAGTATTTGAGGATTAAGCAAAGGGTAAAAAGAATTGTGGACAACTATGGTCGTAGAAATGTTATGGAATACCTCCGTAGGATTGCACTTAACTTTGAATTTTAAATTTGTTTTAATTTAAGTAACTTTGATTAAAATTATTGTAATAAACGCCGTTTTAGAAGTTTAGTTTTCATTTGTAAATGTGCATATATTAGGGACGTCTGAAAAATAAATTCTATTTATTAATATAGACGGCTACAATAAAAAAAATTCTAATCATATAAATACTTCTTCATAACTGTAAAGTAAATGAAATGGCGCTTTTCACTTAAACTAATAAATATCTGATTCAAGTATGTAATTTAAAATTATTAGACGAAGTGAAATAAGAATAATGACAAATTATTCTAAAAATCTTTGTGCTTGGGAAATCTTACTGGTTAAATAAAATGTCCTTTTTATATTAAAGTAAAGTAAATAATTATTTGAACACTCACTAAAAATACCGTACAATGTTCCTTATTTCATGAGAATTAAATTGATTGGACCCAAAAAAGTACCTGCCTGGGTGTCGAAACTAAATGATTAAGGCAAGCCAGCGAAGGTTTATGATATGATTGGAGACTTGATTTTTAGTGGCTAAAGAATACTATCACAAAATTCCGACATATCCGGGGGACGAAATATCCGGGAGACAAAATGTCCGGTGGGCTAAATGTCAGGGGGACGAAATGTCTGGGGACGAAATGTCCGGGGACGAAAACCCGGGGACGAAGTGCCCTGCATCCATACTTGAAGCCAAGGCTGACGAGACATTTTAAAAATGTAGTTTTAAATAAAATGGGTATCATAAATTTTCAATATAAGTTATGAATGAATGACAAATAAACTTCTCTCGCCCGTAAAAACCTATTTACCACGCTAATAATGTCGAATACTATAATTAGATTATGTGCAATTTATTTCGTAATAACGAATTTATTAATTAAGAGAGTACGTTATGGTATACTTACGGCTACAGTTTTCGCAGTTTTGAAAACTAATTAGTGATCAAGGTCGCGCGACCCCAGTGGCAAGTGTATTTACTGAACATAAGTGGCACATCAGAAAGGCGACAGTATTTGGTAAGAAGTGGAGTGCCGGAAAATGTGGTTTTAATAAAAATATATGTCTACTACAAGTAGAGCTGTTTCCACTGTTGCAAATACAACAAAGGTAAAAGAAAAAAAAATCAAGTCTGTGCACAGTGCGGTTATAACTTCCTTGTTTAAATGGTGTAAGGTACTATAACGAAGCTACCGGATCGCGGCTTAGTTAATTTTAGCACATTACATCAGCTTTCATTCGCCGCACGGCTAGAAATCCTAACCGCTATCATTATTAACCGACAAAATGACGGACCTATTTCGTTGCTGTCACAGGTGTACAAGCAAAATTCTAACAAATGGGTTGACGAACAAGCTTGACGACCACCAACCCGTCGAACAGGCGTGATTTCGAAAAGAATATAGCACTAGCGACCATCTATTAACGATAAGAATTTTACTTAAAAAATGCAGCGAGTATAACCTAAATATCTGCCTCGCTTTCGTGGACTTTCGAAAAGCGTTCGACTCTGTAGAACACTGGGCCATAGAAAGAGCACTTAATAACGCAAGAATAGACCATTGTTACACAAAATTCCTGACACATAAAAAAACACCAACATCAATAATAAAAATGCACGAAGACACAAAACCCATAAAAATAGAACGAGGAATAAGACAAGGAGATACGATCTCCCCGAAGCTATTCACGCTAGCCCTTGAAGGCGTTTTCAGAAAAATAGATTGGAACGACAAAGGAATAGATATTAATGATCGAAGACTCAACAACCTTAGATACGCGGACGACGTAGTGGCAATATCAGATAATAAAGAGCACCTCGGACAAGTGCTAGAAGACTTAGCTCGCGGATCAATAAAAATAGGCCTTGAAATGAATTACCAAAAAACTAAAGTAATGTGCCAAACAGACCCACAAATAGAAGTTTTCAATAATGCAATAGAAAACGTTGATCGGTATATCTATTTAGGTAACGAAATCATAAGCAAAGAAAATCAAACCGACGAAATACTAAGAAGTAGAAGGCTAGGGTGGGCAGCTTTCGGAAATCTCTCCCACTTACTGAAAAACAAGAAAATCGCAATTAAACTAAGATCAAAAGTATTCAACCAATGTGTGGTACCCGTGCTCACGTACGGAGCACAGACTTGGACCATAATAAAACAAAGTATGTAAAAGGTGTGTGTCACACAAAGAGCTATGGAAGGCATATGCTTAACATATCTTTTAAAGATCGAAAACGAATAAAAGGATACGAACAATCACAAAATGAAGACATAGCACAGGAAATATTTGAGTCAAAATGGAGCTATGCGGGACATGTGGCACGTATAAAGGATAAAATATGGAACAACACAATCTTACAATGGAGACCGTACCTCGGACACAGGGAAGACCACAAGCAAGACGGACCGAACGACGGCTGACCTACACTGGGTAAGAGCCGCCCAAGATCGAAATAGATGGAATGCCATGAATGAAGCCTATGTTAAAAAATGGACTCAATACAGCAAGTTCCCAAAATCTGGAAATGTAGCTTTTAACTACTATTTTTAAAGCAGGAAAACGTGATGCTACCGATAATTATAGATGCATTTTACTTCAGTCATGGTTCCCTAAATTGCTAGATAATATTGTATCAAAACAATTATTTTCTATTTTCAAGGATGTATTAATTGGAAACCAACACGGTTCTTATGTGGGGCGGTCTACAGCTACAAATTTGATCGATTATCACTCATACATAATTAAATCTATGGAGAATGGTTATCAAGTCGACTCCATCTACACCGACCTTACCAATGCTTTTGATCGAGTATCTCATAGCACCTTATTTGCGAAATTGAATGCGTATGGTTTTCATCCGAATATTGTTAACTGGATTCCATCATTTTTGTCCAATCGCATACACAAAGTGAAAATAAATAATTTCATATCAAAGAATATATCAGTGACCTCTGAAGTACCACAAGGTGTACACTGTGGCCCTATCTTATTTTTACTTTTCATAAACGATGTTGCTTCTTACTTAAAAAATTGCCAATACTTACTGTATGCTGATGATCTAGAAACGTTTAAAAGTGTTAAATCTGATAAGGATTATTTTCTTATAATCTTAATAGTTGGTGTAAAGTTAACAATCTAAATTTGAATCTAAGTGAATGTAAAGTGATAAACTTGTATCGATCCAAGTGTAATTTACAATAGAAATGGTTTTATTCTTGAAAACGTTAATGTTATAAGGGTTTTAGGTGTTATCTTTGACAACAAGTTAAATTTTAATGATCACATTGACGCTGTTACGTGTAAAGCACTAAGACTACTTGAGTTACTGTTTAGACCTAGTAAATATTTTACGTCCCAGTCTTCCAATAATATATTGTTCTATTATAAGGTCTTATCTAGAATGTTACAGTATTGTTTGGTCTCCTTACCTCTATTAAAAAAATTGAAAATGTTCAGCGTAAATTTTTAAAAATATTAGCTCGTAAAGATCACTGTTTAGTTGCGAGTTCTGAATATTATAATTTGTTAGATAAATACAACCTACAATGTTTAGGAGATAGAAGAACTATAGCGCTGCTATGCTTTGCTCATAAATTATGTTCTGGGTTTATCGATAATGCTAATTTGATTCAGACCTTTAATTTATTGTGAACCCAAACTAGCGTTCGAGACGAAGTAAATATTTGTTCAAATTAGAACACCATTCAACTAATTATGGTAAACATAGTATTATTGAGCGAATTTCTAGGACGATTAACGCAGCTAATCATTGTGACATGTTCGATTTGTTTTGTAATTCTATTACTAGGTTTAAAGATAGTTTAAGAATGATTAATTTATCAATGTTATAGCTTCGGATTATAATTAGGTAGATAAATTTTGAAACTATAAATTTTTTTGGTTTGGTTCAGGAACTTTACGTATTTTTTACATCTTCAACTCAACCTTGGAACGTTTTGAAGACACTTATCAATAACTTCACATTAAAACCATTCTCCGACACATGATGGAAGAGTAGGAAGAGAGAATAGCGTATTTCAAGCGAAAACCAACACATGAAGAATTTGTTCAGGAAGCTATAAAAATTACTGATCTTCTTGAAACAAATATCGCATGTTGTTTACCGGAAATTGTTAGATGATTATTTTAAACGGAATTTTTATTTCACTATTTTAAATAGCACCATTAACTAACCGCAAAAACGATAATAAGCATTTTAATTACTTTGGTGAAATCAACGCACCCATTTTACCTCAACACTGTAGATTTTTCTAAAATTTGGTATACTCATAGTGGGTGCTGGGACTAAGGAAAATATCAAATTTCAATTTTTTATCTCAAATCGTTTCTGAAATATGGCTCTAGGAGCTGGAAAAGGTGTCATTTTGCAGCATCCTTTATGCTCTTTCCAGTGATATACAACGTAACATTAGGTTCTAATTAAATTCAATTTATATTTTGAATAAATTTCTTAATTAGAACCTAAAGTTATGTTGTATAAAAGAGTATAAAGAATGCTGCAAAATGCCTTTTCTAGCTCTGTAGCTCAATTAGGGCAGCTCCTAGAGTGATTTGAAAACCGCCTGTTCACGCTTTTTTGGTTAGTTTTTGAAAATTTTAGATATCCATATTTCAGAAACGGTTTGAGATAAAAAATTGAAATTTGATATTTTCCTTAGCCTCAGCACCCACTATGAGTATAGTTCATTCGTTTAACTTATCCCGATTGTGTGTGACTATCCTTTTTTAAATATTGAATACAATGTAGACATTATTAGCTAACGTATTATTCCAAGAATGTCGTTTTGTATGTCTCTTATTAACTTAAATAACTAACAAGGATAACATCAACAACAAATTCTGTTTTCTTGTATGAATAGTTTTGATACAAACTTAACGTAAATGTCAAATGTACATGTCATAATGTTGTTTGCAAATAAAAGACGAAAGTTTAATCTACGTATCGTAGACGTACGCATATAAAAGCATATTATTTTCAATAAGACTTAGACAGCAGATGAATTTTGGTAAGTTATTCTAAAATGTTGCAAAAATTTGTAGGTTAAGACCAATGAACTCTTCCAAAGAAAGGAAGTAATTGTTCCAATAGTTATCTACATGAAAGTGGCGGTTCTAAATCTTTGACGGCATCGGGTGCATATAAACGATGTAAAGATCAAAGTATTAGATGCTAAGGTCGCCTTGAATAAATATTACCGGGCCCTAACACAGCACTCCTTGCCCGAACTAGAGCGGCAATATATTCTATAACGCAAATTTTTGAGTTAATGGTTATTTATTTGATTTATTCATAAAGATTGAATTTTTAGGAATTCTACTAATCATTATGCTTTGAGAAAACATACGAATTCCAAAATACGGAAGCATAATTTCAATCTTCGGTGTTTACACTTGTTTGTGTAAAAGATTATTTACTGCAATTCAAAATTATTGGTGTGTTTAATGTAATTGAATTATAGTACTTTTTATAAACTTATTCAAAGTATCGTTTTAAACACACTAACAACATTATAACCCAGTTTTCTTACTTATTCAGTACATTATTACACCATAATGTAATAAAACGTATGACAATTTGTCCATTCACATTTAAGCATGACTGTGTTGTGTATTATAAAATATAATGTCAATGTACAATAACATATATGTTATTAATTAGATTATTATTAAGCTTTTGGAGAAAAATATTTGTTTGCGTTAAGAACTCAATTAAAAACAAGAAATTATAAATGTTCACTATACTTCATCTTCTGTATCTGTGTCATCGTTTGTATTTATAATAATTGGGTTGACTTGGACATCATAAACTTTTTCTTGTTCCCAACACTTTAGAATTTTAGCGTCTGCATGTTTAATCGGTTTTAACCAAAACTGAAGGTGAAACTGTTTCTATTACTTCTTTCCAGATCTGTTTGACATTATCATCCCCATAATTTTTGTTAAGAGCGTATCTAATGCAACATGTTCATGATTAATATACATGTTGTAAATTGTAATACGGATTTCACTTTTTTGTCGTTGATCCATGTCTTTTGGTTTTAGACTTTTTCGTATTTCATTTTCCTTGTTTTCTTCTTGATTTTGATGTCGTCGTAATGCATTAGAAATCGGTATGGTGTCAATTTTCAAAGCATCGCTAACCCTTGCCTGCACTGCTGTTAATGGTGTTGATTGTTGGTTAATGGTGTTGATCCATGTCTTTTGTTTTTAGACTTTTTCGTCTAGGTTGATTTTCCTTGTTTTCTTCTTGATTTTGATGTCGTCGTAAAGCATTAGAAATAGGTTTGGTGTCAATTTTCAAAGCATCGCTAACCCTTGTATGCACTGCTGTTAACGGTGTTAAGCGCCTGTTGTTCTGTTTTTCTTTATTAAAGTATTCCACCAAGTTATGGATCAATTCGTCTACGGTAATTGACCTACGAGGCATGTTGATGTGCTACAAATGAAAACATAAATGTTATCTCTTTCTGTAGAAACGAATTAATCTTTACCTTCAATGAACACTAGAAAGTCATGTGGTTCTGAAACGAACCGATCTTTTAAAATATTAACTCAAGAAGCAATGAAAAACGAATAAGAAATAAATAAACCGGCGCGCGTACGTAACCTCAATCAACAAATAAGCAAATAAAGAAAGGTTGGCATCAGTGCTCATATTTTTGCTTTAAATTACAGACGACGATCATTTCGTGATTTAATGTATACATGACGGCATCGGGATAAGTTAAACGAATAAACTTTATACTAAATTTTAGCAAAATCTACAATGGTGAGGTAAAATTTTTGTTCAAAGTGTATTGATTTCACATGGAATTACCCTTTTATACGGTATACCGAGGTTAAAATATGTCTGAATTAGATTTAAGGAAATACTGCCTAGATTTAGAAGTAATTATTAACTGACAAGAATGAGAAAGATATCGATGGAATATATTTGAAGAAATAAATACCTTTGTTAGTTGTAGTTTAGAAAAAAAAAACAATGGGCCTTTGAAGTTTTACATTTGGTGCCAAATGATTATCCTAATACACTAATTGCACTAAGAATAATTTTGACGCTACCTGTTTCAGTTTCCACAGCTGAGAGATTGTTCTCCAGAACATTGTAGCAATTGCTACAATGCTTCCAGAACGTTTAAATGACCTGACAAAGATATCTATTGTGTCAGGAATACTGGATGGATTAAATATTCATAGTATTAGGCATTTTCAAGTGACGTCACAACGCGTAATCTTCTCTGATGTTGGACAACTTTAACACACGTTCTTATGGGATGTGATTGTTTTCTGACAATTTTATCGAAAATCGTAGGCGGTGAAAATGTTTCTGTGCTAATACTTGTAGATGAGGATTGTATTAATACAATTCACCAGAAATACGTGAATGAAGTGAACAAGTATCCTACATAATATCGAAAAGTTCGTGCGATTTTTAGGTTAGTTATCATCAAACTCGTCAAATTAAAGAATTACAATCAAGATAAGGCTCTTTTGGCTATGATCTGTTATGATGTTAAAATGTGTATGTTATAGATTCGTTACTACACTGGAATACTAAGATATAAGGCTTTCAATATAATATTTACATAATTAATTGAACCTTATATCAAAATAGCACCACAATCAGTTATTACAAATAAGTGCAATCATTTTTTGATAGTGTTAATAAAACTCAGCTTAAATTTAGATTTTACTATGTTTTCTTATACATTTAACCGTAGTATCCCAACTATTTCTATAATTTTCTATTCGACACTAAATGTAATGTACTTTCTACTATATAAATTTATTCTATGGCCTTAAAGAGACAAATTAATAAAAACAATGCCACCTTGTTTTAATCAGGCATTTGACAATAGAATCACCATAATTATAGTTTGCTTTGAAATTAAATTGCAAAAGACAAAAACATTTGAAATAAAGTGCACAACTTGGTCTACCTATAAACATCATACACTGTCAAAGTTCTCATAGGGATAACACCAGCAGGCTCGATATCTTATATTTCACAAGCAGGTGGTGGAATCACTTAAAGCCATTTGTTCTGGAATTTACCAAACTTCACATGGGCTTAAATTTATTAAAGCAAGTAATAAAATACTTACAAATTTCTATTGCAATGTCGTAAATACATGAATACGTGTTCATAAAGTCTAACCCAACTAATAATGTTCACTAATTAACTATGAAATATCTTAACATTATATACTAACATTACAGTAAGTCAATTATCACGATTTTTTCTGAAGAAAACACTAAAAAAAACAGCAAAACACGTAGGTTCCTATGAAACGCTAACACAGATTGTCCAAGATCAGCTGTTAGAGGCAGAGCTTGTGACGTCGGTGTGACGTACTTGAAAATACCTAATTGTCCAAAAGTTTTCTGAAATTAAAGCTGGGCGTGTAAAACTTTTATAAATCGTGTTCCTTGTTTAGCTTAATGTTTATTTAATTGCTAGTTAACCTTTAAATTGTACAAATTGTATTACTATTGTTTTCTCATATACGTACGTGTAAAGAGAAAGCTATGTATGTAATCGGTTTAAATTTTCAAACACTTTTTTTTTACATTTCTCGACGGTTTGTGGCCTAAACAATACAAAAAACAAGAAAATAAAATCTCGTGTCTGATTGTGTGTCTGTGTGTGAGTGTGCGGGGTGGGTATCTTTGAAACATTAAAACTGTCAATAAATAACCAATTTTTAGAAAAAAAAATTTGTGTCCGTCTGTGTGTCTGTTTGTGTGTGTGTGTGTGGGATATCTTTTGAACCATTAAAGCTATCGAAATCAAATTAGGTACAGAAATTCTTTGCCATAAAATCTAGGTCAAGTTCGTTAAGAGCAAAATTCAAGCAGTGGCGGGACATTTTTAGGGGATTAGAACATTAAAAAATTCATTGCTTCAAATTTTAAAAAACAAACTAATACTTTTATATGTAATTTCAAAATATATAATAACCAGTGGTACGCCGTTTTCAGTGTACAAAATTGTGCATTCGTTAATTTATCAACCAATTTTTTTGAAAGTCGGGTAAGATCGGTATAGGTCATTTGTCAAAATTAAAAAATTCCAAATGGCAGATCAAAAATGGGGGATTATCATGTTTAAAATCCGATAACACTAAAATTCAGGTATTGTGGGTTTGGAAGTTATTTATTTACATATATGAGAAAGCATTATGGCAGATAATTTGGTAGCGGTTTTATACTTACTAATATTAAAATATTTTATTAACCTTCTGTAAGCTTGGTACGGGCGGCACTATATATTTTAAACACAAGCGACCTAAGCGCACGGCTCGGCCCTGCCCAAGATTTACCATTAATCTTGGAAATTTTGATCCAAAAGTTTAATTTGAATTGGTTGGTACATTTCCATTGAGGTTGAATTTGACTTAACACTGTAGTAAATTTAATCACAACGGTTTTTTCTTTTTGTTATATATAATAAATTGGTTTCTAACTAAATTTAATTAAAAACAAATACTTATTACCAAATAAATAAATATATACTTAGTAGAAATATTTTACCAACTGCAATTTGTTGGATCAAAGAAACAACATGAAGATGGTTACTAGTGACAGGGGCGCGCCGTCCACGTGTCCAATGTGTCAGCGAACACAGGGGCTAGGAGGCCAAAGGCGCCGAAAGCGCCTTAAAAATGTATATAAATTCAAAATTCGTTATAGGTTGCGATTAAAATAATTCAATATCGCCTTATTTTATTATAACTTATTTATGATCTCAGTAATTATTCTTGTTCTAATATGAATAGTTCGTATAGTCGTGTTAATATCATGTATACAGTGGACTCTTCATATTAAATCGCCGATGGATATATAGCCGCGGGGGAAATTTGTCCACACACGAATTTACAAAATGAAGCGCAAGCGTTCTAACTCGTTTAGTCTTGTTAAAACTTGAAAACGTCTATGATTGAACAAACATATTTGCTTCATTCTCCTTCAGCAAGCAGTACTGCACTAGTGTAGAATTTATGTACCATGTATTTTTAAAATATTTGTGAGGAATGTGAATTTAAAAATATCAAGAACATTAAAGATTAAAGGTAAGCTATTTTGCATTTAAAATAAACATACATACATAACAATGCGCATTTCCCAATAGGGGTAGCGATCATGTTTGCAAAATCTAGAAAAAAAAGTAATAAAAGCGAAATTATTCGAAAATGTTACTTCATATTTTCCTATAATTAAAGCAAAACTAAAGCAAATAACGCAAACAAGACTTTTGGTAATAGAATAATTACATTTATAATTTATTGAATATTTTTATTTAGATGTCTCAAGAAAGAAAGAAAAAGGAACTCTCCGGGCATCAAAATTTAATTAATAAAAAAAGACGCCAAGAAGAACAAGAGAAAAATGCTTCAAGATTAACACAGTATTTTACGAAACAAGCGACCAGAACTGACCAAGATTATCCGCCAGATTCAATTCAGGAATCAGTACCCGGTTGCAGTGTAGATGAATTCAAAATACAGTCAGCCAGGACCAACTCCCAGTGAAGATAATCAAATCGTTGTAGAAATTACCCCTGTTTTTGGATCTGGGGACTATACTGAAGAGACAGGTACAGATACAATAAATAAATGTGCATTTGATGACCCAGGGCTTTGGCCGGAACCAATATCTCACATATCTAGGCAAGCTATTATAAAACGGGTCCTAAACAAATAAAAACTTTAATTTTCCGCGCGATTTGTTGGGTCGAAAATTTTCTGAAAGTTACTATAAGAGAAACTTAAAAAATGGTGAAGAATGTAACAGAAATTTGTTGATTTACTCAATTACGAAAAATAATGTTTATTGCTTTTGTTGTAAACTTTTCGAACCTTCTCAGCAAAATAGATTTATTCAGGGATTTAATGACTGGCATCATATAGCAATGTACCTGAACCGCCATGAAAAAACTTCCACTCACTTTAATAACTACAAATGGACAGAGTTGCTTCTATCGTTCAAAAACAAAACTACTGTTGATTATTTACAGCAAACAATATTAGACATTGAAAGTAAACGATAGTATGAAGTAATAAAGCGAATAATTTATGTAATTCAATTTTTATGTAAACAAAATTTAGCACTTCGAGGCAAAAGCAATAATATTTACAATCGCAACAATGGTAATTTTTTAAAATGTATTGAAATGCTAGAAAAGTTTGATCCTATTATATCGGAACACACACGACGTATAAATAGCGATTCTGAATTTCACAAAATGCCAACATATCTAGGAGACAAAATCTAAAATGAAATACTTTCCTTAATGGCTTTTAATATTAAAAATCATATTGTAAATTTATGTCGACAAAATAAATATTTTTCAATAGTATTAGATTGCACTCGGATGTTTCTCATATTGGCAAATAAGTGTAATAATTCGATTCTTTCATTTCAATTTAGCATTAGGATCGACTGAAATAGATGGACATTTTTAGCATTTTATCCAATTTTAGATGTTACAGGGGCTGGATTAACAACATTTCTTATTGATCTATTAAAACATTAAATTTAGACATAAATAATATAAGAGGCCAAGGCTATGATAATGGCTCTAACATGCGCGGCAAAAATAGTGGCCTACAAAAAAGAATTTTAGATTTGAACCCGCGAGCTTTTTATGTTCCTTGTGCGAATCACAGCCTGAATCTAATTGTAAATGATGCCGCTAATATCAACCATGAAACAATAAATTTTTTTAATATAATACAAGTATTATACAAGTTTTTCTCAGCGTCTACTAATCGATGGAATATCTTAATCAAGCATGTTACTAATTTAACTTTAAAGCCCTTATCCGAAACACGCTGGTCAAGTAGAATTGATGCCATAGAGCCTCTCTATAAATATTTACCAGAAGTTTTTGATGCATTATTTGAAATTTGCAATGACCACACAAAAGTCGACGAACAATCTAAATACCAAGCAAAATGTCTGGGAGAAAAAATTTCTACATTTACATTTATTTGCTCCGTTAAAGTGTGGTATGATATTTTAAATCAAGTAAATTGTAAAATGCTTCAATCTCAAATTACAAATTTGCAACTTGCTTTGGATGCATTAAACAAACTAAATACATTTTTAACTAATTATCGATCTGATGCTAGTTTTGCAGAAATTGTTGAAAGTTCCAAATTAATTGCAGAAAAGTTTGACATAGAAACTGAATTTCGTAGTGCGAGGCCATTAAGACGACGTAAAAAATCTACTCAATTTGATTATGAACATGAAGATCAACCTATCCTGAAAATTCATTCAAAGTAAATTTTTATTTCTGTAAAATAGATCAAACTTTAATTTCGTTGCAAGACAGATTTTCTTTATTAAAAGAACATATGGATTCATTCCAATTTTTATATTCATTAGATAATTTACAAAAATAAAGAATACCTATTATCTTGCTGCAAAAAATTACAAGCGAAATTAACTCATGAAAATCAGTCCGATATTGACGCAGATGATTTATGTGAAGAAATTTTACAATGTCAAGTATTTATTACGAATTCAAAAAAAGATATATCCCAAATAATTCAGTATATTTATTCAAATGATTTAGTAGGAGTTTTTCCAAATTTTACTGTAGCACTCCGTATTCTTTTATCATTCCTGTGTCAGTTGCGTCCGGAGCGGTCTTTTCGAAATTAAAAATCATAAAGAGTTATTTACGCTCCACAATGGCGCAAAATAAATTATCAGATCTCGCAATAATTTCAATTGAGTCTGACATACTGGATAAACTTAATATTCATGGTATTATCCAAACTTTTTCTTTGCTAAAAGCTAGGAAAGTAAAATTTATTTAATGACTTATTTACATTGTTTGTATTTAATTTACCGTATAATATGTATTATGTTTATATTATAAATATTATATTTTTCATTTATTATTGTTGTTTATCTGTTTTCTTGTGTTTGTAATTTTGTATTTTAAATAAAAAAGTTTACACAGACTATTTCAATCTTTGTGTGTTTTTTATTTCAATGCGTTTAGAATATAACAAAAACAGTCATTTAAATGTCCCTAAACATAAGCCTAAAAATTATAGTATTTCAAATTAATTATTCATTATTTTTTTATTCATGTCGTATTACTTAAAAATGCTACTAGAGAATTAAAAATTAAAGTGTCCGAACCTATAGTTGTTGGGGCTCTTATCACCTAGGCATGCAAAATATTTATAATATTAGTTTTTGATACAAATGTTTTTAATTAATGGGGCACCATCAAAAATTTTGACACAGGCGCCGCATGCTCCTGGCGCGCTCCTGACTAGTAGCCTGTCTTCAACGGAACGGGCTATCTGTTTGTGCATGTGTTATCTAGGATTTTTTTGTTATAGCTATACTCTGTGTTGAAAATAAAAGGCATACTTTATTTCTTGGAAATAATGCTGAATAATTGAATTTGTTAAAAATTTATTAATAAACTGGTGTTGACTGATATTAAATTACAATGGCTATCTTTCGGAGGTTCGTAGGTACTCCAATTATTAACTACTTGGCGCACTGAACTCTTTTCAAGACTTTTTTTTTGGTAATATAATTTTTGTGATTTAAAAGTAACCGCTTCCCCTGAGATCGTGGTAAGTTACATTACCTACTTATTGATTGCAGCACCATATGTCGGTTTAATTTTACATATGGATACGGCGTCATTTAAAAGATAACCATAAAATTAACCATAACACTGCCTACGCGGAAATTATTTATTCACTGATTACAATGCCATCTACTGTTACAACTGATCACAATACCGGTCATAATTTAAAAGTATGTTCCGCTTAAATTGCATATTTTGCAGACTGGCTGTTACAAGTACTAACCTCCTAAACGCTTTAATCCTTCAATCGCAAAATAGGAAATACCCACCTGTGTTATATAGAAATAGAGAAAAGAGAGAGAAAGTTTGTTGATTGGCGTTTTGAAACCTTTTTCGTCAAGAAAAACCTATTTCAGTGCCTGTTCTAATGATAACTGTTGACTTATTTTATTATTTAATAAAAAAAAAATTCAAACAAAATTAATCTTCAGAAATTTAGAAAAGGAGTAAGATAGATTTTTAAAAAAAAATTGAGTCGTAAACAATGTAATATTTTCCAGTTACAAAGTACTTCTATGTTACAGGAAATTATAGTCATTTTGGTAGAAGTAAATGCATTCATTGTTTTGATGCAGGTAAAACTAATATTGTTACTATCCCAGGTTATTATGTATTAGATTTTGATTTCACTCATACATATACAATATGTCCCACATTGAGTTTACAAGAGGGAAAATAACAAAAAATATTTTTATTTCAAAAAACAGTGTATGGGGTTTTGGTCTGCTTGTATAGAAATTAGTTTCTACCGAATTAAAATTGTATTTATGTTTAGGGCGCACCTGTGGTAACTAGATATGTAAAATATTGTTAGGCAAACTGCCCTTTATGTAAGAGATATCAAAAAATTTTATTAAGAAAAAATGTAAGGAATTCAAAATAATGGTGATGTGCCAAATTTCACCCAGATTTGAGTAAGTTGGTTTCACCCGCAATTTTACGTACGTTACGTTAAAACCAAAACGTAATTCCAACATTTTATAAACTTTTAAGCTGGCTACTCATTACACGCAAGTAGGAGGATATGGCTGAAAAATCTCAAATAATGATTTAATGATAACATTGAAAAGAGTGAGATTTGTCGTCAAAAAAGTTAAAACAAAAAATCTATTTAACCCTTTACTGCCTGAAGCTTCAGATAAAGAATATATAAAAACTTGTGAAAAAAATCATTGTGAATATTTTGAGCGAATTTTTTTTAAAAAAACGTTATGTGGTAAATTTACAACACCATACATTAATGCACAAAATAATGAAATGAAATAAATTGCTAAAATAAAGATTTATTTTTGTACATGAAATGCTTTAAAACAATTTCTCTTCTTAGAGTAATATACTGCAACATCACACTTCTCACATAATATTTGAGTATAGCCTTTACAATTAGGATATTTACAACGTATTTGTTTTTCATCAAGTCGAACTTCTTTTACTGGAGCATGTTGTGCAGTTCCTTTTTTTTTATTTTGCAACCTTTCCTCAACTGTTGGTAAACTTGGCCTGCTACGTTTTATCCCAGAGCTACTATGACCCACTTGACATAGTGCTTGTGCTAAATTGGTTTTAAATTTAGACAATGTTATATATTTGTCATTATTTTTTTGTTTTTCTACACGTCTGTAGAGAAGCCAGCTATTTGCGATAATCAAATCTAAAAGATGGTAGAATATTCCCATATACAATTTTTTACTACGTATGAGAATTTTGCAGCGACCCAATATACTATCTAAAAGATCCACACCACCCATGTGACGATTATATTCTTTTATTATGTAAGGACAACTAACTTCTATATTTTTATGCTGCTTTTTATCAAAGCGGACAACTGTGTGAGATGGATCTATTCCAGAAAAAGTGGATAGAAGTGTTTTCTGATCAGGCAATTTACAATTAGAAATACGATTCCTACGTGCAGTTCCTAAACTGTAAATACCTTGCTGTGACAGATATACTAATAATGGAATAAATGTATAACAGTTATCAAAATAGATTTTTTGTAATCTATCCTGGATTATCTCGGGGAAGTAGAGTTTGGTTATTGTTGAAATGTAGGAATTGCGAATTTTTTCATATCTGTTACATGTCATAGTGTTTTTAATTTTATCATAACCAAGTTCTTCTGACCAGAAAGAAAGAACATTTGGCAAATGAATCAATGATATGTATATTGTGACACCAATAAATTGCCTAATTTCTTTTGAGTGATATTTAGTGTCTTATTAGGATCTTTTTGGATAGAAAATAAATTAGTTTCATCTACTATTCTATGTAAGATTTCATCAGTGAAGAAATAGTAAAAAAATTCATACGGACCATCCAGGTCCATTATATTACGTGTTTGCTGCTGATTTAGAAGTAGTTTTGTTTGCTTTTATGTGATATCAATACCTAAATGTAAATTTTTCAACAATCTCAAATAAGTTACCTTTCTTATTTTTCTTCATTTTTTCCTTATTCGTACATGTGAGTTTATTATTACGTTGGTTATTATCATCTAAATTAGTACTTGTCAAATATTGTTCAGATTCAGATGCTTTATTGTCTTCATCTGCATATAAGTCTTCATCTATAATGTCCGATTCACTGTTTGGCAAATAGCTGGGATCGGATACACTGTCATCACCACTAAAATCGAAACCATCCTCGCTATCTGTTAGATTATTGATAATTTCTTCTAATTCTCTTTCATCGAGATATATTTTATGGGGCATCTAAAAAAATGTTTGAATGCATGATGTTGTAAATATATAACAATGATAAATAGAATATTTATTTCAATCTCAATGTAATAAATAAATAGTATTTATCTAAATACATGTTATACTAACTCTACTTGAAGATATTAAATTTTTTTTTTGTAATTACCTTTTTGAAGGATTATTCTTCACACTAAAAACAGCATACACGTGGTAACTCTGAATCACATGTAAACACTAAGGGGAATTATCGTTTGTGAACACTTAGTGACATCTAGTGTTCATATTACATATTATATAGCATCAAATAAGTGTTGTAAATATACAGCACAATGCAGAAACCTTTACATAACATTCAGTAATGATTATATGTACTTTTATTATATTGTTGTAAATTTATCACACTATGCAGTAAAAAGTTAATACAATGTTGTGGCACAGGGGATAAGAGTTACCGCTACATAATAGAACAATTTAACGATAAGTTTCCTGGTGTTACAGATTCCCGTGTGGGTGTAAAGAAGTTGGTAAAAAAAATTTTAGAAACTGGTTCCGTAATCAATTTAACGAAAAAGAAGATAGTCCATGATGAAGAAGATGCTGCTAGTCTGTTGGTCTTGGATTCAGTAGAACATCAGCCAACACGTTCCTTGAGGAGGCGGTCGCTTCGACTAGGTATTAGCAAATCACACATTCAAAGGGTTTTGAAGGAACACATGCTTATAAACCCATCTTTAATCATACTTTGGAGCCAGGAGATGATACAAAACGTTTCTATTTTTGTTTATGGATGGGAAATGAGATTATGAGAAACAGAAATTTTATCGTAATTGTGTTTTCCGATTGC